>JBCEWE010000092.1:87581-145081 GCA_039877035.1 Silurus lanzhouensis
TGTTAATTGAACACTCAAAATAAGCTTCTACATCTGCTCTTTCTCCATCATTCAACATGTAAAGGCTTTGGGATGAGGAGTTGGTGTTAAATCGATAATGTTCTCAGATGCTCAGCTAATTTATCCGGTGTTTTAATGTTTTCATTTATAATCACACTCTTGATGTCACCCAAATGAGGACGAGGTTCTCTTTTGAATCTGGTTCCTCTCAAGGTTTCTTCCTCATACCATCTCAGGTAGTTTTTCCTTGCCACAGTCACCCCAGTAAATGTTGTGCTATAATTCCTACATTGGGTAAAGCGGCTTTGAGACGATTTCCATTGTTAAACACATTATAGAAAAAAAATAGAACAAAGTTGAACTGAATTGAATGGAATATAAACCTGCACCAGGGTCAGAGCTGCTCTTCAACATCTGACCAATCAGGATTCAGAATTCAGCAGGATTGTGTTAAAGAACAGATTGTGTTGTTTGAAAAGAAGTGCGTTTTTCTTATATATATTTTTTATAAATACATAAATACAGACGTCCCGTGTGCTGTAGAAACTCAATTAAGTGTAATCTACACAAAAAAAACAAAAAAACACGCGTCAAATCGACACAATGAAAACGTGAGAAAAAACCCGAAACGGTTTCCTTCAGGCGAAAAGCTCAAAGGACACAAACGATAACGAGACACGTGTGTTTGCAAAATAACGTTATGCAGAGCAGCCTGGGACTTTACAGTCAATAACGGAGCTAAAAACACTCGCGCCCGCCGGCTAAACAATAAAACAAATATAATAAGAAAATCACAGAGACGGCAACATCTCTAGGAAATAAACAATGCGCTCCTCCTCCTCCTCCCCTCCTGCCTCCTTTACTCTTTTCCCTTTCTCTCTTGTTTTTCAGGAAACCACAACCTCGGTTTATTCAGTTTACACATTTATTCAGTTTAAAGATGAATATTTCACCTGCTGTAATGTGAGTAGATGCAGTTCAGAACAACAAGGAAACAGACAGAAATAAACAGATAAGAACAAAAAAAAGAGGGAGAGAGGTTGTTCTGAGAAAACAAAAGCTATGTAAACGCCTAACAACCAATCACTGATCACTATTGTTCACCACAGCCAATCACTGATCACTACTGCCTTTATCGACCAATCAATGATCACTACTCTTAACAACAACCACTCACTGATCGCTGTTGTCCTTAACAACCAATCACTGAATACAACTGATCCTAACAACCAATCACTGATCGCTTTCTAATGATTACTGTTTTCCATAGCGGCCAATCACTGATCATTATTAATCTTAACAACTAATCACTGATCACTACTGTCTACCACAACCGATAAATGATCACTGTTTAAAAAAAATCACTGATCACTATTGTCCTTACTGACCAATCACTAATCATTATTGATCTTAACAACTACTCACTAATCAATAATGATCCTAAAAACCAATCAATGATAACTATTGTTCACAACAACCAATCACTGATCACTACTGCTCTTGTGGACTAATTACTGATCACTATTAATCCTAACAACCAATCACCTATCACTACAGTTCAAAACAACCAATCACTGATCACTATTGTTCACAACAGCCAAACAATAATCACTACAGCCTTTATCAACATTTACTATTCACTATTGTTTACAAAAAGATCACTATTGCCCTGATCAACCAATTACTGAACCCTAATATTCACAACAACCAATCACTGATTCCTACAGTTCCTAATAACCAATCACTCTTCACTATTGATTCAAATCAATCCAACCAATCACTGATCACTATTGATCCTAACAACCAATCACTGATCACTATCTAATGATTTCTGTTGTCCTTAATGACCAATCTCTGATCATAATTAATCTTAACAACCAATCGCTGATCACTACTGTCCACAACAACCAATCACTGGTCATTATTGATCTACATCAATCCAACCAAACACTGAGCATTTTCTATTGATTACTGTTGTCCTTAATGACCAATCACTGATCACTATTGGTTCTAAAAACCAGTTGCTAACCGTTATTGTTTACAACAACCAATCACCTATCACTAAAGTTTAAAACATCCAATCATTGATCACTAAAGTTCATTAAGGTCAATCACTGATTATTATTGATCTTAGCAACCAGTTCCTAATGAATAACATTACATCTTCATCTTCTCTCAGCTTCTTCCATTAGGGGTCTCCACACCTGTCCTCTACATCTGCCTCTTTCACACCAACTACCTGCATGTCTTCTCTCACCACATCCATAAACCTCCTCCTTGATCTTCCTCTTTTCCTCCTTCCTGGTGTCTCCATCCTCAGCATTCTCCTACTGATATACCCCATGTCCCTTCTCTGCACATGTCCAAACCATCTCAATCACACCTCCCTAACCTTGTCTCCAAAACATTGATGAATAACATTAAATAACATTTGTAACATTTGTGAGAGAAAAAAAAAAGAGAGAGAGAGAGAGAGAGAGAGAGAGAGAGAGAGAGAGAGAGAGAGAGAGAGAGAGAGATGAATGGGTCTGTATGAGAGAAGATGGCAACAACGAGTTTACAGAAATCCAGCACAAAAACATCCTCTCGAGAGACGAACTCGTTTCTGAAAATGACATTTTGGAGCAAAGAGACGAGCTGAGGGGCGAGAAGGATTTAATGAGAGCGCTGCTTCTCCACCACCAGTGGGAATAACCTTTACACCTCCAACCTCCCTTATCATACACACAGACTCCTCTCACATCAGTGGACGGATAAAAACACCCCCACAAAGACAAAGACAAAGACAAAGAGATAGACGCTGAGAGATCAGTCCAGAAATCCTCAGCGCAACCTTTCGCTCTGTCGCACATGAAACACGAGCAGAGCCACTTCAAACACTGAGACACCCCGAGCATCGAGAAGCACCTGACCTCTCCGTCCACTCGTCCAGCTTTCATCTCAAAAAGTCAGGAACCAGCCGAGGATTTGAAAATAAAGCAAACAAAATGATCAGGAAATCGGTTTCTCAGGAATTTTCTCTGTTTGTTAATACGGCTAACATTTAGCAAAACTCTCTCATAATCTCAGACAAATCCTCAGATCCTCAATTCAAATGTCATCGTGATTAAATACACAGTTGTGTAACAAATCTTCAGTTCAAACATCATGACTTCCTGTTTCCTGCTTCAAGCTGCTCTTCCAATCTGGGAAGGCGGAGCTTTAGGAGAATCTGTGGTAATGATCTGCATCTGCATATTGTTGTGTAGTTCCTCATTGTACCTAGAAAAATGCTTCTGGCTCGTCTTCGTCTGGTCTCCAGAACACCTCTGATTGTGTTTATAGTATCTTACATCAGCAGGATCCAGAAAATCCTGTGAGTTGTGAGGTAGGGCTTCCACGGATCGTACTTTTTTGTCCAGCAAGTCTCATAGATACTCAATCAGATTTAGCTCTAAATGGTGAAGCTACCACCAGCTACCACTTACTACCATAAGGTGTATCTGCAGAGGGTCTGCAAACATGTTTAGGTAGGTGGTACATAACATCATAGTTAAACCAGTTAAGCCTACATGAACACCAGGAACCAAGGGTTTCCAGCAGAACATTACTTGGAGCATCACACTGCCTCCACATGCTCACCTTCTTCCTATAGTGCATCCTGGTACCTTCGCTCAGCCTGGGCTACCAGAGCTCTTCTGTGGAACATGGACAAGCTTTTGCTTCCTAAGAGCTTAAGTAAACAGTAGGGTTCATGACCCTGTCCCCAGTTCCCCAGATGTCTTTTCTTGGAACAATTTTGGTAGGTACTAACCCCAGCACAACAGGAACACCTTCACAACAGGAACACATCTGCTGATTTCCAAATTCTTCTGACCTAGATGTCAAATGTGCTCAGATTTTTACTTTAAGAACTGAAACTTTACTTGTGGTCAAACAAATTTTAAAGCAATAATAAACCTCACCCCTAATAAACACCACGCTTTATAAACGCCACCCCTAATAAACCCCACCCTTAATAAACTCCACCCCTAATAAACCTCACCCTTTATAAACCCCACCTCTAATTAACCCCACCCTAATAAACCACACCCTTAATAAACTTCACCCTTAATAAACCCCACCCTTAATAAGCCCCACACATAATAAACCCAACCACTTATAAACCCCACCCGTAATAAACTCCACCCCTAAAAATATCAGTATTTTATATATATATATAAATAGGGTTGGAGCTCTATAGCAGGAGATCTTCCACACCAACACAGGGACATTGTCATGCTGGAACAGGTTTGGGTCTTCTACTTCATGCTCCTGCATCCAACAACATCCTGTACAATTGTGTATCTCCATCTTTGTGCAAACGTTTTAAAGAAGAGGCACATCTGGGTAGAAACGTCGTGTCCCAATACTTTTGCTCATGCCGTGTGTGTTAAATAAGCGAGAATCTCTTAATAATTGCTATGAATGACTTTCACTCAGTCAGTAAAAGTGAGACAGGTGAGATTAAATGTTTAAATTGGGAATTTGTGGCTCTGAATGAAAATTGTGAATAATCTCCGACCCGGTAAATTGGTCGTGACGGCTCCAGCGCCGATGACTGTATCACCTCGAGCTGATGGAGCACTGCTTATTATCATGAGCTCCGGTCAGCCGTTTGGTCCAGGCGAGGGAGGGAGGGCATGTGCCGGGGAGAAGCTCCGAGTCTGTATCGATCCACATCAGAAGAGCTCATCTGTATCTGTAGGTTAGGGCCCCAGGGTCATTATATTAGCCGTAGGAGGAGCTGATGGATGATGCGATCGTTCCAGACCCGCAGGACATAAAGCACAGGAAATGAGTCAGAACACGGCCACTTCACCACACGGGAGTTCCACAAATCTCGTGGATTTTACAGCTTATAAAAGCCAGTGTGGCGTGAACATGAAAGCCTGCACGTGCACGCAGTCGATATACTGCCCGCGAGAATCGGATCAAAACAAGACTTCGTCGACGTGCGAGCGCTAAAACCAGAGCTGTAAACGTGAAACCCGTAAACACGCCGGGTTACGAGTTTATTACACAGACTCACTGATTACACCGGGCTCTATAAAAGGGGGCGGGGCTGGAACAATTTATATATCTGAATTCTGTCTCCTGATTGGTCAAAATGGGTTGATTACACGTATGGCATTTAGCAGATGCTCTTATCTCAGGTGCCTTGCTGAAGGACCCAGCAGTTGCTTAGTAATGCTGGGATTTGAACTCATGACCTTCTAATCTGAACTCCAATACCTTAACCACTGAGGTCCTCCAAGTGTCTGTTCACAATGCATTCTGGACTGAGCAGTTAGGGGATAAGTGCCTTGCTCAAGGACCCAGCAGTAGTACCATAGTGGTGCTGGGATTTGAACTCACAACCATTTGATCCAAACTGCAATGCCTGAACCAGTGAGCTCCTCTGAGTGTCTGTAACATTAACATCCTGCTCACGGAGCATCCTATAATGAGCAGCAGAAGTTTGATGGTTCTGAGATTTGAACTCATGACCTTCTGGCCTGAACTGCAATAACGAACAGTATAATAAGCTGTTATAACATGAACAAGAACAGGATATAACTCCTATCACCAAACCTTTCACACGTAACGATAAATAGGTAAAAGATAAAAAGAAAAGATCAAAGAAAACTTCAAACACACCACCTGGTGTTTAGTTCCGTACTCGACAAAAAACTCATTAGGAATGCTAAGGTGAGTGTAAGGATACGGCTAGCACCGAGAGCTATAACGCAGCGCTATGGAATGATTAACTAGCATATTACCCGCTAGTTTGTGTGACAGGAAAGTGTCCAAGGTTAAGTGATGAGGTTTAGTGCTTACTGCCTTAATTACACCTTCCTGTGCATTAGATCTCCATCCCTACGTTCTTCAATATTTCCTGCTCGATATCTGAAATGAAGTATCGATTAGCATTTGCGCGTGTCCTTTTCCCGCCCAGCCTGAGCCATGTTAATGACAGGATTAGCTTCAGTGAAGCTACATGTCTACATCCGTACACAGCCGACGCTGGGTTTTTTTTTCTTATCAGCATCTGGAACCAATTATGTATATTGAATAAATTTTTTAAACGCTGGCATCTGCGAGATGTTTATTTGCAGCGGCCGCAACGTTCGCTTATCTTTTCATTACGGTCATGAGGAGAGAGAGAGAGAGAGAGAGAGAGAGAGGGAAAGAGAAAGAGGAAGAGAGGGATTAAAGCGACGTATCGGCACGTACAAATTACCTGCTTCGAGTTTTAAAGCAAAAAATGTAGAACTTTATTCATATTCAAAGATGAATCTCCATCTCTTGGTCTTTTATGCAGCGTAAAGAAGTCACACACACTGACAGATATATTATGCAGACTGAGCTTGCGCGCACACACACACACACACACACACACGGTGTGCCTCCACCACTTATAAAGCCGCATTCACCCACGCATGTCTTTCAAATGAAATGTCGAGGCAGTTTCAGGTCGTGATGGACGGCTCAAATTGGGCGGGATCACCAGGAGGTGACAGCGAGCGACTCATCATGCTTTTCAGCCAAATTGGGAAATAGCAGACCTGTCACGTTCTCCTGTTTCAACCTTCATTAACCAAATCATCCCTCGCTCTTGGTGCTCCTTTCATTCTCGCTCTTCTTCGCTCACTTCAGCTGGAGCCACCGATCAGACGCTCTGCCTTTTATAACCTTTGTTTAGGTCTTGCATTAAAGAGGAACCTTTATACCACAACAAATACTGATATAAATCAACTGATGCAGCACTGGAGGAGGTGAAATACATGCAAGTCTGATCCTCATCCTGCAGTCCACATTGCTCCATCATTACTTCTCCACCATTACTTCTCCACCATTACTGCTCCATCGTTACTGTTCCATCATTACTGCTCCACCATTACTTCTCCACCATTACTTCTCCACCATTACTGCTCCATCGTTACTGTTTCATCATTACTGCTCCACCATTACTTCTCGACCATTACTGCTCCACCGTTACTGCTCCATCGTTACTGCTCCATCATTACTGCTCCACCATTACTTCTCGACCATTACTGCTCCACCATTACTTCTCGACCATTACTGCTCCACCATTACTTCTCGACCATTACTGCTCCACCATTACTGCTCCATCGTTACTGTTCCATCATTACTGCTCCACCATTACTTCTCGACCATTACTGCTCCACCGTTACTGCTCCATCGTTACTGTTCCATCATTACTGCTCCACCATTACTTCTCGACCATTACTGCTCCACCGTTACTGCTCCATCGTTACTGCTCCATCGTTATTTCTCCACCATTACTGCTCCACCGTTACTGCTCCACCGTTACTGCTCCATCGTTACTGCTCCATCATTACTGCTCCATCATTACTGCTCCACCATTACTGCTCCATCATTACTGCTCCACCATTACTGCTCCATCATTACTGCTCCACCATTACTGCTCCACCATTACTGCTCCATCATTACTGCTCCATCATTACTGCTCCACCATTACTGTTCCATCATTACTGCTCCATCATTACTGCTCCATCATTACTGCTCCACCATTACTGCTCCACCATTACTGCTCCATCATTACTGCTCCATCATTACTGCTCCACCATTACTGTTCCATCATTACTGCTCCACCATTACTGCTCCACCATTACTGCTCCATCATTACTGCTCCACCATTACTGCTCCATCATTACTGCTCCATCATTACTGCTCCACCATTACTGCTCCATCATTACTGCTCCACCATTACTGCTCCATCATTACTGCTCCACCATTACTGCTCCACCATTACTGTTCCATCATTACTGCTCCACCATTACTGCTCCACCATTACTGCTCCATCATTACTGCTCCATCATTACTGCTCCACCATTACTGCTCCATCATTACTGCTCCACCATTACTGCTCCACCATTACTGCTCCATCATTACTGCTCCATCATTACTGCTCCACCATTACTGCTCCACCATTACTGTTCCATCATTACTGCTCCACCATTACTGCTCCATCATTACTGCTCCATCATTACTGCTCCACCATTACTGCTCCATCATTACTGCTCCATCATTACTGCTCCACCATTACTGCTCCATCATTACTGCTCCACCATTACTGCTCCACCATTACTGCTCCGTCATTACTGCTCCATCATTACTGCTCCATCATTACTGCTCCATCATTACTGCTCCACCATTACTGCTCCACCATTACTGCTCCGTCATTACTGCTCCATCATTACTGCTTCATCATTACTGCTCCACCATTACTGCTCCATCATTACTGCTCCATCATTACTGCTCCACCATTACTGCTCCACCATTACTGCTCCGTCATTACTGCTCCATCATTACTGCTTCATCATTACTGCTCCATCATTACTGCTCCATCATTACTTCTCCACCATTACTTCTCCACCATTACTGCTCCACCATTACTGCTCCACCATTACGGTTCCATCATTACTGCTTCATCGTTACTGCTCCATCGTTATTTCTCCACCATTACTGTTCCATCATTACTGCTCCATCATTACTGCTCCACCATTACTGCTCCATCATTACTGCTCCATCATTACTGTTTCATCATTACTGCTCCACCATTACTGCTCCACCATTACTGCACCATCGTTACTGCTCCATCATTACTGCTCCATCATTACTGCTCCACCATTACTGCTCCACCATTACTGCTCCATCATTACTGCTCTGTCATTACTGCTCCATCATCACTGTTCCATCATTATTGCTTCATCATTACTTCTCCATCATTACTGCTCCATCATTACTGCTCCACCATTACTGCTCCACCATTACTGCTCCATCATTACTGCTCCACCATTACTGCTCCATCATTACTGCTCTGTCATTACTGCTCCATCATCACTGTTCCATCATTATTGCTTCATCATTACTTCTCCATCATTACTGCTTCATCATTACTGTTCCTTCATCACTGTTTCATCATTACTGCTCCTTCATTACTGCTCCATCATTACTGCTCCATAGTTACTGCTCCATCATTACTGTTCCATCGTTACTGCTCCATCATTACTGCTCCATCATTACTGCTCCATCATTACTGCTCCATCATTACTTCTCCATCATTACTGCTCCATCATTACTGCTCCATCATTACTGCTCCATCATTACTTCTCCATCATTACTGCTCCATAATTACTGCTCCACCATTACTGCTCCACCATTACTGCTCCATCGTTACTGCTCCGTCATTACTGTTCCATCATTAATTCTCCATCATAACTGCTCCATCATTACTGCTCCATCATTACTGTTCCATCATAACTGCTCCATCATTACTGCTCCATCATTACTGCTCCATCATTACTGCTCCATCATTACTGCTCCATCATTACTTCTCCATCGTTACTGCTCCATCATTACTGCTCCATCATTACTGCTCCACCATTACAGCTCCATCGTTACTTCTCCATCGTTACTGCTCCATCGTTACAGCTCCACCATTACAGCTCCATCATTACTTCTCCATCATTACTGCTCCATCATTACTTCTCCACCATTACTGCTTCATCATTACTTCTCCATCATTACTGCTCCATCATTACTTCTCCATCATTACTGCTCCATCATTACTTCTCCATCATTACTGCTCCATCATTACTGCTCCATCATTACTGCTCCATCATTACTTCTCCATCATTACTGCTCCATCATTACTTCTCCATCTTACTGCTCCATCATTACTTCTCCATCGTTACTGCTCCATCATTACTGCTCCATCATTACTTCTCCATCGTTACTGCTCCATCATTACAGCTCCACCATTACAGCTCCATCATTACAGCTCCACCATTACAGCTCCACCATTACTTCTCCATCGTTACAGCTCCATCATTACTGCTCCACCATTACTGCTCCATCATTACAGCTCCACCATTACAGCTCCACCATTACTTCTCCATCGTTACTGCTCCACCATTACAGCTCCACCATTACTGCTCCACCATTACTGCTCCATCATTACAGCTCCACCATTACAGCTCCACCATTACTGCTCCACCATTACTGCTCCATCATTACAGCTCCATCATTACTGCTCCACCATTACTGCTCCATCATTACAGCTCCACCATTACAGCTCCACCATTACAGCTCCACCATTACTGCTCCATCATTACTTCTCCATCGTTACTGCTCCACCATTACAGCTCCATCGTTACTGCTCCACCATTACTGCTCCATCATTACTGCTCCATCATTACTTCTCCATCGTTACTGCTCCACCATTACAGCTCCATCATTACTTCTCCATCGTTACGGCTCCATCATTACAGCTCCACCATTACTGCTCCATCATTACTTCTCCATCATTACTGCTCCATCATTACTGCTCCACCATTACAGCTCCACCATTACTGCTCCATCATTACTGCTCCATCATTACAGCTCCACCATTACAGCTCCATCATTACTTCTCCATCGTTACAGCTCCATCATTACTGCTCCACCATTACTGCTCCATCATTACTGCTTCATCATTACTGCTCCATCATTACTGCTTCATCGTTACTGCTCCACCATTAAAGCTCCACCATTACAGCTCCATCATTACTTCTCCATCGTTACAGCTCCACCATTACTGCTCCATCATTACTGCTTCATCATTACTGCTCCATCATTACTGCTTCATCGTTACTGCTCCACCATTAAAGCTCCACCATTACAGCTCCATCGTTACTTCTCTATCATTACTGCTTCATCATTACTGCTCCATCAAACCCACACCCAGATCCTTTTCTCTCAATATCCCATGTCACCTGAACCTCTTTCTCCCAGGGTTTCATGACCCTAAGTCGTTTCTTCAGTGTTCTGTAGATCAATTATTCCCACATCCCCCAAATATTTTTAAGTGTATTTTTAAGTGTATTAATAGTCTTGTGTTTACAAACTTCCCAAAACCCTTCAATTACAATTCTACTTTCAGAAATCATTCATCCATCCATTCATCAGAAATTCAGTCTTTTAACAGCCTCATGTACAAAGTGCTTTACTTTTAAAATCCATAACCAAATATTTTATAACCATGTGTTTAAAAAAAATCCATTTGATCCCTAATCTATTTTTAGGAATCCTGCATTTCCAGAGTTCAGTTTTCCTCATTTCTCTCATTCTACTGCATTCACCAAGTCTTTGAGGCCCCACATTTCCATGATCCCACATTCACTCTCCTTATAGGCCGAACGCCTCCTTCTAAAGCATTGCAGTGTTACTTCTAATGTCCTACAACTTCCCATTATCTACTCTTCCATAAATTCCATGTTTCTTCAGTCCTCCAGCTCCTAACGCACTACAGGACCAACATCCAGTAGATTCACACATTTACGAGTTTTGTGACTTTGGATTAGTTTTTTTTCTGAAACAAAAATGAAAAGAGGAAAAAATGTTCCATGGGATTGAATGAACCCTATTCAGACGGTGTGAAGTTCTTCTACTCGGGAAAAGTCGGAAAAGTGACTCACATGTAGCGCAGGTGTGGGTTTTGGGCGAAGGCTCGAGATTGGATCGTCCTCAGATTGCAGTTCATGATAGTCCTGAAACACAAAAGAACCAAATATTGTTGTTTTTCTTCTCAAACGACCGCTGTGACATTTTCCCAAACACTTGTAGGTGCACACACACACACACACACACACACACACACACACACACACACACACACACACACACACACTTGAAGAGGGCTTATTGTAAATAGCTGCGAAGGCTAAGCCATGATGGTATCTATGGAAACCGATGTTCGGAGAGAGAAGGAGCGCCTGTGGCTCGCGCCAGCGTCAAACAGCGAATGTGCTGATTACCTGCTGATTTAAAGTCGCGTTTGAGGGAAATCATAGGTCTGGGTTGAAGCACACGAGTTGTGAGACGAGGGGAAAAGGTGCAGCTCGCTCGGTTTAACCCGGACCGACACCGGCACCGTCCGAGCTGATAATTATTTAGACGTCTAAAAGGAGAATAAAAAAGAAATGTAAAAAATCGCATCATCTTCTCTTCCTCCTGAGGTATCATTACAGCCAGGATGCTCGTGGAGAAAACAACATCTCCTCCTTCTCCTCGTTTCTCTCGCCGACATCTCAAATCAATTATGTATATTGAATCCGGTTTTATCGCCGGCATCTGCCAGGTGTTTATTCGTGCCGAGCGCTCGGTCCTGTTTCATTACAGCCGTGAGGACGAGTAATCGCATCAGCGCCTTCTGATTTGGGTCGAAGCCTACGTGATGGTGAGGTGCACGGTGCAGGACACGAACGCTCAAGGTCACGATTCCATAACATTAACCGCTTCTAAAAAAATAATCACATCTGTGAATGGGTTATATCTGAGGCCCATCACTGGATCTAACAGAGTCTCCTCACGGCACCAGGGTCTCTGGATCAGTGTGGATTTGTGTGGGTTTCCATCGAGTTCCTCCAGGTTCCTCATAATGTCCAACCAGCACTGAGTCACAAATTATTTGAATGGATTTGATTATGGATTTTTTAGGTCAGAGAAAGTTGCTGTTTTGGTGATGAAAAAAGCAGGAAATGCTGCTGCAACATCACAAGCTGCACCTTCAGAGTAGAAGATAGATTCAGCGTTTATTTTATTATTTTATTAGACTTTTATTACTTTTGATTTTGTTGAGAATTTGACTCTAAAATGTTATTACAAATAAAAATCCTTTTAAAGCAACGCCTCCATCTCCAGCTTCATTTTCATTTACACGTCTTATCTCCAGCTCCATTTATATCTCACCTCCAGCTCCATCTCATTACTAGTTAATCTCCAGCTCCACCTTCAGTTCCATCTCCATCTCCAGGTTTATTTCAAATTTCTTCTCCAGCTTCATCACCAATTCCAGCTCATCTTCAGTTTCATTACAAGATTTATCTTTAGCTTCATCTCCAGCTCCATTTCTATTTTATCTCTAGCTCTATCTCCATCTCACCTCCAGCTCCATCTTCATTACAAGTTTTATCTCCAGCCTTATATCCATTCTATTTCTATTTCTCTCATCACCAGCTACATCTCCATTACATATTCTAGCTCCAGCTTCATCTCCATTTCTATCTCATCTCCAGCTACATTTCCATCTTATTTCTATCTCATCGCCAACTCCATCTTTATTTTTATTTTATCTCCAGCTTTATCTCCATTACAAGTTTTATCTCTAGCGCCATCTTCATCTCCAGCTCCATCTTCATCTCCAGCTCCATGTTTATCTCCAGCTCCATGTATATCTCCAGCTCCAGCTCCATGTTTATCTCCAGCTCCATGTTTATCTTCAGCTCCTGATCAGGTCATAAATTGATCTTCTGTAATATAATTAAACATAAACTGCAATTTCAGATCAATAAAACGGGTTAAAAAGGAAGTGAGGAGATGTTTTGGTTTTCAGACGCTATTGGAGGTGGAGTATTGACAAACGCTAGCGGGTAATGAGAAACATGCTAATCAGTGCTGCTGTAATTGCTTTTAGCTTTCGGAAATGGTCCCGGAGAAAAGCGTGCGTGTGCCGAGCGAGTGTACGGCGAGACGAGGCGCGTGGACGAGTTCCCGTGAGGCATCTGTGGAAGTTTTTTTGGAAGAACATCTCGACAGCGGGCCAAGCAGGGAGAGGGAAAGAGAGAAGGAGAAGGAAAGGAAGGCAGAGCTGTGGCGTGACGCAGAGCGATGGGGAACGTAATTAAATTTCCTGGCTGCTTCAGTGCTGTTTATTTGATCGGTGTGAAACAGGCCTTGGGGAGGATCTTATTGTTTGTGGGCGACTTAAGAGGAAAATCCACGCCGCTAAAGTCGACCGCCGGGAGATATGAAACGCCCGGCTGACCGGGCTAGCGGCATTGCCGTATCTCCACCGCTTCCAGCGCTCTTGCTAGCACCGTTACTTGAAGCCGTATCAGCTGTGGCTCACGCTGTATGAGCTCAGCATGAGGATGAGATCAACTGATTAGCGATACGCTGCTGTGAAATGCTTCTTCTACTCACAATCTCTGGATTCCAGTGTACAGAGCCATGTCCACCTCCTGTACAGTTTGCAACCCCAACCAGTTCTCGATGTGTCTGAGGAAAAAAAAAAAAACAGAGAGGGGTTAGAGGGGTCAAAACTCAGGGGAATCATCTAGCATGCAGAAACTAGCGGTTAACGTAATCAGAATGCTCGTGTCTGTTAGCATGTCTTTCAAAGGATCATGCTAACTTCCAGTTTAAGAAAACAGCCGTTTCAATGGCAAAGGGGCGGAGCTTAAGTCCAATCGATCATCTCTTCTATGAAAACGTTCTCTCAGATAGGATCGTTGTGGTTGGATTTACGGAAGGAGTCTCCAGTTTTAGCGTCTTCAGGACCTTCTGGATCAGAGAATAAAGAGAGGCTGCTGAAGGAAAGGAAGTTTATCGCTGCTGAATGGTTTTTATCCATTTATGGTAAATGTAATCATAAAAGGATAAAAAGTACATGAAATGAATCAGTTTCAGAGCTACAGTAAGTGGAATACAGGGCAAGTTAAAGCCTTTTTTTAATGTAACCAATATTGAAATATATGCAGAAAAAGGGGCGGGGTTTAGGTTGCAAGACTGTTTATTTTTGTAGCTCGTTACAATTTCTTCATCAGAGACGAGGTTGGTGTTGACTTGGGCGATAATCGCCGTCATTTCCCGTTAGGAATCTCGAGCTACTTCCTGCTGCGCTGAAATGAAAGGACAGTGGTGATGAGCCGCGATACAAACACACTGAAGAGGTCATTTTTGCTCTTTATGGAAGACGCGAGTGAAAAAAAGGCTAATCGCGAATCTCGAGCTCCCGCAGCAGCAGATGTGAGGAGATCCAGCTGCTGTGGGCTATTGAGAACAAGTACGAATTGATAGCACACACACACACACACACACACACACACACACACACACACACACACACACACACACACACACACACATTAATCACTGTTTTCCTGCTGAAGAGATGTTTTTGAGACGCTTCTGAATATCAGTTTAGAGACGCCTCGTTTCTATTTTTTTTTTCTGGAAGAAGAAATTAAATAAAATAACTGCATTTTCCATTCCAACAATTTTTTAATCTACAATGCAAACATAATTCTTGTTTTTATTAATAAATAGACACTAGTTTAGTATCCTCCGTCAGCATTAGCATATTACAGACTAGCGCACTTTTAATTGGCATTACAATAAAGAAAATACTAATGTGATCTTTTTTTTTGTCTATTATTTTTTTACAATTTAATTTTAATCATTTTTTGGTTTTAGATTTCAAGGCTACAATGTTCATTTAACAGCCACCACAAAACAGGGCTCTTTAAAAAAATAAAATAAAATAAATAAAATTAATTTATAGACAGATATTTATATATACATATATATAAAAGAATATATAAAATGTATATATAAATATCTGTCTACAAATACAGTAAATTGTATTTTAATATATATATATATATATATATATATATATATATATATATATAATCAATTAATTTATAATATATATATATATATTAATTAATATTGTAAACTTTTATTTTTTTTATTCATTAATTAATGTATTTATTTTGAAGCTGCATGGGCTACCAGTCCTTCATCAGACACAATAACGCACTTTTCATTGATTTTTTTTCAATTAAAAAATAGACATTTTCTGTGTTATATTTTTTCTTTACTTAAATTACATTAAGATAAGATAAGATAAACCTTTATTCGTCCCACAGTGGGGAAATTTCTATGTTACAGCAGCAAGACAAGAAATAAAAATAGATGCAAATATCTAAAAAATAATATACAAAAAAATAAAAACAGAGAAATAAAAACAAATAATAGTAATAATAATAATAATAACAAACAAAGAAATAAAAATAAATGCAAATATGTGAAAAAGAGAAATATACATATACTACAATAACAGTATATACACAGTACAATGTATAAATACAAATAGGGGGAGAAAAAAAAAGTACGCGTTTCAAGTAATATTTCAAGGTGGAAATTAGTGTTTTACACTAATATGTACACTAATGAGATAACACTAAAACACTCTCATTAACAAAAGTAACAAATTGATTTTTTTTGGAGATGACTGTTTTTTTTTTTTACATGCAGGGATAATATCTCATTTCCGTTTTTTTTTTCTCTCTTTCTCTTGCAGCATTTTTCTTTCATACAAAATCTGCTCACTTTCCTTCACCTCAAACTGACAACCTTGAAGCGAAACCTTGACTTCAATAATAACACTGTCTGCTGCTCCTGCGCAGGAAATGGGCGTCTGTTTATTGTAACTGGGAAGCAAAAGAGAAAGTAAAAGAAAAATTACTGTTTTTTTAGTTTTCTCTTTGAGAGAAAATTTTTTTAATGATGTTGAAAAATTAAACAGATAAAAATCAAATAAATAAAAAAATCTAAAGGATATAAAGAAATAAATATAAGGTAATAAAATAGATAAAAATATATAAAGAAATAGGAGGAAATGTAATATGAAAAAAAAAAAAACCAAACAATAAAAATAAAAAGATGAAAGGATAAGTTGAGAGCAGAATAAAAACAGCAAATAAAAAAAATAAGAATAGAAGCAGAATGATAAAAACACTATATGATTGATCAGTGAGTTCAGGTCTGGGGTGAATATTTGATCAGGGTTAATAACTCTGCGTGTATATTTTTGTTTGTTTGTGATTAGCGAGTGACGTTAGCGAGACTCGGGTCGGAGAAGCCGAGGACAAACACGACGGATTCGAGTTCTTGGCCACGAAACACACGGAATCCTCAATAAAGTTCTTTGCAGGATTTCAGGATAAATCTGACATTTTGGCGAGTAACCTGAGCTCCCTGAGTCTGACATGACGAATACATTGACATTCAAGACGCCGAGTCGCGGATAGCAGGACGTAGCATCAGCACCGTCTCTGGCAATAAAAAAACGAGAGATAATTACTTTTTTTTTCCTGCTGCATCGTAGCCAGAACGGGATGTCGGGCAACGTGGACAGATGGTTCTGTATGAAGTTGTATAATTTGGCCTGGAGGGACCCGAGGCTTCAGCTGCCGTCTAGCTAACGAAAGCTAAGCTCGCTAAGCCTCTGCGCATCACAGCACTCTCTGGCTGGATGCTAATTCAGATATTCAGACGGCTGTAGATCTGAAGACTTTCTGACTTTCTGATGGGAGAACAGGAACAGCAGGAAGTCTGACCTCACCATAAAATCAATGGATATGATGGAATGTCTCCTGAACTCGACATTCTGTAAATGAGACGCTAAACGAACGCCGTTGTCCATCAGTCTGGGGACGCAGTCTCGAAGTGGGTAAGAGTCCAATCCCTGCACCAGAGCATTCAGTATGTATTTATTAGTGTTAGCGTGGAGTCTGGTGTGAGCTACTGACGAACGTTAGCCGTCCTCAAGCAGTGTGAGGACGAAGACACACCGTGTGCCAGAGAGAGACAACATGGTGGAGGAAACTAATGTCAAAGAAGTTTAATAAAAAAATACATATTTTTATGTTCATACTTAAAAAAATCCAAGAAATTAGAAAGAAAGAAAGAAAGAAAGAAAGAAAGAAAGAAAGAAAGAAAGAAAGAAAGAAAGAAAGAAAAAGAGAAAAGTGAGATTGAGAGTGTGTGAGAGAGATAGAGAGACAGACAGAGGGAAAGTCACAGATACTCAAGAAACTCCAAAAATGTGAAAGAAAGAAAGAAAGAAAGAAAGAAAGAAAGAAAGAAAGAAAGAAAGAAAGAAAGAAAGAAAGAAAGAAAGAAAAAAAAAAGGTGAGAGAGACAGACAGACAGACAGACAGACAGACAGACAGACAGACAGAGGTACTCAAGAAACCCAAGAAATTTGCGAGAGAAAAAAAAAAATTAATAAATAAAGAAAGAAAGAAGAAAGAAAGAAAGAAAGAAAGAAAGAAAGAAAGAAAGAAAGAGAGAGAGATAGAGAGAGAGAGAGAGAGAGAGAGAGAATGAGAATGAAATGGAGAGAATAGTGACTGTGTGCTAAAAGAGAAACTTTTTTGATTTGTCAGAAATAATAATAAAAAAATTCATTACCAAAATAAACCCAGGTACATTTTTTACACCTGATATATGTTTCTTCCTCAAACTGTTACACAAAACTGTATCAGACTTTGGATGTCCTTCACTTAGGACTAGGAGACTCAAACCTGTTCCACCATGATACTGCTTGAAGATCTGCTTTCCATGGGTTGGAAGATGTGGAAGATCTCCTGCTTTAGAGCTCCAACCCTATTGAACATGATGAATGTGAACGCTGACTGCACCCCAGGAACCTCCTCACCTTCTCCACTACCTGGACTTTACTAACACCTCTTGTGGTTGAATAAATCTCCACAAAATCTAGTGGAACATCATTCCAGAGGAGTGGAGCTCATTCTAACAGCATCTGGAGACTAAATGTGGAATGTAGTGTGAAAAGTAACGTCAAGAATGAAGAATAAAATGCCACATGGATCTCGTTGTCCTTTACACTAGCAGGTCTAAAACAGGACTGGAAGCCGTATCCTTCTCTGATCATCTCCTCCCCTGTGTTTGCTGTAGATTTATGGCTTCCCCGACTACCCACAATGCAATTACAAGTGGGCTAATGAGGGAGCGTGTAATGACGGATCGGTCTGTTGGGGTCCCTGGAGTATGTGTTGGACACTGATGTAAAATCCTGCCCTTGTCGTTGTGCCATTGTGCGACACACTCGTGACATTCTCCTCGTGTGTTCCTGCAGGGAGCATCACGCAGCAGCTGGAGGAAGCAGACGCTTCGTACGCGGCTCGTTTCGAGCGTGCCGAGCCTCTCAAACGCCAGCCGTCCAGACGAGCGTCCCCAAGGACGGTCTTTATCTGTTTTTTCCGCCTGAAAGCATTTAAGTTGCATCGACGGCTTTCCATCCTTATCTTTCTTCTGGTCGTTCATTTTTTCGTGGCGTAGATGATGAATGCGTTATGGTTTCCATGGTAACGGCTCAACCGCGCAATCAAATGGGCTTCATCTTTATCCTGGTCAAGGTCATTTTCCTTATCAAGGTCACGACGGATCCCAGGAACACCGAGTGTGAGTTGGATCTTCACCCCACCAATCTTAGCTGCGCTGGGAATTTACTTTCAGTTCTGAAGGTCAAACCAAGGACAAAATCGGATCACTCATCAGAGACATCCTGACCCCTGTGTCCCTGACCAGCTGTACAACAGGAATCATCAGTGTCCCAACCTGCAGATGACAATTACAACCAGACCTCCATCTGTTCTCAGCTCCAGCTCTACAAATCTTTACACCCAGCTAGAGTCATGTGACAAGGTATATCTCACGTGAAAATCTAAAAGTTAAATGTTCGTATTCAAGACTCAAAAACCACAGCAGCAAACTTCCAACACGTTTGTCAGATGCCCTCATCCAGAGACACTTACGTTTATCTCATTCACACAACCAAGAAGCTATGGAGTAAAGGGCCTTGCTCAGGGCCTTGCTCAGGGGCCCCGAGTTCGACTTACTCACTTACTTACCACCTTCTTATTTAAAGTCCAATGCCTTAACCAATAAGCTTCCACCTCATATTCTGTTGGCGATTCAATTATAGTTAGATTTAGTTTAGAACGTTTTCATAATATCACAGACCTGGTGAGAAAAGAGTTTCACTGCACATTGAAACAGTCTACAATTAAATGCATTTCAAACATGTCGAACATAATTTGCATCATTTCTGAATCCTGTAAATCGGTTTATTTTAGTGACTCTGTTTTTCGAATCTAATTTATCAAAATGAACGAATCTTTTTTGAGTCATTTAGTTTATTTAATCAGAAATAATATACATTGTTACATTTTCAATAAGCAGATCCTCCAACACGTCTACATATGCCAACTTCAACTATAGTTCCAATAATTAGGAGTCATGTGATAAACGAACGAACGACTCAGAGTCGAGAGGTAAACTTTGCTCTTGCGCGTCCGGGAAAAAATGAACGAATCACTCTTTGAGATGACTCATTCTTCTGATTCACATTAAAGACTCGTTCAAAATGAACAAATCGTTCATGTTTTTAAGAAAAAGCCCATTAGATATATATATATATATATGTGTGTGTGTGTGTGTGTGTGTGTGTGTGTGTGTGTGTGTGTGTGTGTGTGTGTGTGTGTGTTTATTTATTCATGGTGTACTTGCTCACCAGCTTTCACACATCATTTTCACTGCCAGAGACTTTATATTTATTTGCTGTACATTGATCCACTTATATATTTACATGCTCTACATATATTTGTACATTTATCTGCACTTGTCAATTTGCATAATTGCTACTATTTGCACTTCTCGTAGATGCTAAACTGCATTTTGTTGCTGTGTACCTGCATTGACCTGTTTTATCTAACTGTCTGTTTATCTATCTGTCTGTCTGTGATCTCAGATACTTCAAGAAGAACTCATACCTGTGGACTGAGGGTGAAGTGGATCCTGGAGAACCCAGACCAAAATTTGGTCACCACATGAGGATGTAAATGCAAAAAAAGCAAAGTGTTTTAATAAGAACCTGGCCACAGAGTAACAGCCTGACCAGCAACTGAGAAACGAGTTGGTATCAAAGGAGTTTCAAAGAGCTCACTTTGAGCTGGATCTTCATCTTCGCGAAAAGGGAGAAGTCCACAGGAATCGGGCCAGTAGGGTGTGTGCGGAAGTGAGATTGTGTTGTTTCCGGTGAGAAACTCACGTGTGATGAGAGCTGAGTGACCAAGTGTTCAACTTGCTGTCCATGATGAAATTGCACATGGTCAGAACAGCACCAGTTGTACAGTCAGTTGGCACACTGACATATGAAGGTCCAGATTCTTGAACCTTTTTGAAACTCGTATATGCCATAGCACATTCTCAGGTTCACACTTTGAGATCTTCTTTTTAAACATCGAATAAAAAAGCGTTTAGAGTTTAGACGGATGTACAAAATAAATATATGGTCTCAAAAATATCCTTATGCGTCTGTCCGAGAGCTTTAACATCTCAGAATTTGTCCTGGTTATCACCTCAGCATTTAGTTTTAGAAAACAGATTAATGGAGAGAACATGGTGGAAACTGCAAGCGCCCCGGGTTACGGACGTTAGCACCAGGACACGCCCTGCGTAATTACCATAATGTCTCGAACATATTTTTGAAAGTTAATAAAAATAAAAACACCATGCAGGTCTTGAAGGTCCACCCGGCAGCTGTGTAATAAAGTGGTTAGTGCACTGCCTGGTGCCGGTCTCTCTCGCTTTTTTGGAGCTCTCCCAGCTGTATCGGGTTCTGCAGGATCGATCGCTGGAGGCACTGGAACGAATCAAAGCTGAGGACTGAATGAGGGACAGGACGGGTTTCAGAGTGCACACTGAGCCGTTTTCCCAGGTCACTAATTGACCGAGGGATTAATTGATGGAGTCATCGATTGGCAAACTCGGCGGGAAAATGGCCTCTAATGAGGCTGACGGATTTCTGCAGACAGAAAGACAGAGTTTCCTACGTCACCAGATAACTGAGATGTAAAGAAAAAAAGGGGCTCTGTGTCACATTGTGCAGATTTTGCTTTTAAAATCCTCAGGTAGGAATCATGTCCTTCATACACGCTTCATATTACACACCTTTAACACTTCACAGTTACACTCAACATTTAAGGTTTTCTCAAAGGTTCCTCAGGGGTTCCATGGCATCATCTTTGGACCAGTATTCCCAGTATTGCTCATAGCAGGATCCTGACCCCAACCTGTAGACCCCTTAATCATTTTCTCCTATAATGTTCTCTATAGGAACATTGCGTTTCTCTATCAGAAAGGATTCCAAGGAACCCATGAGGAAGCTTTTTTTCCTAATAGTTCACTTTCTGAATACTGTGATGCTCAAACTCCTTCTGATCTGTGAGCTGGGGAATGTAAGGCATGCTTCCTCGAAAACACAAGTGAACATCTACTGCCAATTTGAAGTCACCAAGGTTTTTCGGAACATGAAGAAAACTCACATAAATGTAAGAAGTCCACACAGATGAGAAGTTGTGTGAAGGCAATTTCATCACGGACACAAATTAGAACAAAGAGAAACGTGAAATTCTGCATGAAAGTGGGCAAATCTGCCACAAAGACGTTTGAGGTAACGTACGTTCGACATATGCGATGATGCAACAAGTCGTTCGAGGTGTTTTGAGCGGCACACGCTTCAAGAGCCGAAGAACATCACTGGAAAACGATGAGAGACCAGGAACACAATCAACGAGCTCAGACACCAAAAATGTCGCAGAGTCGTGCATGATGATCGTCAGAGAACGATCCACATGATCTCACTTCCACACCCACCCTACTCTCCAGATTCCAGATGCTTGAGACGCTTCAAAAAGAAGACTTCCAAGACACGTTTCTAGAAGAACACTGAGCTGTGTTGCTGTGCAAGGGGACGGTTTTGAAGGTGATCGTGTGGAAACATAGATTAATAAAGCACTTTCTTGTAAACAGAGCAAATCTTCAAACTTTTTGATTCCATCTCGTAGATATGCGTCTGAAATGGTGCATTGTTTAGAAATACATTTTATATTTGCTTGACAATGAGCTTCTTCCCTTCTGCCAGCGCTTTACATCATCAGCCTGCAGAGTTCTCACCAGACACAGGCTTCAAAAATCCATCAGTTCCAAAGCCATGTTCGAATTCTACTCCTTTTCTGTCTGGAAGCAATCTTACCGAATCAACTTTATTCATCCGCAAGCGGTCAATTCATCCAGTGCCTGGTTTTTCAAGCGTGACGGCCAAGGCAGCAAAAATACAAAATATTATATATATATATAAATACATACACAGCAAATGAAAACAAGGCGGTTACATCAGCCAGAGCACAAACAAAGAGCAGAGACTGGATATAGAACAATTACTGCAATACTACTAACAAATCTTCTCCAAACTTCACAAGGACTAGGAGACCCAAACCTGCTCCAGCATGACAAGTGCACAAAGTCACCTCCATGAAGATCTGGAGTGAAGGATCTTGAATGGCTTTCTTTAAAGAAAATATCTCCTGCTTTGAAACGCTATGGAAGACCTTTGAGATAAATGTGAACGCTGACTACACCCCAGGCAGTTTCTCACCTACATCTGTACCGGACTTTACTAACACCCTTGTGGCTGAATGAATCTACATTAATCTCCACAAAATCTAGTGGAACACCTTCAGAGAAGAGTGGACCTCATTATAATAAAGAATGGAGACTAAAAGTGAATTGAGATGTTCAACAAAGCACATAGCAATCTGATGGTCAGGTGTTCTTTTTGCCAACTTTTGGCCATAAAGTCTAAATCATGAAGATCTGGATCATGCATTTGGCGTTTGGAAAGCTTTATTGATTTAAAGGACACACCTACAATTCCTCCAAAACATATTTCTTTCATTTACAATTAGGGCATCATTTATCCAAACATCTGAGAAGTTGTTCTTGCTCAAGGGCACAGCAGTGGCAGCTTGCCCATACTGGGACTTGAACTCACAACCTTCTGATAAAGAAGTTTAAGAGTAAGAGTTAAGAGTCTCCTGCTCAAGGTAAAGTTTTCAGTGCTGGGATTTGAACTCGCAACCTTCCGATCGAAAGTTCCACCATTTACCTTCTGGGCTACAACACCTCTTCCTTCAGAACCAATACGACAGTAAAAAAGAGGGTCACAACCTTCCCCATGACCTCACAAACTCTTCATAATGCTAAAACTCAAACTCCTGAAATGTGAATGTGAACTCACAGAGAAGTGTGGAGAGCGCTGGAGATAAACTGTCCTCCATTTGGTTAAAGTGGATCTTCCACATCTGTTCATTTGGCGGATGATTTTATGCAAAGCGCCTCGGGTTCAGGAACAGAGCTGAGCAGCTGAGGGCTACACAACTTGGGCAGGAGCCCGGGAAAGGCTCCAGAGTGGGCTACCAAATGGCCTGCAACCAAACTAAAGTTTCACCTTAATGTCAGGAGATTTCAGGATTGAATCCTGATAATGGCAGAGCCTTTTTTTGTGGTCTCAGGAGAGGAACCAAGACAGATTTCATAATCATTCGATAATTTTAGCAAGCTTGGAGAAGTTTGTTTTGCGATGCTGTGATCTCCTAGACTGTGTTCAAAGGGGGCGGGGCTTCCTGGAGGCGGATCAATCATGCACAGAAATAAATTAGACTTAAGATATAAAATAAATAAATACATAAATGGTGGAAAAAAGTGCATAAATCACAAGTTACTGCAAAAATGCATTCTTTTTGATGGATTTTCTGGATATTATGGATTTTTATGCTTTTCTTCAGAACCTTTTAAGATGATTGATATTACTGATATTTAAGATTATTAATATTATTATTAATATTATTTCAAATGTGTGTTCTATAGATGTATATCTATGTATATCTGTGTGCATATACTGTATATAGTATAAATATGAAGCAGCCATTCCATTTCCATTCAATTCAACACGATACGATGCGATCAAAAAAATATGATGCTCTGTGATTCAATATGGTACAGAAAGTTCACTGTTGTCCCTTCGGTTCAGACAGACAGCAAATCAGCAATTTACTTAAGCGCCTTCTGACTTCTAACCCATGACCCTTTAACACACACGCCTTTGTAGTGCAAAAAAGGAAAAAAACAATGCAGACGTTCATTTCCTGTTCTGTCTCCAGGAAGTTGCAGCTCTACCTCTGCCATGTTGATCTCTATTCTATGTGACTCTCAGGTCTCGTTCTCCGTAGTGTTGTGATGCGTCATATTCGCGTAGCAGCAGTGGTGCGCTTCAGAAACTGTTTAGCAACAAGAAATCAATATATATCGAACCCTGCTCATAAATTATTATTGAATAATGAAAGTATAGCACATTAACCAATAATTATATATAAATAAATCGTTTTTAAATTATGCAAATATGTAAAAAAAAAACAACAACTGTGCATCACGATACAAATGCCAACTTGTGTCCGATGCATGATTTTTAAACTTGATGCATCGTTAACGTTGATGCCGATGCACCGATTACCATCCCTAATGTATGTTTTTATATATATACATAAAATTGAGTGCCCCAGTGATATAAATGCAGTTGTACACTTTAGAAACGTTGCAGTACAGTTAAATTATTACATTTATTTCAGAAAAATAAATAAAGAATTAAAAGCCTGGAGTTTCTCTGATGCTTGTATGTGTCACCCAGCAGCAGTTTAATTAACTTGGCCTGAGGCGAGGACGCTGCACACACCATCACACACCATCACACACCGTCACACACACACCGCCATGCAGCGAGACAACACGGGACTCCAAACCCTACACTCCTCCTTCATTCTGATATCACTTTTTCTCAGCTTCTGCTTTATTCTGTTTAGTGAAGATACGGGACACACAACACACACACATATGCAACACACACGCAACATCCGTGTACACAGAATCAGGAGCTGTTAAGTTTTTATTTGCATCACATTATCACTCCTCACGCATCCACATCCACACTTTTCCATAAGCTCAAATCCGGCTCGGTGGCCTGTTCGGGTCTCACCAGAGCGCAGCATTCCATCTTCACGGCTCAGATGTCGTCTCGACACGCACATTCTGCATTACAGATTTCCCTGGATTTAAACACGCCACGGCTTCCATTGGCATTCATACAAACCACGATACAGAATTTATTAAAGGATTAATCTGAAATCAAAACAACTAGTGGCATTTCTGAAACCTGCCATTCAGATTTTTTTTATTCTGCTAATAAAAAAATTATTTGCCTTTACCCTAAACCCCTACTTTTACCCCAGATCTAACCGCTAGCTTTAATACCTAACCCTAAACCGTAGATTTGACCCTTATCTTTTACCCCTAAACCTAAAGTCTTTCCCCTAATCATAATTTATAGATCTAACGCCTGGCTTTATCCACCAATCCTAAACCCTGACCCCTCATCCTAACCTGTAAATCAAACCCCTAACTTTAACCCCAGCAATACACCCTGACCCATGATCCCAACCCAGACATCTGACCTCTAGATTTAACCCCTAACCCTAAACCCTAATCCAAACCCAGACATCTAACCCTAGTTTTAACCCCTAACCTAAACCCTTACCACAATCCTAACTCAGAGATCTAACCCCTAGCTCTGATCCTAAACCGTGACCCCTAATCCCAAATCAGACATAAAACCTCTAGCGTTAACCCTAAACCCTGACCCCTAATCCTAACTCAGAGATAAAACCCCTAACTTTTACCCCTAGTCTAAAACTCTGACCCCTAATCCCAACCCAGAGATATAACCCGTAACCTTTACCCCTAACCTTAAACCCTGATCCCTAATCCCAACCTAGAAATCTAAACCCTAGCTTTTACCTCTAACCCTAAACCCTGAACCTAATCCTGACATGTAGATCTAAACCCTAACCTGAAAAACTCTCCCAAAACCAAACCCATAACTCTAAACCCTAACTGTACCTTTTTCCTTACTTACAACACGAACCCTTAATCCTAATCTCTAACATCTAACCACATCATAAAACTTTAACCCCAACCCTTAGACCTAACCCTTAACACTGAGTATAATGCTAAGTATAAAGTTTAACCTCTAATCTTGAACTATAAATGCTATCGCTAACCCCTAACCCCTAACTGTAACTCCCAACCCTAAACCCTGATCCCTAATCCGAACCCATAGACCTAACCTTGATCTCTAAGGCTAACCTTAGACTCGAATCCTTTACCTAAAGCTCTAACCCCTAACCCTAAACTATGAAACTAAACTTAACCCAAAATTAAACTCACACAAACCCTTAGACTTAAACCTTAACAACAACTCATAACTTTAAACTCTAACCCTATACTATAATGCCTAAGATTTACCTATTGCCTGGAATTATAACGTGTATCACTAACCTCTAACCACTAGCCCTAAACCTAAACCTTTACCTTAAACAGTTAGCAGATGTCTTGTCTGACATCTTCAACCTCTCCCTGAGCAGCGCCATTGTTCCGATGTGCCTCAACAAAATTAACATCGTCCCCATGCCGAAGAATTCTATAGTCTCCTGCCTCAATGACTATCGTCCCGTCACACTCACACCCATCATAATGAATTGCTTTGAGAGGCTCGTCATGAGGCACATCAAGACGAAGCTACCACCCTCACTGGAACCAATGCAGTTTGTGTATCTCCCAAACTGTTCCACGTACGATGCCATCGCCATGCCCCTCCATCTGGACCTCACCCAGCTGGACAATAAGGACACATACGTACAAATGCTGTTCATAGACTTCAGCTAAGCAGTCAACACAATCATCCCTCAGCACCTGATCGAGAAGCTGAGACAACTGGGCCTGAATACATCCCTCTGCAACTGGATCCTGGACTTCCTCACTAGGAGACCTCAGGTAATCGGGAACAGCATCTCCAGCACCACCACACTGAGCAATGGAGCCCCTCAGGGCCGTGTACTCAGCCCACTGCTGTTCACTCTGCTGACTCACAACTGTGTAGCAATGCACAGTTCGAACCACATTGTGAAGTTCACCGATGACACGACTGTGGTGGGTCTCATCAGCAAGAACGACAAGTCAGCATACAGAGGGGAGGTGCAACATTTAACAACCTGTCGTAGAGCGAACAACCTATCTGAACGTTAACAAAACTTGTTGTCTTTATTGAAGCACAGAGCAACTATTTTTAACTGATCATTGGTAGATACTCTGTGGAGATCGTCAAGAGCACCAAATTCCTTGTTGTTCATCTGGTGGAGAACTTCACCAACACCAGCTTCATCATCAAGAAAGCTCAGCAGCACCTCTACTTCCTGAGAAGGCTGAGGAAAGCTCATCTCCCTCCCCCTATCCTGACCATGTTCTACAGAGGAACCATCGAGAGTTTCCTGAGCTGCAACTGCACACGCACACGCACACACACACACACACACACACACACACACACACACACACACACACACACACACACACTCACACTCAGCTGTGTGTTACTGAACTATTTTAACCTACTAAACTCAACACACACTCATTACTCATTTCATTTCACTTTGTACACATCATGTCTTCAGCAGCACCATATTATATTTATATTAATGATATTCTACTGTTTACATGCTGTTCTGCGTCTCTCGACTGCTGCTACTTCTGTTTTTACACAACATTGTGTTTATGTTTACAAACACACTCTTATTTTATTGTTCTCTCTTTTGCACATTGTACTGATAACATATTATACAGCAGGTTTACTGCTCGGTGCTATTGTGTGTTTTGTGTGTTTGTCCTACACTGACTTGTGTTGTCTTTATGTCTGCACTTTACTTACTTACTTTAGTCCTTAACTGTGTTGTGTATGTAGCTCTGGGTTGTGTTATGTAGCTCTGTGTTCTGTGTGTAGCTCTGGGTTGTGTTATGTAGCTCTGTGTTCTGTGTGTAGCTCTGAGTTGTGTATGTAGCCCTGTGTTGTGTTATGTAGCTCTGTGTTGTGTATGTAGCTCTGTGTTATGTTATGTAGCTCTGTGTTCTGTGTGTAGCTCTGTGTTGTGTATGTAGCTCTGTGTTATGTAGCTCTGTGTTCTGTGTGTAGCTCTGTGTTGTGTATGTAGCTCTGTGTTATGTAGCTCTGTGTTCTGTGTGTAGCTCTGTGTTGTGTATGTAGCTCTGTGTTGTGTTATGTAGCTCTGTGTTGTGTTATGTAGCTCTGTGTTGTGTATGTAGCTCTGTGTTGTGTTATGTAGCTCTGTGTTGTGTATGTAGCTCTGTGTTGTGTATGTAGCTCTGTGTTGTGTATGTAGCTCTGTTGTTTATGTGCTGTATGTAGCTCTGTGTTGTGTTATGTAGCTCTGTGTTCTGTGTGTAGCTCTGTGTTGTGTGTTATGTAGCTCTGTGTTCTGTGTGTAGCTCTGTGTTGTGTATGTAGCTCTGGTGTTATGTAGCTCTGTGTTGTGTATGTAGCTCTGTGTTGTGTATGTAGCTCTGTGTTGTGTTATGTAGCTCTGTGTTGTGTATGTAGCTCTGTGTGTATGTAGCTTGTTTGTGTTATGTAGCTCTGTGTTGTGTTATGTAGCTCTGTGTTTGGTGTAGCTCTGTGTTGTTTAGACAACATTAAAACCCCACAAACTTCAAAAAATTCCTGCAAATCAGCATCATGTAGCTGGAACCCACAGGCAATAAACGAGGAGACTTTTTTTCCTCTTTTTCTTCACACGGTTTGTACAGTAGCGAGTAACGGCTGCTGCATAAACCTAATTATTCCATCGCACCTTCAGGTGGTGTGTTCAATAATTTAGAGGTTTCTTTGAGAAACGGCGCTCGGGCATCCGGCAATGAGAAGAACGCCAGGCGTGAAAATTACCACTCCATCCGTCGTCTATAATTAATCACAGCACGCCACACCGCGCTGCGCCGGGCCGCGCCACGCGAGCGCATTTATTACAACTCTTTATAAATCTCGACTCGCGACGGTTACGACAGACGAACGCCGCTGACGGATTCCCAGGACGAATCTTTTCCTCGCCGAGGCCACGTCATACTTTTATCTGTTCCTGGCTACACGTGCAGGAGCTCTGACAGGCGCAGCCGGGAATCGCATGTTTATTTATAACAACGTCACTGTGATACTTTGCCGTTTCTATAGCAACGGCGCAATCATGGGGACCCACAACGAAGATAAGGAACAGATCAACACACAATCGCTGATATGGTTTCTGTAGTAAGAGAAATGAGTTTAGTTAACATGTATGGAAGGAGTCTCCAGCGTCAGAGCAACATCAGCGATTATGGTGGTTCCTCGGTTCTCTCGTGGCATTTCACGTTACATGCCATGAAAGGACAACAACCAACCATAACACAAGAAAAGTGATTCGTTTTCATATTATAGTAAAATCTCCATCCTCCACAAAACATCTCCACTCATCCCTCCATCCTCCACCACTGATCACCCATCTCTCCAGGTACAAGGAGCAAAACTCTTGGCTGTCTGGAATTGATATGGTAAAACAAGCCTCCAGTTTAGAGCTCCTAACCAGGACCTTCCACCTTCATCAGATGTAAAAAAAAAAGCTTTTTATCAATTTTACTTCTGCCAAACACCATAAATCTAGAAGAAATTTCAACTATTAGTAATAAAGAAAACGCTATACATCATGAGAAGGCTTTAAATTGAGAAGGTCCGGGTTACGTGGTGGACATTCTGCCCATAACACACATAAAATAACGTGTACGGAAGGAGTCTTCAGTGTTAAAGCAACGTGAGTGATTATTGTGCTGCAGCTCTTTGTGGATGTTCCAGTGGTCAGTAAGTATTAAAAGTGCTCCAAGGAAGGAACAGTGGTGAACTGGAGACAGATGTTATGCCTGATTTAATAACCTTGAAACAGATTGAGCCAGTTGAGTAACTGCTCGTTACAGAAACAGATTTTAGTTTTTTTTTAGGAAAAATCTCAGGAATTCACATCCTGTTCTATCTTAACTTCTCAGATCAAAGTTTTTTTCCTACTCTGTCAGAACGCCTAGCACTCTTATCGCTTCCCGGCGCCCACCTCATACCCGCCCCGATCTCCCGAAGGCGCTGAGAGAACCTGCTGAATCGACAAGTGCCTCTATAACACCTAAAACAACCCAAATATCTCGAGGCAGTCATGCAGACGTACATCCCCTTCTCCGTAACGCAGCGCATTTTTCTCACTTTGCAGAAAGAGGAAGTAAATGACATGCCAGCTCTGTTTACCGAATCCATCCGAGCGAAACGTAGCCGCTATTGAGCGCCTGTCACGCCGGGTTTAGCGTCACTGGATGAAATCAAATGTTCTGCCTCTATACGTGTTTTTTTTTCTGCCTCTATACATTTTTGTGTTTTTTCTTTTTTTCCCAGACTAAACTGCGATGAGAGATGTTCCACGCTGCAGCGGCTGCTCTACACAAACGCATTACATTCATAAAAATTGTTATTTCCGAGCGAACACTGTGAGTCTGTGATTTTTTTTACACGCAGAGCTCCGTAAACACCACGATTTCAACAACAACTTCATTTTGGTTCAAATCAGACATTATTATTCAAGGAATCAGACGACTGAGCGTCAATCTTCAAGCTTCTGTCCTAAACAGGAGACTTTCACTCGATTTAATATCCAAATTCTGATTCTTACTGCCAGTGCATGTCGTTTAATCCAAAAAACTCGGAGAAAAAGACAGACAAAAAAACAGACAGAACACAGAAGCAGCTAGACAGACAGGTAAAAATAGTCAGACAAAACTGATAGACAGAAACAAAGAGACAAACAAAAGCAGAAACACAGACAAAAACAGACAAATAGAAACAAAGAGACAGACAGAAAGAGATACTGTACACACAGAGCTTCACTTTTCCACATTTTATTGTTACAGCTTCTTTCCAAAATGGAATAAAATTCATTCTTCTCCTCAAAGTTCTACAGTCAAAACCCCATAATCGCCATGACCTTCAATGGTTTCTCTGTAGTGAGAAGAACCTTCCAGAGGAACAACCATCTCTGCAGCACTCCACCAATCAGGCCTGTATGGTAGGAAAAGGCACATGACAGACTGGAGTTTGGCAAGAAGCTCACAGGACTCACAGACCATGAGAAACAAAAACTAAACTCTTTGCCCTGATGCCAAGCGTCATGTCTGGAGGAAACCAGGCACCACTCATCACCTGGCCAATACCATCTCTACAGTGAAGCAGTAGTAGTAGCACTAGTCAGGATCGAGGGAAAGATGAATGCAGCAATGTACAGAGACGTCGTTGATGAAAACCTTCTCCAGAGCTCCTCAGACTGGGGTGACAGTTCATCTTCCAACAAGACGACGACACTAAGCACAGCCAAGATAACAAAAGAGTGGCTACTGGAGTCTCCCAACGAGTGGCCCAGCCAGAGCCCAGACTTGAACCCGACTGAACATCTCTGGAGAGATCTGAAGATTGCTGTGCACTGATGCTCCTCATTAAACCTGATGGAGCTTGAGAGGTTCTGCAAAGAAAAATGGCAGAACCTGCCCAAAAACAGGTGTGTTGAGCATGTAGCATCAAACTCAAAAAGACTTGAGGTTGTAATTGGTACCAAAGTGCTTCAACAAGGTATTGAGGAAAAAAAAAGGCTGTGATACTTATGTACATGTGTTTTTTTTATCTTCTTTTACGTTGTCATTATGGGGGATTGTTTGTAGAATTTTGAGGAAAATAATGAAAAAAAAGACCTCATACATGAGTTCACAGACCCACAACGTTGGCTAGTGTTGCTGTGATTGACAGGGGGCAGACAGAAGTAAGCCCCTCCCACGTAGAGACGACACAGAAATCTTTCTCGCTCTCTTTTTGGAACAGGTGATATCAGGTGTGTGATCAGGACGAAAGGCCGAACAAATTTTTCCTTTTTATTCGGCTCGCTTTCATTTTCACGTCAGTTCGTTTTTCTTTTCTGTGTAACCGCTAGTCATATTTCTCCCAGATTTCAAACTGAAAAATGAAAACGTCGCCTTGTCTAAGACGTCTAACGTCCCCTCTTTTTTGAGTCATTTCTTATTAAAATCTTTTACTACACACACACACACACACACACACACACACACACACACACACACACACACACATTGACAGCACTGACAAACTGTAGCTCTAACAGCATCATTCATCAGAACGCACTGGAAAAACACTTCTATTTACCATCCAGCATTGAGGGCACATTGTGTGGTTCACGTCTCTCAGGATCCAGAAAAAGAGAGAGAGAGAGAGAGAGAGAGAGAGAGAGAGAGAGAGAGAGAGAGAGAGAGAGAGGTTGCTAGTCGTCATGGAAACACTACTTTTTTTGGTTTGAATATTAACATCGCCTAATAGATCTTTGCAGAAGCTTGAGAAAGCTGGTGACACTTATGAAAAGCCTCTTTGAGAACGGAAGCAGCTCGGGACTGTGGAAGAGGCGATAAAACACCACTCTTTTTACTTTCATCCATACTTTTTACAGAAATCCCGCCTTTTTCTCACCAAAATCATGCATTTTTTTTTTTTAAATCCTGCTTTCTCGCTCAGAAATTCACGACTTTGTATCACAGAAATCCTGCCTTTTTTTCTTCTTTTTTTTTACAGAAATCCCACTTTCTCACTCAGAAATCCCATTTTCTCACTCACAAATCCCATTTTCTCACTCACAAACCCCATTTTCTCATTCAGAAATTCCATTTTCTCACTCAGAAATCCCACTTTCTCACTCAGAAATCCCACTTTCTCATTCAGAAATCCCACTTTCTCACTCAGAAATCTCATTTTCTTACTTAGAAATCCCATTTTCTCACTCAGAAATCCCACTTTCTCACTCAGAAATCCCACTTTCTCACTCAGAAATCCCATTTTCTCACTCAGAAATCCCACTTTCTCATTCAGAAATCCCACTTTCTCACTCAGAAATCTCATTTTCTTACTTAGAAATCCCATTTTCTCACTCAGAAATCCCACTTTCTCACTCAAAAATCCCATTTTCTCACTCAGAAATCCCACTTTCTCATTCAGAAATCCCACTTTCTCACTCAGAAATCTCATTTTCTTACTCAGAAATCCAATTTTCTTACTCAGAAATTCCATTTTCTCACTCAGAAATCCCACTTTCTCATTCAGAAATGCCACTTTCTCACTCAGAAATCCCATTTTCTCACTCACAAATCCCATTTTCTCACTCACAAACCCCATTTTCTCATTCAGAAATTCCATTTTCTCACTCAGAAATCCCACTTTCTCACTCAGAAATCCCACTTTCTCATTCAGAAATCCCACTTTCTCACTCAGAAATCTCATTTTCTTACTTAGAAATCCCATTTTCTCACTCAGAAATCCCACTTTCTCACTCAGAAATCCCACTTTCTCACTCAGAAATCCCATTTTCTCACTCAGAAATCCCACTTTCTCATTCAGAAATCCCACTTTCTCACTCAGAAATCTCATTTTCTTACTTAGAAATCCCATTTTCTCACTCAGAAATCCCACTTTCTCACTCAAAAATCCCATTTTCTCACTCAGAAATCCCACTTTCTCATTCAGAAATCCCACTTTCTCACTCAGAAATCTCATTTTCTTACTCAGAAATCCAATTTTCTTACTCAGAAATTCCATTTTCTCACTCAGAAATCCCACTTTCTCATTCAGAAATGCCACTTTCTCACTCAGAAATCCCATTTTCTCACTCAGAAATCCCATTTTCTCACTCAGAAATCCCATTTTCTCATTCAGAAATCCCATTTTCTCATTCAGAAATCCCACTTTCTCACGAGCATATAATGAATTGATATTCAGTGGCACCCAGATGGCTGTAAGGTTGCAAGGAGTTTCTTCTCACCACAGGCTCGTCTTTAATTTTTGGTTAAACTTAATGAATCTGAATTAACAAACAAACAAACAGAGAAATTGACAGAGAAAGAGATAGACAACTAGAAAGATATGGACATACAGACAGAAATAGATAGAGAGACAGACAGAAAAGACAGATGGAAGAAAGTAGACTCTCTCATCCCTCCTTTCATTATGTGAAAGTAATTTTCAGGATTTTTACATTCGCAGGTCTGTAATATGGCTGTGGGTGTGGTGCTGTTAGATTGTTGTGATGGTGTGGTGATAGAAAACCTCTCTCTCTCTCTCTCTCTCTCTCTCTCTCTCTCTCTCTCTCTCTCTCTCTCTCTCTCCCACCTCCCCAAAGTTTAGTAAAATGCTCAGTAAGTCGTTTCTGAGAGATGAAAAGAACACCTGGAAGTCCTAGCTGAAAGACCCTAACTGCCACAAAGCTGACACTGGAGACTCCTTCCATCAACGGCACATAAATAAACACAGAAAAAATGTTAGCATTGAGCAAACCGTTGCTATGGAAACGATAACGAATTTAAACAAATGCACTTCCTAGAGTGAACATTTATATCAATCTGTTACAGTCATGTATCATAGCAGATGGTTCAGATTAAAGGTCACAACCTGAAGGGCGTTCAAACACACACACACACACACACACACACACACACACACACACACACACACACACACACATGGCTGAGGTGTTTTCAGTGTTTTAAATCCGAGCTTCCTGCAGCTCTCCTACAGAGAGACTGGAGCTAACAACACATTCTGATGGAAAAAAAAAAAAAAAGAAAAAGAAAATAAAGAAAGAAAAATTAAATTCAGCATCAAATTGTGCAGCGTCCAAATAACATCGTCTCCGAAGTGTGCACTCTGAGCCGGGGCACGTCTGCTACTGCTGATAAACACTCCTGCAGGGAGAGATGTGAAGAAACACTCCCAACCTCCTCAATACTGTTTATTACCACTGAGAATGCAGAGAGAGAGAGGGGGGGGGGTGTTTGAGAGGGACAGAGAGAGAGAGATAGAGCAAGAGAGCGAGAGAGAGGAACAGAGAGAAAGAGCAAGGGAGAGATTGAGAGAGAGAGAAAGAGGGGGGGGGGACAGAGAGAAAGAGCATGAAAGAGATCGAGAGAGAGAGAGAGAGAGAGAGAGAGAGAGAGAGAGAAAGAGAGAGAGAGAGAGAGAGAGAGAGAGAGAGAGAGAGGGGTACAAAAAAAGAGTGAGATTAAAAAGGACAGAGAGAAAGGAAGAGATTGAGAGGGACAGAAAAACAGATTGAGAGGGACAAAGAGAGAGACAGAGGGACAGAAAAGAGAGAGAGAGAGAGATTGAGAGGGAGAGAGAGAGGCAGAGATTGAGAGGGACACAGAGAGAGGGGGGGCAGAAAGAGAGAGAGAGAGAGAGATTGAGAGGGACAGAGAGAGAGAGAGAGAGAGAGAGAGAGAGAGAGAGAGAGAGAGAGAGGGAGAGAGATTAAAATGAACTTTAATCTCTTTTATTATTTAAACTATAGCAGAAGCCGACTTTGTACAAAAAGCGTTCAAATGATTTTATATAACTTGTATTGTTGTTAAAAAAAAAGTTCTAAACTAAGAAATTCTAAAGTTCAGTTTAAATCCTTGACCAGGTTCACAGAGGAGATTGTCAACACCTCATACATGATCAAAAACATTCACATTGTAAGACTGTAAAAGGAATATTCTATAGTTTTTTTTCTTTATGAGGGCTTCCAGGATCAGTACAGGATCAAACCCCCACCTTCCTTCTACGTTATTCCTCCTAGTGACCCATATCGCTAGCTTTAGGGTTCCGTATAAAAAGTTTAGTAAAACTAATTTTTCTTTTTTTTTTATAGAGTATTTTGGACCATTAACAAACAATGTTCAAATAAAGCTGCCAGTGAAGTGTAGACCCCAATCTTCCAGTAGGTTTAAAACGGTTCATAAGCGTGGACATTCAATAAAAACATGGAAAACAGTTTATTAAGCTCCGCAAAACAGACACACTTTCTCATCTGAGAGAACCAGGTTTGCTATGTGTCGGTCTATGGCTATTATTCCATGCTTCATTCTCCACTGAAGGTCTCCTATTTTTCTTTCAATGGTTCTTCTGTAGGGGGATCTCCAGCTGCATTTGAGGGAACAGCCTGGGTCCAGCACATCTGACCATCTTGTGCTTTTAGTTATTGATATTTTTACATCGGCTCTGTAGAAAGATTTCTTCAGTCGCTGACGAATCCTTGCTCTGGTGTGTCCATCGGTAGAAGTTTCCTAGCATCTCCTTGCCAGCCCTCCTTACTTAAGGAAACCCGCAACATGTTCTGCGAACCCATCTGTTACGAAAAGCTACTAAAGGCCGTAGCCAAGATAGATATAGACTGGCCGGCCAATCAGCAGAAAGCTTCCCCAGCAAGCTTGGCAAGCACTTTCTGCAGCCTGGGTCACAACCAAGGGGTTGCCATTCTTTCCAGACCTGTACACTGAGGCATTTTTCCTATTTCCTTAGGCCTTAAGCCTATACTCTAATATCGCTGGACTGAAAGGGTGCCATTATGGGTCGATGCCCCAGGTTGAAGAGACTCTGGCTAGCTATGTTTTCCCAGGTGTCTCGTCATCCCTCAAAACCATGACGATCTCCACCAAGCCCCTCCGAAATACTTTAGCTCTCGGCGGCAAGGCGGATGCCTCAGCAGGTCAAGCTGCAGTGTGCCTGCATGCCATGGCAGTGTTGCAGGCCTATCAGGCTGATCTGCTGTGAGATTGCATGGGGGCCTTTCGAGTTGGCCAGGAGGTCCAGGAGCTCCGCTGTGCAGTGGACCTGCCTTTAAGGGCCACTAAAGAGACCGCTGGGGCCGTTGGCCGGTCTATGGCTGCCCTTGTTACTGCCAGAAGGCATCTTAGGCTCACCCTGTCGGATTTTTCCGACATAGATAAGGCCGCATCCCGACTCGCACTCCCCCTACTAAGTCCCCATAAATAACAGATCTGAGGACCATCATTTTTAATAGGGCGCCCTGGCGCACTCTGGCGCACTCAGGGAGCCCTGGCACACTCAGGGAGCTGTTCCGTTAAACCTGCCATGCTCAGTGCTTCAGGGCATGACCAGCTCCAGCGAATGCCCTCCTTGGTTGCCGCCCGGTACCGTAGCAAATCTGGAGGACTTGCCACCTCTCAGGAGGCCCATAGAGCTGCACAAAGGCATAGTTACAGCTCTAGGTTCACCAGAGGTCAGTCTTGAGAGACTGATTCCCTTAAGAGATTACCTGCCACCCTGGTGGGACCCGAGCAGGCTCTGACCATGAAACAGGAAGTAGACACTCTCCTGAGGAAGGAGGCAATCGAGGTGGTCCCTCCATCAGACAGGGAGTCCAGGTTCTATAGCCTGTACTTCACAGTTTCCAAAAAAGGATGGTGGGTTGCGTTCTTAACTAGATCTAGCTGATGAGCTGAACCGCTCACTATTGAAAATCAGGTTCAAGATGCTGACCCTGAATTAGGTCATTTCCAGATCAGATCTGAAGACTGTTACATACATAACCTGGAGACGTTCTCGAGCTGTTATCTATCTTAGCCCATTTCTCAGATGGGGTATTTTAAAAGTGCCTTTGCCCACAGATCTAACAGTGGCTGAGCATAGCATCTCTATAGTGATGGTGGATTAAAAACAGCCACTGCTCAGGTCTCTCCCATTCCTTGGAGGAGGAAAAAGTCTGCTTTACTTAGAGAACCGACTCAGCGCTTACACAATCACTTTATTATCAATAAACGGGGGCACGTTAGAGATGGTGAGGTTGGTGGCTGGAGTACAGAGCAGAGTGACGGCCACATGCGTCTCCTTCACCCACGAACCATCGCTAACCACTTCATTCACTCTGAAGAGAGTTAAGAGAGAGAGAGAGAGAGAGAGAGAGAGAGAGAGAGAGAGAGAGAGAGAGAGAGAGAGAGACAAAGAGAGAGAGAGAGAGAGAGAGAAAACAAGAGGAGTAAGTGAGATGGAAAAAGAGAGAGAACGAAAGAGAGAGAAAAATATAGAGAGAGAGAACGAGAGGAGTAAGTCAGATGGAGAGAGAGAAAGAGAGAGAGAGAGAGAGAGAGAGAGAGAGAGAACGAGAGGAGTAAGTCAGATGGAGAGAGAGAAAGAAAGAGAGAGAGAGAGAGAGAGAGAGAGAGAGAGAACGAGAGGAGTAAGTCAGATGGAGAGAGAGAGAGAGAGAGAGAGAGAGAGAGAGAGAGAGAGAGAGAGAGAGAGAGAAAGAGAGAAAGAAAGAGATGGAGAGAAAGAAAGATGGATAAATGGAGTAAGTGAGGTGGATTGGGGTAGGGGGGTGGAGTAAGTAAGGTGGAGTGAGGGAAAGAGAGATAAAGACGGATTGAGATATGAAGTGAGGTAGAAGGAAAGTAAAATAAATAAAAGGAGATGGAATGAGAAGGAGTGAAGTAGGGAGAAGTGGACTAATAGAGAGAGTGATGGAGTGAGAAGGAGGGAGGGAGGGAGTGGGAGAGAGAATGAGATGGAAAGAAAAAAGTGACAAAAAGAGAAATGGAGCTATAGTGAGGGAAATGGAGAAATGGAGCGAGAGGAAGTAAAGAAAAAGGAGAAATAAAGAGCAAGAAGAAACTGAGGGAGATAGATAGATAGATAGATAGATAGATAGATAGATAGATAGATAGATAGATAGATAGATAGATAGATAGATAGATAGATAGATAGATAGATAGATAGCATGAAGACTAGCAAACTATGATGCTAAGTTGTACAAGGATTAGCATTTGCATTCTGGTGTGACGTCAGTGAGATGAAAAAAGCCAGTGTGAAGTCTCTTTCCAAGTTGAATCGTTCCTCTCTGATGATACACTTGGCGTCTCTGCTCGCTCACTCGAACTCTGCGGAGAGAACTCGTCTTCAGAGAGCTAGCAAAAAAGCACAACCCTGGGGTCAGTCTTTGAGCAACTGATGTCACACTTCAAACGGATGACAGCCGCTACGTCGCTATGTCGGTGCTAACACGCGGAGTTATTTTCAGCTTGTTAATAAAATCTGAAGAAGAAGAAAAACCTTTAGCGGAGAGGAGAGGAGCAGCGATCTGCTTCTGCGTTTGATGCTTCTAGATTAACACCAGAGTCAATTAGCGTTCCGGGTCACGGCGATCAGAGGGAAAGCGTAAACCCGCTCTCATTAGCTGCAGCGTGTCACATTGTTTAATCCTTGATAGGGTCTGCAGGCCGAAGCCTCGACGTCGAGCTGCTGGATATTAAATAAAATAAAATAAATCGAGCTAAAAAGCAAGAACGCGAACGCTTTAAACGAGGTGTTTCTTACTGTGTGCTGATGGAGACGTATTTTTTCGAGCCTGAGACGAGGGACTTTTTCGACAGAGATTATTTTATTCAGTATTCAGAAAGCAGCACGATTAAACCCTAATCCACAAGAGTCTCCAAGTTTACACACTTTATTACCAAATGTTTGTGGACACCTGAGCATAAGCTTGGCGTGTGCTTTTTGCACTATATTTGTTTTGATAACCTTCCCTCTTCTGGACGATGTTCCACCAGGTTTTGGAGCATGCTTCTGGAAAAATAACTTAAACTTAAACTTTGTTTTTGTTTGTTTGTAAATGTATTTCTGAATTAGCTCTTTATGACCAATTAAATGTTTAAAGAAGCCCAATCTGGCAGCCATGTCCTTTAAGTATGAGAGCAGAGTGATACCCTTCCAAACAGACCTTGTTTGTTTATTGCAATTCCTATGTTTGGCGAATATTTGGAGATAACTGAAGCATATTTACCAAATGAAATATGTAGCTCACAAACCTAAATTCGACAGCAGATCGGTTGAGGCCCAGGTTACCAAAGACCGCCACAGGTATCAATGGCAAATGGACTACAAATGGCAAAAGGCGGAGGAGGAGAGGCAAGAGTGTAGTGGAGGTGGAGAATAGAGTTTGTGATAGGGTGATGAACATGAAGCTGGAAGTTGGAGGGGTGATGATAATTGTCAACAGATATCGTGCTCCACAAGTGGTTTGAGATATAAAGGAAAAGGAAAGATTCTGGAGTGAGTTAGATGAAGTGGTAGAAGGTGAACCTAGGAATGAAAGATTGGTGATTCAGACAGATTTCAATTGGCATGTAGGTGAAGGGAACAGAGGTGATGAGGAGGTGATGGTAGGTCTGGTTTTAAGGAGAGGAAAGTGGAAGGGCAGATGGTGATAGACTTTGCTGAAAGGAAAGAAATGGCAGTGGTAAATAAAGAAAACAGATTATTGGACAACTACTGCAGAAGTAATAAGAGCAGAGGAAGAAAGAGGTTGGAGAAACAGAATTGGGAAAAGTAGGCAGGAGAACAAGGAGATGCAGCAGCAGGTGAAGAGGGATGTAGTGAAAGCCAAGGAAAAGGCATATGAGGAGCTGTAGGAGAAGTTGGACACTGAGGAAGGAGAAAAGGATTTGTAGCGATTGGCCAGGCAGAGGAACCGAGCTGGGAAGGATGTGCTGCACGTTAGAGCAGTAAAGGATGGAGATGGAAATGTGTTGACTAGTGAGGAGAGTGTACACGATTGCACAACATAAAAAAAAGAACAAACTGACAGAATTTTAGATTATACCATATCTGTCACATCGAGACCTTCCTTTAAATATTTGGTCACTTAGAGAGGAGATTATTATTATTATTATTATTATTATTATTTTAATACAACTGAAAATGTTTTTGGAATGAAGCTCTGATATGAATAAGGTTGCTCTGCAAAACCCCACCCTTCGAGATTTTCTTTTATACATTTATTTTTATTATATTTTTATAATGAATATTCTCATCCACTGATCAGGCAAACATTATGACATTATCTCATTCTGAGTGGTGAAGTGAAGTGAGGAACACTGATTATCTCTTCATCATGGCACCTGTTAGTGGGTGGATTTATTTATTAGGCAGCAGGTGAACATTTTGTCCTCAAAGTTGATGTTAAAAGCAGGAAAAATGGCGAGCGTAAGGATTTGAGCGAGTTTGACAAATTGTAGAACATCTCCAACAATGCAGCTCTTGTGAAATGTTCCTGGTCTGCAGTGGTCAGTATCTATCACAAGTTCTCCAAGGAAGGAACAGTGGTGAACCAGCGACAGGGGGCCGAGGATTATTGATGCTTGTGGGGAGCGAAGGCTGGTCCATGTGGTCTGATCCAACAGACGAGCTCCTGTAGCTCAAACTGCTGAAAAGTTCATGCTGTTGATGATCGACAGGTCAGTTTTGGAAGCAAGATTAATTTTTAAACTGTTTTGGAAGCAAAAGGGGGACCAATACAATATTAGGAAGGTGGTCATAATGTTATGCCTGATTGGTTAATAACTGTAGTCTAGTCTAGTATACTATAGTAACAGTACAGTAGAGTATAGTATTATATGATAAAGTATAGTACAGTACAGTATATTATATTAAACTACAGATCTACAGTAAAGTTCATGTCCATCTTTTTTAGTGTACGATCCTTAAATCTCACAGCTCATGAAATCGTAAAAGGGATCATTACACATTCCCTGATTGAGCCAGCTAATACTTAATCATTATGTACATTCACACACACACACACACACACACACACACACACACACACACACACACACACACTATTCATTATAACAGTGTATAGACTCTGGCACACTGTGGCACAGAAAGAAAATGAAAAGCAAATGAAAGTATTTTCCAGACCTCGATGAGGTGCAATTGAAGCAGGAGGAAAGGTTTATTTATTTATTTATTTATTTATTTATTTATTTATTTATTTATTTATTTATTTATATGTATTTATTTTCCGATTTACTTTGGAACATTTGCTGCCACACAAAACGCATTTTCCCCTGCAGGGCTGTTTTATTTATTTATTTTTATTTATTTATTTATTTTTTATACCTTGGTGTTGTTTTATAATCTATAAATATTCTCTCATATTTTAAACAGCTACATAACAGGAACCCAGAAGTATTGGGACACTTCATATGTGGTTCCTCTCCAAACTTTAACCCAAAGTTGTAGGCACACAATTGTCTCGGAAATCTTTGGATGCAGGAGCATGATATTTCCCCCTTTAGCTGAAATAGGAGACCCAAACCTGTTCCATCATGACAATGCCCCTGTGCACAAAGATTAAGCTTTACATTGGCTGGAAGAGCTTCTCTCCTACATCACGACCTGACTTGACTAACACCCTTGTAGCTAATGGAATCTCCACAAATCTCCACAGAATCTAGTGAAACATCTGTCCAGAAGAGTGGAGATTATTATAAGAAATGTCCTCTTTCTTAACCTTTTGAGGAGGGTAGATCGCCGAGCTTCCTTTATCGATAATGCTGCAGGAGCTTCATGAAAGAAAACAAGCATCGATTAAACTGAGCAGTTGGCGAATGAGAAGAAGAACGATGATGTACTGAAGGCAAAATATTCTCAAATTCTTCAGTTTTTTCCACTTCTGTGGGTACAGAGAAGATAAACCAGCGTTTATCATTATAGATTAGCGAGGGAGGGAGTGTGTGTGTCTCTGTGTGTGTGTGTGTGTGTGTGTGTGTGTGTGTGTGTGTGTGTGTGTGTGTGTGTGTGTGTGTGTGTGTGTGCATATGAGTGGTGGGTGGAAGTCAATAACTCATGACAGACCCGTTATCATCAAGAAATGAAAAAGGACTCCATCTGGTAGCGGCACAGACACACACTTACTATATAAACACACTGCTGATACAATAGTGTGTGTGTGTGTGTGTGTGTGTGTGTGTGTGTGTGTGTGTGTGTGTGTGTGTGTGTGTGTGTGTGTGGGGCTATGAATCTCCATGGCGCAGAGGAAGAGTGTGAAGCGTCATTGAATGATCGATCGCTTCTCTGGACTAACAAGGGAATCAGCACTGTGGAAGGCTGCCTTTGATTGACAGCTGGTTTTGACTACCACCCTCACATACACACACACACACACAAACACACACACACACGCACACGCACACACACTATTATGCAACTGTGAGAGCAGGTAGACTGACACATTTCTTACAGGACAGCAGAGATAAATTGACAAAGACAGAGTCAAGGTGGGAGGTGAGACGAACAAGTGTTTCCTACACACACACACACACACACACACACACACACACACACACACACACACACACACACACACACAATGTTAAGTTTGTAACTCAATGTTTCATTAATTGCATAAGCAAAATTCCTCATTAAGTCAGAAATCTCTTTATTTTCCCTTTCTTGCTTCCTCTCTCTCTCTCTCTCTCTCTCTCTCTCTCTCTCTCTTTCTCACTCTCTTTTTGTCACACTTGTTCTTCCGTCTCTTTTTCTCCCTCCCCATCAGACTCGTAAAGCGTGGTGAAAAATGGCATTTCATAAACCCAGGCTGTGGCGTTATTGCAGCTCGGCGTACGCGTGATGCACTAAATCCTGTTCTGTGCGAATTAAGGTGACATAAATTGCATCCATTACTGCCTGTTGATTCGGATTAAAGGTGCAGACGGTAACGTGAGGCGACTTCGCCCGAGGGAGGGGCTTTTCCTTTATCATCTATTATCTGGAGCAAAACACAGCCATGATTACAGAACAGAGGCAGAAAACTTCTCTCTCTCTTTCTCTCTTGAACACACACACACACACACACACACACACACACACACACACACACACACACAAACACACACACACACACACTTTAGGAAACACTTATATATCCTTACACTTTACATACTTTGCAAAAAACTGCAAAATCTTTATCCAAACCCTTTATACTTTCTTTACACTTTACACACTATTTACAAAAACCTTTCTATCTTCTTTATACTTTACACATCATTAAAAATCCTTTACATCTACCTTACACCCTATGCACCCCTTTACAAAACTTTTATAGCTTTGTTACACAATCTTGACATCTCCTGTAGACTTTAAAGACACTTTCCAAAACCAATATATTTCCTTTACACTTTAGACACTCCTTAGAAAATCTTTAGACATCCATTAAACTTTACACACCCTTTATAAAACCTTTACATCCTTTTTACACATTACACACCCTTCAAAACCTCAATATCCCATTTATGCTTTACACACCCTATACAAAACCTTTACACACCCTATACAAAACCTTTACATCCCCTATACAAAACCTTTACATCCCCTTTACAAAACCTTTACATCCCCTATACAAAACCTTTACATCCCCTTTACAAAACCTTTACATCCCCTTTACAAAACCTCTACATCCCCTTAACGTTTTACACACCCTTTACAAAACCTTTACATCCTCTTTACAAAACCTTTACATCCTCTTTACAATTTACACACCCTTTACAAAACCTTTACATCCTCTTTACAAAACCTTTACATCCTCTTTACGCTTTACACACCCTTTACAAAACATTTACATCCTCTTTACAAAACCTTTACATCCTCTTTACAATTTACACACCCTTTACAAAACATTTACATCCTCTTTACAAAACCTTTACATCTTTACGCTTTACACACCCTTTACAAAACCTTTACATCCTCTTTACAAAACCTTTACATCCTCTTTACGCTTTACACACCCTTTACAAAACCTTTACATCCTCTTTACAAAACCTTTACATCCTCTTTACGCTTTACACACCCTTTACAAAACATTTACATCGTCTTTACAAAACCTTTACATCCTCTTTACAATTTACACACCCTTTACAAAACCTTTACATCCCCTTTACACCCCCTTTACAAAACCTTTACACCCCCTTTACAAAACCTTTACATCCTCTTTACGCGTTACACACCCTTTACAAAACATTTACATCCTCTTTACAAAACCTTTACATCCTCTTTACGCTTAACACACCCTTTACAAAACATTTACATCCTCTTTACAAAACCTTTACATCCTCTTTACGCTTAACACACCCTTTACAAAACATTTACATCCTCTTTACAAAACCTTTACACCCTCTTTACAATTTACACACCCTTTACAAAACCTTTACATCCCCTTTACACCCCCTTTACAAAACCTTTACATCCTCTTTACGCTTTACACACCTTTTACAAAACATTTACATCACCTTTATGCTTTACAAACCCTTTACAAAACCTTTACATCCTCTTTACGCTTCACACACCCTTTACAAAATTTTTACATCCCCTTTACACCTCCTTTACAAAACCTTTACACCCCCTTTACAAAACCTTTACATCCCTTTTATAAAACATTTACATCCCCTTTATGCTTTACACACCCTTTACAAAACCTTTACATCCTCTTTACAATTTACACACCCTTTACAAAACCTTTACATCCTCTTTACAAAACCTTTACATCCTCTTTACGCTTTACACACCCTTTACAAAACATTTACATCCTCTTTACAAAACCTTTACATCCTCTTTACAATTTACACACCCTTTACAAAACATTTACATCCTCTTTACAAAACCTTTACATCCTCTTTACGCTTAACACACCCTTTACAAAACATTTACATCCTCTTTACAAAACCTTTACACCCTCTTTACAATTTACACACCCTTTACAAAACCTTTACATCCCCTTTACACCCCCTTTACAAAACCTTTACATCCTCTTTACGCTTTACACACCCTTTACAAAACATTTACATCCCCTTAATGTTTTACACACCCTTTACAAAACTTTTACATCCTCTTTACAAAACCTTTACATCCTCTATACAATTTACACACCCTTTATAAAACCTTTACATCCCATTTACATTTTACACACTCTATACAATCCCTTTATCCCTGTGCTCTCTGGCATATCAGAAACACCTCCCTCTCTGTGCTAAAAGAAACCAAGATTTTCTCTCTTTCTTCTCCAACACATGTTTCTCTCGCCAACATATTTGTTCCTTTTCTGCTTTACAAAAAAGAAGGAGTAAAAAAAAACAACAACCATGTTACAGTTGCTCAAAGCGGATTACGGCCCGGATGAAAAGGTGCACTTCAATCCTGAAAGAAAAGAGGGGAAAAAACAAGCAGGGTGCCAAGTCTCGGAGCCATGTAATGAAAGAAACAGGAGTGGAGTGAGGATTTGAGGTTAAGGGCGGTTTGAGACGGAGCCAGTGAAGGGCTTAGTGATGAAAGAGGAGAAAAATCTGAGATATAAAAAATAAATCTGCAAAATTCGGGTGGGTTTCAGATGAAATCTATAATCAATACAAAATAAACATGATTATTATTTTTTTATAAAATGACACATTTATTTAAAGCAACTGGTTTAAATCTTTAAAGGTGTCGAATGGAGTGTTTTTATTTATTCCACATGTTGATGTTCTCAATTATTGATTATAATATAAGAAAATAATTATTAATTAATAATATGCTAAACATTTATTAGCAAAACTCGAAGAATGTGATACGCTTCGGGTTTTGCAGAAGTTTCTTCGAAAATGAGATGGGATTTTTTTTTTTTATTATTAAATAAATAAATAAACAAAAATCTGGACACTGTAAACAAAATGTTGATTTTGAGCATCAGCTCCGGGTTTGTTTGTTTCTGAGAGCTTTCGCCAAAACCATGCTGTACTGTACATTCTCTTCTACACCATACTGACTTTATTTAGTGTATAGAGAGAGAGAGAGAGAGAGAGAGAGAGGAGAGAAAAAAAGAAGAGAAAGAGAGAGAGAGAAGAGAGAAAAAGAAAGACAGAGAAAGAGGGAGAGAGAGAAAAAAAAAAAGAGAGAGAGAGAGAGAGAGAGACAGAGAAAGAGGAGAGAGAGAGAGAGAGAGAAAAAGAGAGAGAGAGAGAGAGAGAGAGAGTGTATCTCAGTTGCCTCATTATTTTCGCTGCTGCTACTGATGGAGTGAGGAGGTGTAAAGGAGGAGAGAAGAAGTGAGGAGGTGTGAAGGAGGAGAGAAGAAGTGAGGAGGTGTAAGTAGCCGTCCATAACTACTCTATTAGTCTTTTCCTCTCTGTATTTCATTTCTTCTTCTCTTCCTATTTTCCTTCTTTTCTTTCAGAGCACAACTAGGTTCATTCATTCTTTCTTTCTTTCTTTCTTTCTTTCTTTCTTTCTTTCTTTCTTTCTTCTTTCTTTCTTTCTTTCTTTTTCTTTTTTTCCCATTTACTCTCTCTCTGCCACTTTTTACTTTTGCTGCATCTCCCAATAACACTTGTCGTCTCTCTCTCTCTCTCTCTCTCTCTCTCTCTCTCTCTCTCTCTCTCTCTCTCTCTCTCTCTCTCTCTCTTTATCTTATTTCAAATGGATAGTAAGTCACACTACTGGAGCTCAGGAGAGACTTTTCTTTCTTGTTTTATACAGTAGATATGTTTTCTCTCTCTCTCTCTCTCTCTCTCTCTCTCTCTCTCTCTCTCACTCTCTCTCTCTCTCTTTGTCACATGTTTGAATTTCTCTTTCAGAAGGATCTTCTCATCTTTCCATCACCTCTCCAGCATTCTCTCCACACCTCAGAAAGCTGTAAGAAGCTCAGCCTGGTTTTCAGCTCAGACTCTGCTGCACTCGTTTATTTAACACGCTGCAGCAGATACACATTTTTACTGTTGGTTTATTGGGTGTAGCCTAATTCATCCTGAAGAACATGAATGAACAACGAAGAACAACAAAGAACAGCAGTGGGACATCACAGTTAATTCACTTAGAATCCACCCACTGACCCGAGGTCAGGCTCTGAGTCATTTCCTCCAACATTCTCCACCATCCCTCCAACATCTCTCCACCATCCCTCCAACATCTCTCCACCATCCCTTCAACATCGCTGTAACATCCCTCCAACATCTCTCCAACATCCCTCTAACATCTCTCCAGCATTTCTTCACCATCCCTCCACCATCTCTCCAGCATCTCTCCACCATCCATCCAACATCCTCCACTATCTTTCCAACATCCTCCACCATCTCTCAAACATCCTCCACCATCCCTTCAACATCTCTCCAACATCCCTCCAACATCCTCCACCATCCATCCAACATCCTCCACCATTTCTTAAACATCCTCCAACATCTCTCAAACATCATCTACCATCTCTCCAACATCTCTCCACCATCCCTCCAACATCTCTCCACCATCCCTCCAACATCTCTCCACCATGCCTCCAACATCTCTCCAGCATCCCTCCAACATCCCTCTACCATCTCTTAAACATCCTCCACCATCCAGCCAACATCCTTCACCATCTCTCCAACATCGTCCATCATTTCCCAAAATCTCTCCAACATTCTCCAACATCCTCCACCGTCCCAAATCGTTTCTCCATTATCTCTCCACCATCCTTGTCCTGCTTTTTAATCTGTACATACTTTTTAAGTCATTTAATTTAAAATCTAATTACCCGTGTGAATGTCCCGTCGGGGGGTGGAGTAGTAATTATTTAGGAAACGTTCCTCATGCTGAGTTCTTCGACTTTTCAAAGCAATTAGGAATTAATTAAAGCCTGATATCCCACAGCATCCACAGCGTGAAGACCCCAGCTACAGACCCACTGCTGAAGATCCATCGATTATGTCCCACAGCAGAACCAGACACAGAAGCACAAAATCCTGGGACACGGAACCACAAAACCCACAAGAACAATCTGGAAACCATTCACCTTTCACCTCTAACATTCTAACTTTCTTTCATTCTTTCATTCATTCTTACATTCAGTCATTCATTTATCCAGTCATTCATTCTATTATTCGTTTATTCACTCATTCTTTCATTCATTCATTTATTCATTCATTCATTTATTCACTCATTCTTTCTTTCTTTCATTCATTCATTCATATAGTCATTTATTTATTCGTTATTTAATTAATACATTCATTTATCCATCTATCCAAACATACATATATTCATTTATTCATCCACCCATTTATACATCTTATACATCATACATACATATTCATTCATTCATTCATTTATTCATTCATTTATTCATTCATTTATTCTTTTATTCATTCATTAATTCTTCCATCTATCCACCAAATTATTTCTCCATGCATTTATACATCCAAATATCTATCCATACATACATACATCTTTTAATTTATTCATCCATCCCTCCATACATGTATCCATTTGTTTAATTATCCACCCATTTATACCTCTATTAATTTATCAGTTTATTCATTAATTTATTTGTCCATCCATTTATTTATTTATTTTTTATTTATTTATTTATTTATTTATTTATTTATTTATTTATTTATTTATTTATCCTTTCATTCATAGATGCATTCATGTATTTATTCCTCCATCTATCCATCAATCCATCCACCCATTTATACATTTATTAGTTTATTGATTAATTTATTTATTTATTTGTCTATCTATCCATTCATCCGCCTATCCATCTATTTCTTCATCCATTCATCCATCCATGTCTGTTTTATTTCAATTACATGCTGTTGTTTAAACATCTATCTATCTATCTATCTATCTATCTATCTATCTATCTATCTATCTATCTATCTATCTATCTATCTATCTATCTATCTATCTATCTATCTATCTATCTCAAATAAAACCCTATTGTTTTTTTATTACTTTTGTTTATTTGTTTGTTATTTACTGGTCAACCAGAAGCCTCATACAAAATCACACTTTCACCTAAAGAAACACACACACACACACACACACACACACACACACACACACACACACACACACACACACACACACACACAGAGGGAAGCGCTCTTGTGAATATAACTGTATAACTGTGTGTACAGCAGGTGCAGTGACAAGAAATCAAGTTCTAACTCTCGTCCGCGCTTCCCACACCGCTTCATCCCGGTTTTCCTGAAGAAACATTCCGCTTCCAGCAGGAAGAACAGGAGGAATTTTCTTCCCTGATCGCTGCTGCGTTGAAGCAGTTCAGAAGGAGAAACCATGCGAAGAAAAGACCAGACGTGTGGAATAACATTTTATTGTTCTGTGTGACTAACGCCGTGGCTCCGTGTGTGTGTGTGTGTGTGTGTGTGTGTGTGTGTGTGTGTGTGTGTGTGTGTGTGTGTGTGTGTGTGTGTGTGTGAGGGGGGGTATAAAAATAAGCAACTCCCACAGAAAATGAGTCAGTGTGGAGGAACGTTATATGGCATGGACACGGCACCTGTTAGCCAGCGTGAAACTTTTCATTACGGAACAAAAAGCAGCTTGGATTTGTCTTTAGCTCAGCGTGGACCCGTGACTCCTGCCTTGGCTGGAGAACACGATCGATGCGATCGAGCAGAACCCACCGAGCTGCAGAGCGTCACCAGGGCAACCATTCCTGTCTGTCCATTTTATAGTCGCAGTTCTACTGATTACCATCACTGAGACTACTGACGAACACCTGCGATAGTCCAGAACCCTTGAAGATCCTACAGTCATTCAGAGAATGATTTTGGAACTTTTAAGAACACCTGATGCCAAGAGTATTGAGACACCTGACATTTCTTCTCCAAACTGTTCCCACAAAGTTGGAGGTTTGAACTAGAAGACCCAAACCTGTTCCAGCATAAAAAAGGCCCGGTGCACAAAGCCGGCTCCATGAAGATCTAATTTCCATGGGTTGAATGATGTGGAAGATCTCCTGCTGTAGAGCCACAACCCGATTAAACATGATGACGCTGACTGCACCCCAGGAACCTTCTCACCTCCTCACCTTCTCACCTTCTCCACTACCTGACTTCACTAACATACACACTTCTGACTGAATCTCCACAAAATCTAGTGGAACATTTGGCCAGAAGAATGGAGGTTATTCTAACAGTGAATGGAGACTAAATGTGTTTTTGTTCTTTCTTTCTTTCTTTCTTTCTTTCTTTCTTTCTTTCTTTCTGTTCATTCATTCTTTCTTTCTTTTTGTTTCTTTGTTTCTTTCTTTCTTTCTGTTCGTTTATTCTTTCTTTTTGTTTGTTTGTTTGTTTTTTCTTTCTTTCTTTCTTTCTTTCTTTCTTTCTTTCTTTCTTTCTTTCTTTCTTTCTTTCTTTCTTTCTTTCTTTCTTTCTTTCTTTCTTTCTTTCTTTCTTTCTTTCTCTCTCTCTGTTCTTTCTTTCTTTCTTTCTTTCTTTCTTTCTTTCTTTCTCTCTCTCTCTGTTCATTAGTTCCTTCTTTCTTTCTTTCTTTCTTTCTTTCTTTCTTTCTTTCTTTCTTTCTTTCTTTCTTTCTTTCTTTCTTTCTTTCTTTCTCTCTGTTCTTGCTTCCTTTCTTTCCTGCCTGGTCATTCTGCCTCAGTTAAACTCACACAGCTTCTGCAGCTCATTAGCATAGCTACACCCATTAGCTACGCTGTCATTCGTTTTTCTCGTTAGTATACAATAAAAAAAAAGTGTAGGTTTGTTTGTTCGTTTTATTTGTTTGTTTATTGTTTACTCACACACACTTTATGGAATGCTGGAAAGCTCAGATGGAAGAGGGTTTCATCTCCGGGACTAACATTTAGCCATGTTTCTGGATGCTGTCAGTAAAGAACATTGCATCAGAATTCCTCGTCCTTCATGAAGCATCTGATCATCAGAACCGACACGCTGCAGCATGAGAGGCGCTAGCGTCGACACCGAGACGTTCTGATATGGCTGATATCGATTCATCCCTAAATAAAAACTTCAGTACTTCTGACAGGCGGTTAAACACAGCTTTGACTCGGCTGAATAAACATGTGCGGAGTGAAACGTTTGGAAAGCTGATGAAACCACCAGCTTCTTCTCGGTTCTCCGGCTGTAAGTGTGCAGCTAGCAACGATTTTCTGTACGGATCTGATCCATGTGCTGACGTATCGACTCGCTTCAGCCCTGCTATTTGCTATTCAGGTGCATGAGGCAGATCATTTATTGAGTGCTCATACACACACACACACACACACACACACACACACACACACACACACACACACACAAGAAAAAAAAAATCAACAGAATCTGCTTTCGATACTGCAGAAAAAATAGCAGGACTCCGCGTCCAACTGGCGAATAATTCACCACTTACTTTAGTCTCTGAATCAGAGAAGGAGGCGTGGCTTTAGTGTGCTTATCCAATTACAGGAGGCGTGGCTTCAGTGTGCTTATCCAATGACAGGAGGCGTGGCTTCAGTGTGCTTATCTAATTACAGGAGGCGTGGCTTCAGTGTGCTTATCCATTTACAGGAGGCGTGGCTTCAGTGTGCTTATCTATTTACAGGGGGCGTGGCTTCAGTTTGCTTATCTCATTACATGAGGTGTGGCCTGAGTGTGCTTATCCAATTACAGGAGGTGTGGCCTGAGTGTGCTTATCCAATTACAAGAGGCGTTACTTTAGTGTGCTTATCTAATTCCAGGAGGTGTGGCCTCAGTGTGCTTCTCTTACTCAAGGAGGTGTGGCTTCAGTGTGCTTTTTAAACTCAAGGAGGTGTGGCCTCAGTGTGCCTGCAGAGGACAAGAAGACGTGTCTTTTGTACCTCTGTCTTAATCTATGGGGCGTGGCTTCTGTTCTTTGATGTCAGGTAAGGAGGAGGGGCTGTACTTTAGTCTTAGTAGAGGAGGTGTGGTTTTTGCTTGTTAGTTTTAGTAAAGAAGCCATGGCTTATGTGCATCAGTCTTAGTAATAAAGGTGTGGTTAATGCTTGCTAGTTTTAATAAAGGAGGCGTGGCTACATTACTTTTAGTAAAGAATGGGCTTCTGCACCTTAGTGTCAGTAAAGGAGGTGAGGGGCTTCTGTGTCTTAGTGTCACTCAAAAAGGAGAGACTTCTGTACCTCAGTCATAATAAAGGAGGTGTGGCTTCGTACCTCAGTCATAATAAAGGAGGTGTGGCTTCTGTAACTCAGTCATAACAAAGGAAGTGTGGCTTCTGTACCTCAGTGTTAATGAAGGAGGTGTGGCTTTTGTACCTCAGTCATAATAATACCTTAGTCGCAATGAAGAGGGTGTGGCTTCTGTACCTCAGTCGTAATGAAGGAGGTGTGGCTTCTGTACCTCAGTCGTAATGAAGGAGGTGTGGCTTCTGTACCTCAGTCTTATTAAAACAGGTGTGGCTTCTGTGCCTTAGTCTCAGTGAAAGAGGTGTGGCTTTTGTACCTCAGTCTTAGTAAAGGAGGCGTGGCTTCTGTTTAATACAAAATGCTGGTGAGTAATAAACTGAAGGCTGTGGATGATGAACTTCTCTCGCTGACCTTCACTGAATCACATCTCAGGTTTTTCTTTTCTACTTTGATTTGCGAGCGGATAAACAGAAGTCGCGTCTAACGGAAACGATGAAGCTCTATTCAGCGAGCGTGCACGACGCTGAACTTTGCGAGGGAGGATAAACGATAAGCCTTTTAATCCCTCAAGGTCGATGTCGAGCTTCGGCAGCGAAATATCTGCAACGTGTTAGTCAGACCTGCGGAACCACGGCGTCTCCCTTCCACTCAACTAATACATGAATATGAGACAGACAGAGAGAGAGAGAGAGAGAGAGAGAGAGAGAGAGAGAGAGAGGGAGAAAGAGAGAGATAGTGAAAGAGAGAGAGATAGATAGATAGAGAGAAAGAGAGAGAGAAAGAGAGAGAGAGAGAGAGAGAGAGAGAGAGAGAGAGAGAGAGAGAGAGAGAGGGAGAAAGAGAGAGATAGTGAAAGAGAGAGATAGATAGATAGAGAGAAGAGAAGAGAGAAAAGAGAGAAGAGAGAGAGAGAGAGAGAGAGAGAGAGAGAGAGAGAGAGAGAGAGAGAGAGAGAGAGAGAGAGAGAGAGAGATCGGCAGAAAATTGAGTTGCAGTTTTCTTTCGACACTTCCAACACTTCAGGCGTCTCAGACATCAGACGGCGATCGAGCGTTTGAAAGTAAACACACTTCGTGATCAAAGAAACAATCCGTAGCCTTTGTTGAAACAGAAAATAAGCTGATTTTAGATTTTCCTTTTCATTCCAAAGCAGCGTGAAGTCCACCAATTACTAACCTCCGAGCGATCTCCCCCAATGCAGAGCGAAACGGAAGAAAATAAGCAGGAATCTCAGCACAAAACAAAAAATCATTCCCTTTTTTTTTTTTAAGTCAGAGATTCCGATCTCACGAAGGAAATCCCGAGTAAATGAGAAACCAATCAGCCATAAAAACACCACATTTGTACATCACTGCGACTGGAACATCCTTTTAGACTTCGAAGTTTGTTTGTCTGATTTAAATCAGAACAAAATCGTCTGGTTCAGCGTACAGAAGGCAAAAAACGGAATGTTGGCTGAGGGGGTGGAGCTTACATTATACTAAAAAAAAACTTTTTCACCTATTGGTCAGAAACAAATTTATCAAAACGAATCTGTGCTTCATAAACTTTTTTGTAATTACACGCATAAGCTTCGGTTTAAAAGATTAGTCGCCATGTTGTCATAGTCAGAAGATTATCCAATTTTGTGGCTTAATGTAAAACCTTCAGCAGATCATTAGTGCTTAATCTGTATGAACATCAAAAATATGAAAGAACAACAACAACAACAAAAAACAGGAAGCAAAATGAAATATAAAACTAAATAAAATAACCTTCATTACCTCTCTGTGTCTCCACATGACATGCAAATCCAACATGGCTACCAGACGGTTCCTGTCTTGCTCTTTCACACACACACACACACACACACACACACACACACACACACACACACACACACACACACACACACACACACACAGCAGGACCTACAGATCTCCTGATGGTGTGAAGGTCACAGTGCTATTCCTTTCACGTTTAATCAATCACTCTATCGTGTTTGTGTTGTTTGTGGGCGTGGCCTATCCTGTAATTAGGATGTAAAACAATAGAGGGCGTATATTACCTAATTAAACCTGCTGATAAACCCAAACTGATTAATGCACAAGTGTTGTAATGTTTCGGGAAGAAAACTGCTCGTTTGATGAACGCTACGTGCAGAACTAGTTGACTTTACGCATTACGACAGTCTCAGTGCAACATCGTTTTCTTACCTTTTTTTTTTTTTCATGTCAATCAGAAACCACAAGTATGATGAGCAACACAAACCGTTTCCGAATTCCGAATGTTGCTTTATGTTTTCGTCTTGTTTGACTATCACAGATTTTTTTTCCCACAACATTTAAGAAAAACAAAACGTGCACAATATTTGCATACTTGGTCTGATTGGCTCGGACTTGTGAAGGAGGTGTGTCTTTTGTGCTTTAGTATTAGTTAAGAAGGTGGGTAAAGGTATGTAAGTGTCTTTGTAAAGTGGGTGTGGCTTCTTTGTCTTAGTGAACGAGGTAGAGCTTTAATGCCCCAATCTTACTGAAAGGGGCGTGGCTTTTTATTGTTTGTCTTACTGAGGGAGGCGGGGCTTTTGTCTTTTAGTGTTTGGAAAAAAGGTGCGACTTCTGTATCTGTCTTGGTAAACGTGGGCGTCCTCTCTTTTTATTTTTTATTTTTTTTGTAAAAGGGGTTAGCCTCAGTGAAGGTGGTGTGGCTTCTGTACCTCAGTCTTAGTGAAGGAGGTGTGGCTTCTGTACCTTAGTCTTAGTGAAGGAGGTGTGGCTTCTGTACCTCAGTCTTAGTGAAGGAGGTGTGGCTTCTGTACCTTAGTCTTAGTGAAGGAGGTGTGGTTTCTGTACCTTAGTCTTAGTGAAGTGGGTGTGGCTTCTGTACCTCAGTCTTAGTGAAGGAGGTGTGGCTTCTGTACCTTAGTCTTAGTGAAGGAGGTGTGGTTTCTGTACCTTAGTCTTAGTGAAGTGGGTGTGGCTTCTGTACCTCAGTCTTAGTGAAGGAGGTGTGGCTTCTGTACCTTAGTCTTAATGAAGGAGGTGTGGCTTCTGTACCTCAGTATTAGTGAAGGAGGTGTGGCTTTTGTACCTCAGTCTTAGTGAAGTGGGTGTGGCTTCTGTACCTCAGTCTTAGCACAGGAGGTGTGGCTTCTGTACCTCAGTCTTAGTGAAGTGGGTGTGGCTTCTCTACCTCAGTCTTAGTGACGTGAGTGTGGCTTCTTTACCTTAGTCTTAGTGAAGGAGGTGTGGCTTCTCTACCTTAGTCTTAGTGAAGGAGGTGTGGCTTCTGTTCAGTTTCACTAAGCATACTTTTTAAAAAGTCAAGTTGTCCTAAACTTCTGGAAGCTTCTCCATCACCTAAAGAACTCAGATACCAACGCTCAGAAAAAAACGACACAAACCTGACACTGACCAACAACGTGTTCAAAATCTGCACGATTTCCACAATAATAATCAGCAGAGACGCGTCCTAAAACCCAGAATGTGCTAAAATACAGCTCCTCTTTATACAAGGTAATTATGAGTCCAATCGCAGCCTGAGGCTATTGTCTGCTCACCTGAAAGCAGCAATCAGGAGAGAAAAAACGGAGAGAAAAGAAAAATAACACCAAAAACAAACACCATTAAAAAAACTCCTTAACGTGGAGCTGAAGACGCACGGTTTCTCTCATCTATCAGCAGGAACATGAACATGGCCTCCTGATTGTTTTTAGAGCCGCTACTGATTCAAAAGAGGCTTTAACGTCTTAGTCAGGATGAAGTGCTTTGCTCTAATGGACTGCTTTGTTTTTTTCCTCCCAAAATTACTCTTTTATTCCAATTGCTAATCCTGTCTTTGTTTCATGGGAAATGAAGCTGTGATATGGAAACACCTGAGATGATAAAACAGTGGGAAGGTGGCAGCTGCTGCTATGATGTTGAGTGGCTCTGAGTCTCACATAGAAATGTTTTGTACCTACTGTTTAGCACCTGTATGTGTCTTAGTAAAGGAGGCGGGGCTTCTATTAATCAGACTTGTTTGAGGAGGTGTGGCTTCTTTAATTTGGTCTTAAAGGTGTGGCCTTCATATCTATCTTAGAGAAGGAGATAATTCTGTATTTTAGCTTTAGTAAAGGAGGTGTGACTTATTTAATTTTGTTCTAGTAAAGGGGGCGGGGCTTCTTTACTTTAGCTTTGGTAATGGAGGTGTGACTTATTTAATTTTGTTCTAGTAAAGAGGGCGGGGCTTCTTTACTTTCGCTTTAGTAAAGGAGGTGTGACTTATTTAATTTTGTTCTAGTAAAGGGGGCGGGGCTTCTTTACTTTAGCTCTGGTAATGGAGGTGTGACTTATTTAATTTTGTTCTAGTAAAGAGGGCGGGGCTTCTTTACTTTCGCTTTAGTAAAGGAGGTGTGACTTATTTAATTTTGTTCTAGTAAAGGGGGCGGAGCTTCTTTACTTTAGCTTTGGTAATGGAGGTGTGACTTATTTA
>JBCEWE010000092.1:152581-182581 GCA_039877035.1 Silurus lanzhouensis
CAGAGCCACGAGCGTTACACAGATCAGTATTTAGAGCGGTACACAGAGCGTTACACAGAGTGTTACACAGAGCGGTACTCAGAGCGGTACACAGAGCGGTACACAGAGCCTCAGAGCGATACACAGATCAGTATTTAGAGCGGTACACAGAGTGGTACTCAGAGCCTCAGAGCGGTACACAGAGTGGTACACAGAGCGGTACACAGAGCGTTACACAGAGCGTTACACTGAGCGGTACACAGAGCGGTACACAGAGCAGTACACAGAGCCACGAGCGTTACACAGAGTGGTACACAGAGCGGTACACAGAGCCTCAGAGCGATACACAGATCAGTATTTAGAGCAGTACACAGAGCCACGGAGCGGTACACAGAGCGGTACACAGAGCTTCAGAGCGATACACAGATCAGTATTTAGAGCAGTACTCAGAGCCTCAGAGCGGTACACAGAGCGTTACACAGAGCGTTATACAGAGCGGTACTCAGAGCGGTACACAGAGTGGTACACAGAGCGGTACACAGAGCGGTACACAGAGCCTCAGAGCGATACACAGATCAGTATTTAGAGCAGTACACAGAGTGGTACTCCGAGCCTCAGAGCGGTACACAGAGCGTTACACAGAGCGGTACACAGAGCGGTACTCAGAGCGGTACTCAGAGCGGTACACAGAGCGGTACACAGAGCCTCAGAGTGATACACAGATCAGTATTTAGAGCGGTACACAGAGTGGTACTCAGAGCCTCAGAGCGGTACACAGAGCGGTACACAGAGCGGTACACAGAGCGGTACACAGAGCGTTACACAGAGTGTTACACAGAGCGGTACTCAGAGCGGTACACAGAGCGGTACTCAGAGCGGTACACAGAGCCACGGAGCGGTACACAGAGCGGTACACAGAGCGGTACACAGAGCCACGGAGCGATACACAGATTGGTACACAGAGCGGTACACAGAGCAATAATTGTTTATTTGTAAAATTCTCAACTTTATGTACATTTTTATAAGATTATTTAAATATTTTAGCACTTTCAGATGTGGCTAGCTACCTGAATGGCTCTAATTAACTCTAATTAATCAAATGAATGTAAGTTGCAAATATATTGTAAATTATTTTGAAAAATGGCAGCTGTAGTTCCGCACACAGAACATCAGATAATGTCAGTTATTGTGACACTTCATTTGTTTTGGTTTGCTAGCTTCAGTATCAGTACAGTACATTAGCCTAGCCTAAAAGTGTGTGTATACGTGAGGATCGAAACCACCAACCAGTTAGCCACATAACCTTTTTTACTAGAACCTGTATAAACATTTATTTCGAAGAAAAATATGGGCGGAAATGTTGAGTTTAAATGATAGAGCATGATTAATTAAAATAATTTGTATAGATGTAATATTAGATGCAAATTTAGGCAGAAAGGAGCGGAGTTTCATAAACGCTACTGCAGACAGCCACTAGAGGGCATCGAAAAGGTTTTGGCTTCATACACTATACAAGCAAATGTATTAGGACACCTGACTTTTCCAACTATATTGGTTCTTCCCCAAACTGTTACTGCAAAGCTGGAAGCAAAGAATTGTAAAAGGGACGTCTTTGGATGCAAAAGCATGAAGTTTTCCCTTTGAAAACAAAGAACCCAAACTTGTTCCAGCATTACCATGTCCCTGTGCACAAAGCCAGCTCCATGAAGATCTGCTCTATTGGTTGGAACAAGAGATCTCCTGCTATGGAGCTCCAACCCTACTAAAAGATAAATATCAACACTGACTGCACCCCAGACCTTTTCACCTCACCTACATCAGTACCTGACACATACATTCTCTAAAGACTGGAGACAATGTCCAGTGTGAAAAGCGCTATAGAAATAAACATTGTCCACAATCTAGTGAAACATCTTCCCAGACGAGTGGAGGTTATTATAACAGCAAATAGGGACTAAATGTGGAACGGGATCTTCAAAAAGCTCAGAGTAAACTTGTCCACAAACCTTTAGACGAATTTAAACTCACTGAGCAGAGATGAAAAAATCCATAGTAAATTAGTAGCAGTTCATTAAAAAAAGCACGGACGTGTGATTTGCATTTTCTGTTTACGTTTTTCCAAACATATTTATGCGTTTATGCAAATGAATGTAAGCTGAAGGAAACTCATTGGTCCAGAGACTGGCTGGAGAGAAGGTTGGAGAGGTCAGAAGGTCGGTGGTGTTGGTGTCTGAACGAGTCGTGATGATGGTCTACAGCATTAAATGTGGTGATGATGGTGTTTTAACACAAAAAGTCAAATGAATAGAGGGAAAGTAGATAAAACTATACCTTTATAAAGTGTGATATAATGTATTACAGTGTGTAGATTTATTTACTGTAATTATTTACTGATGCTGAAAAAATAAACAAATAACACAATACAGAATTAAAGCTGTGTAAACAGCATATTTTTATATCAACTATCAGACAAACGCTGCTTAATTTTTACTCTGAAGCCTGATTTATTTTTATTTTTTGCTTTAATTAGTTTAAATAGGAGCCAAGAACAAAAAATAAAAGTCCAGAAATGTAATTATGTGAGAAGAATATTCATAAAAAATTATTTATTCGTAAAAAGGTTGGTGTTTGAGGTGATGAACTTCACACCTGCTCCTCTGAACCAAACGAACCACGAGTTAATGGTTGAGCCGAATTCTACAGGCGGAACATTTTTACCTCAAATAGATGTTTTTGTACTTTTAATATGTTGTTGTTGTTTTTTTTTGTTAAAAAGAAAAGAAAAGCGGGACGAATAATTACGGTTACGTTTGAGGAATTTCGTGAATCGGACGTTCAGAGAATCCGAGCACAAAAGGTCATTCAAGGTCAAATGTCTCTGAACCCTCAAGGCTTCTTCCCGTCCTCGTTCCCGTCACCGGGCTGAAAGACGAAGCGCACATCTGACTCTGACCTCTGACCTCAGGAGTGTGTTAATAGACACGGCCTACACAATAACATCCTGTTACACTGAACAATTTACACAACCATCAGTACACAACAAACTGCTACGGAAATACAACACAGACAACCTGCAAACCTGCATTAAGATCTAAACAACTGATACAAACAAACAAACAAACAAACAAACAAACAAATTATTGTATTATTATTATTATTATTACATACATACATACATACATACATACACATATATATATATATGGAAGAGAGCAAGAGAAAGAATGAAGGAGATTGTTTGCTCTTTCTTTTCTTTTCTTTTCTTTTCTTTTCTCATACGTTTGATATTACAATCATTTATTTCCTCTTTCAATCCATCCATCTTTTTTTGTATCCTTTCTGTTATTTATTGCTTTAATTCTCTTTCTTTCTTTAAGTAGTTTTCTTTTTCTATCTCTATCACACACACACACACACACACACACACACACACACACACACACACACACACACACACACACACGCGCACCCACACACACAGGTGTGTTAAAAGCCTTGTTGTGTGCTGGTGCTGACCTGCTTTTTCTCTTTTTTTGCACAGGGGATTTTTTCCACAAAGCCAGAGTTTGGAGAACATCCAGGTCCATCTGTCATCTGCCTCACTGCAATACACACACACACACACACACACACACACACACACACACACACACACACACACACACACACACACAGTTGACAAAGCAAAACACAGAGAAAACAACATGGAGAGTCAAAAGTGACAGAAGCCTTCACAGAGACTGGTACACAGAGGCCACGCCTCCTTCACAGAGACTGGTACACAGAGGCCACGCCTCCTTCACAGAGACTGGTACACAGAGGCCACGCCTCCTTCACAGAGACTGACACACGCAGGCCACACCTCCTTCACAGAGGCTGACACGCCCATGCCACGCCTCTTTCGCAGAGACTGACACACAGAGGCCACACCTCCTTCAGTGAATGGTAACATTGGAATATAATAAAACTTTGCTAATGTGACAGAATTTCTGACACGATGATCAGAAGTTTGTAGATGTACATGATCATCACTAGTGCCAGACAGATCGCTAACAAGCATAAACTCACATTTATCTTTTAAACACTAACGTTACATTTTTATAGAAGGTTTTCTCCCAAATCACGTTTATACTGTAATCACATTAATGCTGAAATGAAATATTTTAACCTAATACATTTTTATCATTAGTGCTAAAAAACTACCTGACAGAACATCACTATAGGAACATGGTTTGTGAGCTTTAATGATCTGTTTGGACAATTTATTTAAAAATAAGAATAAAATATTGAAATCTTGAACAAAGATTGAAGTTGAAGGAATCAATATTCTTCTGTCCCTCATCCCTCTGTTCCGGTCTCTGTGGGACAGCGAGTGCTGTGACGTGGAGCTGAGGACTGTAGAGTCTCAGTGTGACTCTGAAATCCCACAGACGAGGCAGGAACTGTAGAGATGCATGTAAAGCGAAGGTGTGTGTGAGAGAGACAAAGATTGAAAGAAGGAAAGCAACAGAGAGAGAGAGTGAGAGAGAGAGAGTGAGAGAGAGAGAGAGAGAGAGAGAGAGAGAGAGAGAGAGAGAGAGAGAGAGAGAGAGAGAGAGAGAGAGAGAGAGAGAGAGAGAGAGCATTTAAAAAATAAATGATAGAGGGAAAAGCCTGTTCAATTGAATTTTTTTGAAACAGGCAGACAGATAGACAAACAAACAGATAGACTGGCAGACAGACAAAGAGACGGAAAAATAGACGGATAGAATGTCGGACAGACAGATGGATAAATAGACAGACGGACGGACGGACGGACGGACGGACGGACGGACGGACAGACAGACAGACAGACAGACAGACAGACAGACAGACAGATAGATAGATAGATAGATAGATAGATAGATAGATAGATAGATAGATAGATAGATAGAATCAGGCATGCAAACAAAAAGAGAGAAATAGAAAGAAAAGAGAGATGAAGACCAAATAAAAGTAAAGGTGAAAGTTGAGTAAAAGGTAAGGTGAAGTGACGATGAAAAAGAATCTGAAGGTTGAGAAGCATAGATGCCCTGCACCTGGATGAGGTTCTCTTTTGTTGGAGACCACTTGCTGCAGCTGAGGATGTTGAGAATGTTCTCAACATGAACAGTCTAAAGATTTATGAGATGCGTGAAGGTTCCTGTGGAAGTTTAAACTTAAGAACCATGAGGATAAACTCGGACTTTAATAAATATAAAATCAACATGTTTTACACTCAAGTCTCTATCAGTGAACAGGTGAAAAGCTCAACAACTGTAATGAATGGACTTTTGATGTTGAGGATCCTTATCCTCTGTTTTGAGTTTGATTCCTCTCCAGGTTTCTTCCTCATTCCATCACAGGAAGTTTGTCCCACTCATTAGAGATAAACTTTTAGGGATGAATTTCTGATGTTGGACCTCATCAATGTTTATAAAAGATGACAAAACACCACCAACCGTGTCAGGAGAAAGATCTGCCAAATTCACCATCCATCTCATCCATGGGTCTATAAATATATTAGAGTGTAGAAGTGTGAATGATAGAAACCAGTTCCTGATTCAGACGATTTTTATTGATGATATGAATACGTCTCCAGTTTATAGTAATAACAGTGACATGGAAAACTGCTTCAAGTAAGAACGACTCTAAAAATGGCGGATGTTCTGCTCAAGCCCCGCCTCTTCACTATAAACAGCCAATCAGATTGCAGTACGTGTACATGTCTCGAGTCCTTTCCGGACTACTTCTATAAATGTAAACGTTTTGACAACAGTTTGTTTAGATCCATTTACGTGTATCACTTGTCATCCACGTCCGCACAAATGAGCCGTTACTATAGAAACGATAACGTATAGGAAGCAAATGAATTTCTGTACAATTAGGATCCAGAAATGGCGCAATTTATAAAAAAAATTAACGAACATGCTAATGTACAGACCGATGGTGCTGAATATCCGTTAGCATAGCGTGCAGTTTCCGCTCGGCTAATCCCGGTGTAAAGAGGGTTTCGGTTCTCGGTACACTGCGTCTCCGTCCTTTTCAACTGCAGAGCCGATTAGCACTCTAAAGCCGCTTTTACTCGGGACAAAGAGAAGACCCGCGGGCGCCATCTTTAAAGAGTGTTTTTGAAGAAATAATTTGAAATAGAATTCTGAATAATGTGTTTCGCAGGAAGTCCTCAGATCTGCCATTTTCCCTCAACATGAAATCATTCGGGCTGATAAACCACGTTTAGCTCTACACACATATACACTCTACAGCCAAAAGTTTGTGGACACCTGACCATCAGATTGTTATGTGCTTCTTTTTGAACATCTCATTCCACATTTAATCTCCATTCACACGGGTGTTGGTAAAGTCAGGTTCTGATGTAGATGAGAAGGTGAGGAGGTCTGGGGTGCAGTTAGTGTTCTAATCATGTTTAATAGGGTTGAAGATCTATAGCAGGAGATCTTCCAGATCTTCCAAACCATATAAAGCAGATCTTCATGGAGCTGGCTTTGTGCATTGCCATGTTGGAATGGGTTTTGGGTCTCCTAGTTCAAGCGAAGGAAGAATTTTATGCTTCTGCATCCAAAGATGTCTGATACAACTGTGTGCCTCTAACTTTGTTTAACAGTTGGAGAAGAACCACATCCGGCTGGAGAAGTCAGGTGTCCCAAAACTTCTGACCACAATCTTCAGTTTTAGTGAAGGAGGCCTGGCCTCTGTGTTCATTTCAAATTCACTACATCTCAATGAGCTTTTACACAACATTTATCTGCTCCTCCTCCTCCTCTTCCTCTTCATACATCAATCTTCATCCATCAGCAGATCATCACTGACTCACCGACATCACCCTAACCTTCTACACACACACACACACACACACACACACACACACACACACACACTTATGCTAACACACAAACTTTTGAAGCTAACAGGTGGAGATTAGCCTAGTGCACACACACACACACACACACACACACACACACTTATGCTAACACACACACTTTTGAAGCTAACAGGTGGAGATTAGCCTAGTGCACGTGCGCACGCACACACAAACGCAAACACACACACACACACACACACACACACACACACACACACACTTATGCTAACACACACACTTTTGAAGCTAACAGGTGGAGATTAGCCTAGTGCACACACAATCTCACACTCTCTCACACACTCTCACTTATGCTAACACACAAACGTTTGAAGCTAACAGGTGGAGATTAGCCTAGTGTGCGCGCACACACACACACACACACACACACACACACACACACTCACCTGCTCTAACACTCACACTCTTACAAATGTACACCTACACATCCACACACATGCTTAGACACACTCACACTCACTTTCACACTCACTCATTCACAAATACAGGACTTTCTAACCAATCAGAATCCAGAATTGGTGTGTATGAAAACTGCATTTTCATTCACTTTGAATTTCTGGAACTTAGTGTGTGTGTGTGTGTGTGTGTGTGTGTGTGTGTGTGTGTGTGTGTGTGTGTGTGTGTGTGTGTGTTAGTTAGCATGGTGACTCGTTTACACTAGGAAGCGGTAAACACTAATCCTCTCATTGTTGTGGAAGATTAGCGAGTGTGTTAGCTGTTTATGCTAGCTGGGGGTTTCTTCATGATGTTTCATCTACTGGGCAGATTTCAGGAGGAGGACGCTAACAGTAGCATGAGGGGGAAATGATAACCGTGTGGGGGTGGTTCTGCATGTCACCCCTAACATCTAATACACACACACAGTGATATTCCCACAGGAGGGATAGATGATTTTGTTGTCTTGGTCTTCTCTCTCTCTCTCTGTCTCTATCCCCTTCTCATTGTTTTGATGTCTTGCTGGCATCTGCTCGCCGCTCCCTCGGCTTTGCCAGGAAGCAGAGCAGGAAAAACATTTCTCACACAGACAGGAGAGAACGAGTGGAGAGATAGCGCCAGGGCTGATAGCTGATGCAAAGCACTTTTTTTTCATATTTAAAGAAAAGAAAGAGAGGAGCGAAAGATGGAGAGAGGGAGGGAGATATGGAGCAGGGGGTTTGGGGGGGACAAAAAACATCTGCCACCCACTGAGTCCATCTCATCTCAGAGTCATTCATCTTCCAAAAAATTGAAATAGAAGGAAAGCTATTCCTGGAAATGTAGGAAATATACAAGAAATAAATCGTGTATATATATATATATATATATATATAATATAAGTAAGTGCACCCTTCATATTTCACCAACCATTTTTAGTATCATCTTAAGGAACAATACTATAGTAATGAAACTTGGATATATTTTAGAGTATCAATGTGCAGTTTGTGTAGCAGTACAGATTTACTGCCCTCTGAAAATAACTCAACATACAGCCATTATGGTCTAATTAACTGGCTACGAAAGTGAGTACACCCTCAGTGATAACAGCAGTATGTGGTGTAAACATGCAAAGCCACACATCCTATTCATCATGTTCATGTTTTTCTCTGCTTGACAGAACCATACAAATTTGTGTATCTTGTATTCGAATAGTTAAAATTTGGTGCTTTGAGTCAAATTATCTTATACTGAACACTGGATTTTCTACATGCACCCCATGGCAAAGAGTCTCTGAGGATTTGAGAATAAGAATTGTTGATCTCCACAAAGATGCCAAGCCGATAAGAAGATCTGTAACATGCTGAAACTGAGTTACAGTACAGTGGTCAGGGTAATACAGAGGTTCTCTAAGAAGAACACCATCTAGAGTCAACGGTGAGGTGTCTCAATGATTACTGCCCAGCAGCACTGACTCCCATCATGATAAAGTGCCCACCTCACTAGACCCACTTCAATTCTAATATCGTTCTAACCACACTACCGATGTGGCTTGTTACTGTCGATCTTTTCTATACAACATCAGAAAGATATGACCATTTCTGTCCACACAGGCTGCCCAGGTGCTTGTTCAGGCTCTTGTTATTTCAAAACTGGACTACTGCAGCTCTCTGCTGGCAGGTCTTCCTCTGAACGCTATTCATCCACTGCAAATGACCAAAACACAGCTGCACAACTTGCATTCAATCTGCCCAAGTTCTCCCACACCACCCCACTGCTGCTCCTCCACTGGCTTCCAGTAGCTGCACGTATCAGATTTAAAACAATGATTCTTGCCTACAAGGGCAAAAATTTATCAGAACCATCTTACCTTAAAGACCTCATCACACCTCGCACTGCACCACGCTGTCTGAGATCCTCCAGCACTGTTCCACTGGTACCATCTCCTCTCAGAATGAGAGGTAAGTATACTTCAAGGATTCAATTCGGGAGCCTTTCCAAACGTGAAGTTGCCCATTCCACAGGCACTAATGCACCACCATACCATCAGAGATATGACTTTTTAAAATGAACACTGATAACAAGGATAGTCCTGCTCTTCTTTAGTATGGAGGACATGGTGTCCATTGTTTCTGAAAAGAAATTTTTGTTTCTTGGACCACAGAACAGTTTTCCACTTTGCCTCAGCACATTTTAAATAAGCTTTGGCCCAGAGAGGATGATGGTGTTTCTGGATCATGTTCACACATGCCTTCTTCTTTGCATAAAAGAGATTTAACCTTCATTTGTGAATGACACGGCAATGACAATGATTTCTGGAGGTGTTAATGAGTCTGTGAAGTGATTCCATTAAAGAATCATGACTCTTGTAGATGCAGTGCCACCTGAGGGCACTGCATAGACATCCAATATTAGTTTATTGCCCTTGTTCCTTGTTCACAAGGATTTCTACAGATTCTTTGAAACTTTTAATGATATTATCAAATACACACCACTGATCAAACGGTTGAAACCAGCTGTGAGGACAGTAAAGTATGGCCAGAAGGAGCCATTTCTTCTCTACAGCAACAGTTTCAGGATACTGACTGGAACATATTTTGCCTCACAGGTCACACTGGACTCTCACACAGACATAGTCATTTACACAATGTTACTACCGTCTAACACAAAATGCTATCCTAATCAAAAGCAAGGATGAAATTGGAGGTCCATCTCCTGTTGAGAGAGAAAAAAGAGATGTCGCTTTTAAAGCTGACAAAGCAGAGGACTACAACAGAGCCAGGGCCAACCTCTTCTACTGCTCACAGTTCACTTTTACTCTCAGCATTTAGCAGAGTGGACACACGCAAGGCAGCTGGTCCGGACGGCATACCAGAACGTTGCCATACTACATGCCTGAAGACTACAACCATCATACCAGTGCCTAAGCACTTAGCTGCCAAATGCCTGAATGACTTTCCCCTAGATGCACTCACCCCTATCGCAATGAAATGCTTTGAGAAACTGGTTCTGAATCACCTCACTGCAGGCCTACCACCTGCACTAGACCCACACCAGGTCGACAGAGGATGCAGTTTTCACGGCTTTTCATTCAGCCCTCACCCACCTGGATAAAAAATCACCTACATCAGAATGCTGTTCATTGACTTTAGCTCTGCATTTAATACAGTCCTTCCCACTGTACTGATAACCAAGCTCAGTGATCCACTTGCAGATGGATTCTGGACTTTCTCACCAACAGACCTCAATCTGTTAGGTTGGCCAAACAGGTATCCTCAACATTCATTTTGAACACTGGAATCCCACAGGCCTGTGTTCTGAGCCCACTACTCTACTCCCTGTTTCAAGTCAAGTCAAGTGGCTTTTATTGTCATTTTTACTATACACAGTGGTACACAGTACACAGTAAAAACGAAACAACGTTCCTCCGAAACCCTGGTGCTACACTAAACAACAAAACAACATAAAGTGCATCGAGTGCAGCCTGGTGCAAACAGTGCAAACAAAAGAACAGTACAGACAGACAGAGTGCAGACAGACAACACAAGACAAGACAAAAGACAAAAACCAAGTATAGCGCCGACTAGTAAACCTACTGTATACTTAAATATACAGTACTGTGAAGGAGAAATGTAAAAACTATACCCAGGAAAAAGTACAACAGAACAGAGCAATGTAGTGCAAAAAAAAAAAAAAACCAGCAGCGAGGAGGTGCAAAGACAGCATGTAAACATTTTACTGAATATAAGGTGAGTATAAATAATAATAAATATATAAATGGTGGTGGAGTGGATCGAGATGAGTGATGATTGTGTTTAGTCCAGGTTGTACAGTTCAGTAACAGTAACACACAGTGAGTGTGTGTGTGTGTGTGTGTAAGTGAGTGTGTGTGAGCTCTGTTCAGTTCTTAGTGTTGAGAAGCCTGATGGCTTGTGGAAAGAAACTGTTACACAGTCTTGTTGTGACGGCCCGAATGCTTCGGAACCGTTTTCCTGATGGTAGGAGGGTGAAGTATGTGTGTGAGGGGTGTGTGTGATCGTCCACAATGCTGTGTGCTTTGCGGATGCAGCGTGTGGTGTAAATGTCCATGATAGAGGGGAGAGAGACTCCGATGATCTTCTCAGCTGTCCTCACTATCCTCTGTAGGGTCTTGCGATCCGAGACGGTGCAATTCCCAAACCAGGCAGTGATGCAGCTGCTCAGGATGCTCTCAATGGTCCCTCTGTAGAACATGGACAGGATGGGGGGAGGGAGATGGGCTTTCCTCAGCCTTCTCAGGAAGTAGAGACGCTGCTGGGCTTTCTTGGTGATGGAGCTGGTGTTAAGTGACCAGGTGAGGTTGTCCGCCAGATGAACACCAAGGAATTTGGTGCTCTTGACGATCTCCACAGAGGATCCATCGATAATCAGTGGAGATTGGTCGCTCTGTGCTCGCCTGAAGTCCACAACCATCTCTTTCGTTTTGTCCACGTTCAGAGACAGGTTGTTTGCTCCACACCAGGCAGTTAACCGTTGCACCTCTTCTCTATATGCTGACTCATCGTTCCTGCTGATTAGACCCACCACGGTTGTGTCATCAGCAAACTTGATGATATGATTCGAGCTGTGCGTTGGTGCACAGTCGTGAGTCAGCTGAGTGAACAGCAGTGGACTGAGCACACAGCCCTGAGGGGCTCCAGTGCTCAGTGTGGTGGTGCTGGAGATGCTGTTCCCGATCCGGACTGCCTGAGGTCTCCCAGTCAGGAAATCCAGGATCCAGTTACAGAGAGAGGTGTTCAGGCCCAGAAGGTTCAACTTCTCGATCAGGTGCTGAGGAATGATTGTGTTGAATGCTGAGCTGAAATCAATGAACAGCATTCGTACATACGAGTCCTTGTTTTCCAGGTGGGTGAGGGCCAGGTGGAGGGTTGTGGAGATGGCATCGTCCGTGGAACGGTTTGGACGATACGCAAACTGCATGGGGTCCAGGGAGGGTGGAAGCTGTGTCTTGATGTGCCTCATGACGAGCCTCTCGAAGCACTTCATCACGATGGGAGTGAGCGCGACGGGACGATAGTCATTGAGGCAGGAGACAGTTGATTTCTTTGGCACAGGAACGATGGTCGTTGTCTTGAGGCACGTGGGAACAACGTTACTGCTCAGGGAGATGTTGAAGATGTCAGTGAAGACATCTGCTAGTTGTTCTGCACATTCCCTGAGCACTCTGCCAGGAATGTTGTCAGGTCCAGCAGACTTCCGTGGGTTAACTCTGCATAGAGTTTTCCTCACTTCAGCTGTGGTTAGACAGAGCACCTGGTCAGTGGGAGGAGGGATGGTCTTCCTCGCCACCACATTGTTCTGTACCTCAAACCGGGCGTAGAAATCGTTCAGCGCATCTGGGAGGGAGGCGTCAGGCGTCTGTTTACCCACCTAACTCCAACATCTTCATCAAGTATGCAGATGACACCGTCATGGACAGCCAGATCAGCAACAACAGCGAATCGGCCTACAGGGAAGAGATCCGAAGCCTGACAGCATGGTGTTCCACCAACAACCTGACCCTCAATGTCTCGAAGACTAAAGAGCTCATTGTGAACTTTCGGACAACAGCAGAAGACATTTCCCAGTCAACATCAATGGAACTGAGGTAGAGCGAGTCTCCAGCTTTAAGTTCCTGGGAGTTCACATCTCTGAGGATCTGTCCTTGCATCAGAACACTTCAGCTCTTGTTAGGAAGGCACAGAAAGCAAATTTGCTAACTACCATCACCCTACTGAACTCTACACTACACCGTTAGATCACAGAATAAAACACTGTATAAACACTACATAAATGCTGTATAAACACTGTATAAACACTAAATCAACACTGTATATAGCCTCTGTACAATTATACATACAATGTACATATTACATAGTCATTTTTATACCCCTCGTTCTCTACACATATTGTACCTCACATACATCTGCACTAATATTTTATTTATGTGTATTTATATACCTCACTGTACATTCTGTCTAATAGTTGTACTTTTCAACACTGTCCACACGTCTCTTCACTGCTACAGCCTTTATATTTATTCACTGTACATATATTTGCATATTTATCTGCACATATATTTGCATATCTATCTATCTATCTATCTATCTATCTATCTATCTATCTATCTATCTATCTATCTATCTATCTATCATGTTCTGTAAATTATGAGATATTTAACTGTTTTGCAATTTTTGTTAGAGGAACATAATTTTGAAATTCTTCCACAGTTTGCACACAGATTTGTGAAGCTCTGCCCATCTTCACTTCTGAGAGACTTTCTAACATACACTATTTATACCCATCAATATTACTGACCTGATCTCAATGTGTGGATCTTTAAGCCTCAAGATGTCAGGTGGCAAACTGAAATCTCTGTGTGTGTGTGTGTGTGTGTGTGTGTGTGTGTGTGTGTGTGTGTGTGTGTGTGTGTGTGTGTGTGTGTGTGTGTGTGTGTGTGTGAGAGAGAGAGAGTTAATCCTCACCTGTTAATCCTATGAATTCAGTCCGGAAGAAGGATCTCTCCAGGAAAACTCCATCTGCAGGATCGAGTGTGTGAGCTTCCTGTTTTTCCGTCCCAAAATCTAAACAAGTCGAACGAGGTGAAAGAAAATCCTGTAAAAGATTTATGCCAACATACAGAAGCTTTTCGCGATGCGATACACTGTGATGAATAAATTCAATACTAAATAAACATTTTATTGAATCTAAAAATAGGGAAATTGTGGATAGAATATTTGTAGAGGAGCCATTAAATGAGATCAATAAATATAAACAATGAAGTTTTAAAAATCAAACATTTTAAGAGAATTGTGATTCAATTTCAGTGGGAATGAATTAAGTCAATTAAACAGAATTCCAGTGAAAAACTCATGAATACTCAAAAATTTCTAATTAAAATATTCTAATGAGTTGATTCGTAATTCTCTTTTTCTTCATTAACGTTCGAACTTAATGCCAGATTTATCTTAGATTTATCTTATTGTGTTCTATTGAAGAAAGAAAGAAAGAAAGAAAGAAAGAAAGAAAGAAAGAAAGAAAGAAAGAAAGAAAGAAAGAAAGAAAGAAAGAATTGTATTATTATTTAACATGAACCCTAAATTTAATAATCTCACATTTTGCATTTTCTGAAAATTTTAATTATTAAAAACAAGAATTAATATAGTTTTTATTTGATAATGAGAGATAAATAGATTAAATGCATCCGTTTTGTTTAAAATCATCTACTGGACCTCATAAACACAGCAGATGCCTCATTAATCACATTCCATCACACTCCATTACACTCCAATACGCTCCATTACAGTCCATTACATTTTGCTATACTCAATTACACTCTGTTTTACTCTATCACATTCCATTATACTCCATCACATTCCATTATACTCCATCACATTCCATAATACTCCATCACATTCCATAATACTCCATCACATTCCATTATACTCCATCACATTCCATTATACTCATCACATTCCATAATACTCCATCACATTCCATAATACTCCATCACATTCCATTATACTCCATCACATTCCATAATACTCCATCACATTCCATAATACTCCATCACATTCCATTATACTCCATCACATTCCATAATACTCCATCACATTCCATAATACTCCATCACATTCCATTATACTCCATCACATTCCATTATACTCATCACATTCCATAATACTCCATCACATTCCATAATACCCCATCACATTCCATTATACTCCATCACATTCCATAATACTCCATCACATTCCATAATACTCCATCACATTCCATTATACTCCATCACATTCCATTATACTCCATCACATTCCATAATACTCCATCACATTCCATTATACTCCATCACATTCCATTATACTCCATCACATTCCATTATACTCCATCACATTCCATAATACTCCATCACATTCCATTATACTCCATCACATTCCATTATACTCCATCACATTCCATAATACTCCATCACATTCCATTATAGTCCATCACATTCCATAATACTCCATCACATTCCATTATACTCCATCACATTCCATTATACTCATCACATTCCATAATACTCCATCACATTCCATAATACTCCATCACATTCCATTATACTCCATCACATTCCATAATACTCCATCACATTCCATTATACTCCATCACATTCCATTATACTCCATCACATTCCATAATACTCCATTACATTCCATTATACTCCATCACATTCCATTATACTCCATCACATTCCATAATACTCCATCACATTTCATTTTACTCCATCACATTCCATTATACTCCATCACATTTCATTATACTCCATCACATTCCATTATACTCCATCACAATCCATTATACTCCATCACATTTCATTATACTCCATCACATTCCATTATACTCCATCACATTTCATTATACTCCATCACATTCCATAATACTCCATCACATTTCATTATACTCCATCACATTCCATTATACTCCATCACATTCCATTATACTCATCACATTCCATAATACTCCATCACATTCCATAATACTCCATCACATTCCATAATACTCCATCACAATCCATTATACTCCATCACAATCCATTATACTCCATCACAATCCATTATACTCTATCACAATCCATTATACTCTATCACATTCCATTATACTCCATCACAATCCATTATACTCTATCACATTTCATTATACTCCATCACATTCCATTATACTCCATCACATTTCATTATACTCCATCACATTCCATAATACTCCATCACATTTCATTATACTCCATCACATTCCATTATACTCCATCACATTCCATTATACTCATCACATTTCATTATACTCCATCACATTCCATAATACTCCATCACATTCCATAATACTCCATCACAATCCATTATACTCCATCACAATCCATTATACTCTATCACATTCCATTATACTCCATCACAATCCATTATACTCTATCACATTCCATTATACTCCATCACATTCCATAATACTCCATCACAATCCATTATACTCCATCACAATACATTATACTCCATCACATTCCATTATACTCCATCACAATCCATTATACTCCATCACATTCTATTATACTCCATCACAATCCATTATACTCCATCACAATCCATTACACTCCATCACATTCCATTATACTCCATCACAATCCATTATACTCCATCACATTCCATAATACTCCATCACAATCCATTATACTCCATAACATTCCATTATACTCCATCACAATCCATTATACTCCATCACAATCCATTATACTCCATCACATTCCATAATACTCCATCACATTCTATTATACTCCAGTACACCCTATTATGTTCTATTACACTAGATCTCACTGTCAGTGTGTATACACACACACACACACACACACACACACTCTCTGTCTCCAAGACTATGTCACTAATTCAACATGTCACTTTTTCAGCTAGATGAAGCATTTCTAATTTAAATCCAGCAAGTCATTAATAAAGCTTCTGATTATGTGTTTGGAGACACTCGGTCTGGTGCTTTCAGAAGATCATAAGTTTACTTAGATCTTACTTAGACACATTATTATTTTTGGGAAGGAACTGATGGAGAACATGATGAGGTGGTATTGCAGATCTTGTCAGGTACTTACGGATGGCTGGATGGATGGCTGGACGGACGGCTGGATGGATGGCTGGACGGACGGACGGACGGACGGACGGACGGACGGACGGACGGACAGACAGACAGACAGACAGACAGACAGACAGACAGACAGATAGATAGATAGATAGATAGATAGATAGATAGATAGATAGATAGATAGATAGATAGATAGATAGATAGATAGATAGATAGATAATTGTATATAGATGGATGGATGGATTCGTGGAAGAAGGAAGGGTGGATGTTTTTTTTCATCTTCAGGTCTGGAACAGTATCTCCAGACAGAGATATTCAGCTGTTTCTCACGTGAACCCAAGCTGGTTTTTCAGGCATTCTAGAAAGTTCTCTTGGAACCTTCAGAGCGTAAAAAGAGGACAAAATGTTGTGTGCATCTCCGCCTGGACGAGTCACAGAGCTACAGCAGCACAAAGCTTGGTAATTAAAAAGCTAAAAATAATCAGGTTCATTGAGAGTTTCAGGATGGAGGTGAAGGCTGTGATTGAGCTGGGAGGAGAAAGAGGAGGAGGAGGGGGAGGAGGAGGAGGAAGAGGGAAAGGATGAAGAGGACAAGAAGGAGGTGGATAATGCTATAGCAGTCCTGAGTGAGAGATGCAGATGGCTGGAGGGGAAAGAAGCGTGGGCCGAATGAACGACACGTCGGGAAGAAAAAACACCCAACTATTCAACATCGTCCTTGGACCTCCTTCTGCTCCTGTAGTGTAGAGAACATTACACATGTAAGTGAGATGGAGAAGCTGGGGAACCTGAGTTAAGGGAATTCGGAAGTCTGAGTGAAATTTTGTTGGATGAAGTGAGTGCTGAGGCTGCAGACGGAGAGGCCGAGCATCACAGGGCTTTAGGTCACAGCCAATCACATTAACTCCAGATGTTCTCTCTGCACTACTGGATTGAACAATCCCATGTTTCACTTTGACCCGAGAGCAAGCAGGAGTATTGATGGAAATGAAACCCTCGTTATGAAGGGAACGAGACGACCGGAGACACTGAACCGAGCTCTTACGTTTCATGAAGGAGAGGTTCTTCTCCTCCTCTGGTGTCCTGTACAGTCAGAAAGGTCTCGACTCCCTCGACCCCACAATCTGCCCACACACTCGAGTTTCAACCCTGACATGAGTGTGTTCATTACACAGCAGATCAGCAGCTCACAAACACTTTCTATAGGAGAAGATCCACGTTATAGTCATCATTATTCTCTTTGGGCTCAAAAACAATACTACTACTACTACTTTCTTTCGGCTTCTCCCGGTAGGGGGCGCCACAGCGGATCCTCCGCACATTTTTGATTTGGCACATGTTTTATGCTGGATGCCCTCCTTAACGCAACCCTTCCCAATTTATCCGGGCTTGGGACCGGCACTGAGAGTGGCTGGAGATGGTTCCCTGACCGAGAATCGAACCCGGGTCGCAGCGGTGAGAGCGCTGCATCTTAACCACTAGACCACCAGGGGACCGGGCTCAAAAACAATGACTTTATTAAATAGTTGTAACACAGTGAGACCTCAGCGTTCACCACACAACTAAGTATGAAGTCTGAGGAACTCTCAGTGTGTTACAACTATTTAATAAAGTCATTGTTTTTGTGTGTGTGTGTGTGTGTGTGTGTGTGTGTGTGTGTGTGTGTGTGTGTGTGTGTGAGTGAGTGAGTGAGTGTGTGTGTGTGTGTGTGTGTGTGTGTGTGTGTGTGTGTGTGTGTGTGTGTGTGTGTGTGAGTGAGTGAGTGAGTGAGTGAGTGAGTGTGTGAGTGAGTAAGTGTATGAGTGAGTGAGTGAGTGAGTGAGTAAATGAATGAGTGAGTGTGTGAGTGAGTGAGTCAGTGAGTAAGTGGGTGTATGAGTGAGTGAGTGTGTGTGTATAAGTAGGTGTGTAAGTGAGTGAGTGAGTGAGTGTGTGAGTGAGTGAGTGAGTGAGTGAGTGTATGAGTAAGTGTGTGAGTGAGTGAGTCAGTGAGTGAGTGGGTGTATGAGTGAGTGAGTGTGTGTGTATGAGTAAGTGAGTGAGTGAGTGAGTGAGTCATTGAGTGAGTGAGTGAGTGAGTGTGTGTGAGTGAGTGAGTGTGTGAGTGAGTGAGTGAGTGAGTGAGTGAGTGAGTGAGTGTGTAAATGAGTGAGTGAATGAGTGAGTGTGTGAGTGAGTGAGTCAGTGAGTGAGTGGGTGTGTGTGTGTGTGTGTGTATGAGTAAGTGTGTGAGTAAATGAGAGTGTGTGTGAGTGTGTGAGTGAGTGAGTGAGTCAGTTAATGAGTGGGTGTATGAGTGAGTGAGTGTGTGTGTATGAGTAAGTGTGTGAGTGTGTGAGTGAGTGAGTGAGTGAGTGAGTGAGTGAGTGAGTGTGTGAGTGAGTGTGTGAGTGAGTGAGTGAGTGAGTGAGTGAGTGTATGAGTGAGTGAGTGAGTGAGTGAGTGAGTGAGTGAGTGAGTCAGTGTGTAAGTGTATGAGTGAGTGAGAAAGTGAGAGTGAGTGAGTGTGAGTGAGTAAGTGAGTGTGTGAGTGAGTGAGTGTGTGTGTAAGTGAGTGAGTAAGTGTATGAATGAGTGAGTGAGTGAGTGAGTGAGTGAGTGAGTGAGTGAGTGAGTGAGTGAGTGAGTCAGTGTGTAAGTGTATGAGTGAGTGAGTAAGTGAGAGTGAGTGAGTGTGAGTGAGTGTATGAGTGAGTGTGTGAGTGAGAGTGAGTGAGTGTGAGTGAGTGAGTGAGTGAGTGAGTGTATGAGTGAGTGAGTGTGTGAGTGTAAGTGAGTGAGTGAGTGATTGAGTAAGTGAGTGAGTGAGTGAGTGAGTGAGTGAGTGTATGAGTGAGTGAGTGAGTGAGTGTGTGAGTGAGTGAGTGTATGAGTGAGTAAGTGAGTGAGTGAGTGTGTGAGTGTGTGAGTGTGAGTGAGTGAGTGAGTGAGTGTGTGAGTGTGAGTGAGTGAGTGTATGAGTGAGTGAGTGTGTGAGTGTGAGTGAGTGAGTGTGTGAGTGAGTGAGTGTGTGAGTGAGTAAGTGAATGAGTGTATGAGTGAGTGAGTGTGTGAGTGAGTGAGTGTGTGAGTGAGTGAGTGTGTGAGTGAGTGAGTGAGTGTATGAGTGAGTGAGTGTGTAAGTGAGTGAGTGCGTGTGTGAGTGAGTGAGTGAGTGAGTGAGTGTGAGTGAGTGAGTGAGTGAGTGAGTGAGTGAGTGAGTGAGTGAGTGTGTATGAGTAAGTATGTGAGTAAGTGAGTGGGTGTATGAGTGAGTGAGTGTGTGTGTGTGTGTATGAGTAAGTGTGTGAGTGAGTGAGTGAGTGAGTGTGTAAGTGAGTGAGTGAGTGAGTGTGTGAGTGAGTGTGTAAGTGAGTGAGTGAGTGAGTGAGTGAGTGAGTGTGTGAGTGAGTGAGTGAGTGAGTGTATGAGTGAGTGAGTGAGTGAGTGAGTGAGTGAGTGAGTGAGTGAGTCAGTGTGTAAGTGTATGAGTGAGTGAGTGAGTGAGTGAGTGAGTGAGTGAGTGAGAGTGAGTGAGTGTGAGTGAGTGAGTGTATGAGTGAGTGTGTGAGTGAGAGTGAGTGAGTGTAAGTGAGTGAGTGTATGAGTGAGTGAGTGAGTGAGTGTGTGAGTGTAAGTGAGTGAGTGAGTGATTGAGTGAGTGAGTGAGTGAGTGAGTGAGTGTGTGAGTGAGTGAGTGAGTGAGTGAGTGAGTGTGTGAGTGAGTGAGTGAGTGAGTGAGTGAGTGAGTGAGTGAGTGAGTGAGTGAGTGAGTGAGTGAAGAATTAAGGGAGGATAAAAAATTAGTGAGTGAGTGAGTGAGAGTGAGTGAGTGTGAGTGAGTGAGTGTATGATTGAGTGTGAGAGTGAGTGAGTGTGAGTGAGTGAGTGTATGAGTGAGTGAGTGAGTGAGTGTGTGAGTGTAAGTGAGTGAGTGAGTGAGTGAGTGAGTGAGTGAGTGTGTGTGTGTGTGAGTGAGTGAGTAAGTGAGTGAGTGAGTGAGTGAGTAAGTAAATGTGTGAGTGAGTGAGTGAGTGAGTGAGTGAGTGAGTGAGTGAGTGAGTGAGTGAGTGAGTGAGTGGGTGTATGAGTAAATGAGTGTGTGTGTATGAGTAAGTGTGTAAGTAAGTGAGTGGGTGTATGAGTGAGTGAGTGTGTGTATGAGTGAGTGAGTGAGTGAGTGAGTGAGTGTGTGAGTGAGTGAGTGAGTGAGTGAGTGAGTGAGTGAGTGAGTGAGTGAGTGAAGAATTAAGGGAGGATAAAAAATTAGTGAGTGAGTGAGTGAGAGTGAGTGAGTGTGAGTGAGTGAGTGTATGATTGAGTGTGTGAGTGAGAGTGAGTGAGTGTGAGTGAGTGTATGAGTGAGTGAGTGAGTGAGTGAGTGTGTGAGTGTAAGTGAGTGAGTGAGTGAGTGAGTGAGTGAGTGAGTGAGTGAGTGAGTGAGTGTGTGAGTGAGTGCGTAAGTGAGTGAGTGAGTGAGTGAGTAAGTAAATGTGTGAGTGAGTGAGTGAGTGAGTGAGTGAGTGAGTGAGTGAGTGGGTGTATGTGTGAGTGAGTGTGTGTGTATGAGTAAGTGTGTAAGTAAGTGAGTGGGTGTATGAGTGAGTGAGTGTGTGTATGAGTAAGTGTGTGAGTGAGTGAGTGAGTGAGTGAGTGAGTGAGTGAGTGAGAGAGTGTGTAAGTGAGTGAGTGAGTGAGTGAGTGTGTGAGTTAGTGTGTGAGTGTGTGTGTAAGTAAGTGAGTGAGTGAGTGTGTAAGTGAGTGAGTGAGTGAGTGTATTAGTGAGTGAGTGAGTCAGTGTGTAAGTGTATGAGTGAGTGAGTGAGTGAGTGAGTGTGTGAGTGAGTGAGTGAGTGAGTGAGTGAGTGAGTGAGTGTGTGAGTGAGTGAGTGAGTGAGTGAGTGAGTGAGTGAGTGATTGAAGAATTAAGGGAGGATAAAAATTAAAAATAAAAAAATCTATAAAAAAAGAGAAAGGTGGGAAGGAAGAAAAAAGAAAGGATGACCTTGGGGTTTTAATTTGAGGGTTTTATCATGTGCAGTGTGTAAATGTTTTAGATCACAAAAACATCTGTTTTCCAATTTGATCTGATCTGTTCTTTACTCTCTGATATCTGATCCACTGCTCTGTTCTTCTGGTCTTCTGACACAAACAGAGAGACCAAACAGCAGACCTTCTCCATCACATCCTGCATCGTGGCCCCGAGCATCAACAGCCATAAAAGCCCAAACACAGAGACTAAAATTGTGGATTTATCTTGTTAGATTTTCTTTTTCCTAAAGTAAAGGCACCCTATTGGATTAGTTTTCAGTACACCGCTTCCAAATAGAGTCCAGGCTGGAGGAGAAGACGTCCATTAAAGACCAGCAGTGTCCTCCTCCCCCTCCTCCTCCTCCTCCTCCTCCTGTCTTTAATACACTGCCATAAAACAGCCTCTAGCAATTATACATTTTATACAGAATCATCTCAGACCACTGCAGAAACCCACATCCGCCCCTGAAGAACAGCCTCAGTGCAATAACCCTGCTCTGATATGCCCCTCCCCCCACCCCCCACTCCCCTCCCTCCCCCCTGCTAATGGCCCCAGATCCAGAGAAGTGTGTGATCTGATCCAATATCTCACGCGTCCCGCATCTAATGCCTTCTGCTTTTGGGAATGTCCCCTCTTTTTGTTTCTCATCTCTTCATCATTCATCTGTCTCTCTTCTCCCTCTTTCTCATCCAACTCTCAACGTTCTTCATCTTTCCATCATTCATCTCTTCATTATCCATATGTCTCTCTTCTCCCTCTTTCTCATCCCACTCTCAAATCTATCTCTTTGTCCCTATCTATAATCTATCCACTCTCTCCCCACCTCCCTTTCTCATTCCTGTCTCATGACCTCTCTCTCTCTCTCTCTCTCTCTCTCTCTCTCTCTCTCTCTCTCTCTCTCTCTCTTTCTTTCTTTCTTTTTCACATCACCCATCTCTTCATCTCTCTTTTCTCCCTTAGTCATATCCCAGTCTCACTCCTTTTTCTCTCTGTCCCCATTTCTCTTTTTCCTTTCGCTCACTTGACTCGTTCTCTTATTTTTTTGTTTCACCATCCATCTCTCTTTTTACACCCATCTCTTGTGTCCATTTTCCAAAGAAAAGGAAAAAATTAAAAGAAAAGAAGGAAGGAAAGAATAAATCTTGATATTTTGACATATGCCCAGTTTTCACAAATGCAATTATGACATCATGTGTGTGTGTGTGTGTGTGTGTGTGTGTGTGTGTGTGTGTGTGTGTGTGTGTGTGTGTGTGTGTGTGTGTGTCACTGCTTACACAGACATCAGGGTGTGTGCCGTGTTCTGGAACAGACACTGAAGTGATGTCACTAGTGGGCGGGACCAATCAGAAGTCTGAATCTCAAAGTGTAAAAACAGCAAACAAATACTTGTTTATTTAATCGAATGTGATTTTTATCCGCTTTTAGTTACATTTAATGAACTCATGTTCATTTAGTTCCTGTTCTGGCGTACGCTATAGCAGCTATAAACACTGATTCCCAAACATATCTGCGGTTCCCAGAACATAGGTGGAAGAACATATTTAGGAGCCCAAACCTCAAGTTCATGAAGATATTTAGGGGTCTAAACACACTGGATTTACATCTGTAGATCCTAAAACGCCCAAAATACTTTGAAGGCCAATAAAACAAAGTGTTTGCGCACACATTCGCGTTTGGAAGACATCCGCATAGCCACGCTAATGTAGCGGCGTTCTCTCTAAGCGCTCGTGCGCGCGCTAAATTATTCCCCGCCTAATTTTAAGTGCACATTTCCTGCTAAATTGGTCAGCATGTTTATCGTTTAACAGTCTCAGTCTTTCAGCGCTGTCTTTTTTTCTCTCTGGGTCTTTTTTTTCTTGCTAATAGTGCTGAGCATCTTGGACTTGTGTGGAGAACTTGATACATCACAAATTGAGCTCGCGAGTGCTAAATGGGAGGCTGCATTAAACACACACAAGCACAAGCACACACATGCACACACACGCACACACACCCACATGCATGCACACACACGCATGCACACACACACACACACACACACACACACACACACACGCACAGTTTGTCGTGTTTGGGTTTGAATTTATTGGTGTTTTGATTGCACAGACTTTGAGACTCTGAAAGCTGCAAATCAGCTTCTTGTTTGAAAGCCAGAGGAGATTAATAGGGAAGTGAGAAGCAATGAACTCGTCTTCACGCTCACGCTCAGTGTAAATCAGGAGCAATTGGTGCACTCGGTTCTTATGACAATAAACACACAGACACAGACACAGAGACACACACACACACACACGGACACACGCCAAGGACGTCTGAATCTAAATCTCCAGTGCTTTGACATCGCGGGTGTATTATTCACCGAGGCGTTATTGAAATATGGCAAACCCAAACCTTCTGGACGGAGAAGTTTTTTCCAAAGAAATTTGGATGAAAAGAGAAACACCAGGCACATAGAGGTCAACTGGGCACATGGGATGTGTCTATACATTGAGACAGAATAGTGTGTTTTTAAACATGAACATGACTTTAAAAATCATGAGACAGGTGTTTGATTAGGACAGGTGGACATGTATAGGACTAGGACAGGGTGGGAGAGCAGAAGGTTCAGGGGAAGGAATACGACTCAGGACAGGACCAGTTCTCAACAAATCTGTTTATTAATACGTTCAGTGTTTTATTCACACGCTCACGTGTACACACACACACACACACACACACACAGCTCGCAGCTCTTTATGTGCTCCTTCTGCTCACTGCAAGACAGAGAACATTCATTAGTTAAAATCTCCCTCAGGTGTGTCATTCCTACGCTTTTCTGCTCCCAGTCTCGCCCTCCATTCACAAACCGGCACTCAGCCTTGCCCCGCTGCCACAGACAGGTGACACATCGACGGAGTAGGACAGGTGGACATGACTTTGATTAGGACTGATAAGACATGTATTTAACTAGGACAGTGAACATGACTTTGATTGACAGGTCAATCAATAGGACAGGTGGACATGTCTGAGTAGGACAGATGGGACACGTCTTTGACTAGGATGTCTTTGAAATCTGTAAAAGGTCTTTCTGTAGCTGGGGCAGATAAGCGTGTGAGTGGGATGAATGGATGCAACTTTGAGGGAGACGACTGGACATGGCGTTGGAATAGGTTTCAGCTTAACAATGTTGAGGAGTGTGTAAATGACATTAGACAGTGGCTGCTTGATAACTTCCTTCTGCTCAACTCAGATAAGATGGAAGTACTTTTACTAGGACCACATGCAGCTAGAAGTAAACTTTCCGATTCCGTAGCATCTCTAGATGGTGTTTCTGTTTCAGCGTGTTTTGTAACATCTAGATTAGACTACTGTAACGCTTTACTGTCTGGGTGTTGGAGTAAGTGCAGAAATAAGCTTCAGTTAGTTCAGAATGCAGCAGCAAGAGTCCTCACTAGATCTAGAAAATATGATCACATCAGCCCTGTTTTAATCATCTACACTGCTCCCAATTCCATCTCACACTGATTATAAAATACTACTACTGACGTATTAAAAAGGTGCAGGCTATTTGTTGGTACCTCAAATAATGAAGACTCCAGAAGGGGGCAGATGTTTCACTTATAAACCCCACAGTTATGGAACAACCTTCCAATCAGTGTTCGGGACTCAGACACAGTCTCGGTGTTCAAGTCGAGGCTGAACACATATTTATTTAGTGGAGTCTTTAGTCAGTAGGTGTTTGTGAGGTAAAGGAGCAGATCTGGAGGGATCATGGATATGGAGTGTTTGGTGAATTGGGATATTTGGATGCTGTCGTCTCCTCACTATCACACGTTCACTCAGGTTTGTTGATGGTGGTGTGGTGGGTCGTCTCTTATCCCAGAGATCCTCATGTCTGTGTTTCCTTCTGCTTCTCCCTTTTAGTTCTGCTTCCAGAGTGAAATTTACCAGAGTCCAAACTGCACAGTGACATTAACTTTCATACAACAATAAGGAGACTTAATAATCCATATCCGTGTCTTCCTGTCAGCCCGCTTCTCTCTCTCTCTCTCTCTCACTTTCTCTCTCTCTCTCTCTCTCTCTCTCTCTCTGTCGAGTTAAACATGCTCCTGAGGTTACAGTGATCACTGTTCCTGCTCCTCTTCCCTCCTCAGATCTTCTCACTTTGTCCAGGCCTGCCTCTGGATAGTGTCCTCTTCGATTGGAGGCGACTCTGCACAGCTGGGGATGGTTTTTCCCATGCCTGTGTCCTTTAGGGGCTCAAAAGAGGCTATATATGTATAAAAGGGGCAGATGTCTTTAAAGTGGGACAAATCTATGGGTCTGTTGCTGAGTAGGACAGTTAAGTGTCTTTTAGTAGAACAGCAGATCATGTTAGTGAGACAGGTGTGTCTTTGAGTAGGACAGGTGGGTATGTCTTTGACTGGGAAACACTGGTTATGTGTTTCTGAAGTAGGACAAGTGTCAGTGGTTTAGATAAGCCTGTCTTTGAGTGGGACACATGGGCGTGTCTTAGAATAGGAGAAATGGGACATGGATTTGACTAGGACTAGGACTTTGTAATTGGTGAAACGAGTGTATATTTGCGTGATGTGTTTGAGGGACTCAAACGGTGAGAGATCTTGCATGTATGAGTGAGACAGAGGTGATGTCTCTGTAGTGGGATAGATAGGTGTGTATTTGGAGTTAGATGAAAGTGTGTGTCTCAGTGGCTTGGATAAGCCTATCTCTGAGTGAGACAGATGGGCGTGTTTTTAAGTAGGACATATATGGCATGTCTCTGAGTGGGACAAATTGGTGAGTCTTTGAGGGAGACAAATAAACCCAGATTAAAGTTAAGGAGACAGGTGTATCTTTAAATGGGAAACATGGGTGTGTCTTTAAGTAGGACATATAGGGCATGTCTTTGTAGAAAGACAGATTGGTGTGTCTTTAAGTAGGACCTTGAAGGTGTGTCTCTGAGTGAGACATATGAACCTGTCTTTAAAGTTGATGAGACAGGAGTATATTAAAATGTAAAAGATTGGTGTGTCTTTAAGTAAGACAGATAGGGCATGAGTTAGAAGTGAGACAGATAAACATGTCTCTGAGTAGGACAGATGGACGTGTCTCTGAGTAGGACAGATGGACGTGTCTCTGAGTAGGACAGATGGACATTCTACTCATAACCCACTGTATAAAATGCTGATTTCTGGATCAGACTCAGTAGTTAAATACGTCTCCTGCATCAGATCCTGTGTCTCAGTGCTGGTGTTTCATTTCCTGAAGGAGCTGTGACTGATGCCTTTTTATCACAATCTCTCTGTGTGTGTGTGTGTGTGTGTGTGTGTGTGTGTGTGTGTGTGTGTGTGTGTGTGTGTGTGTGTGCGCATGTTTTGTTTCTCATTGGTTTGCGTGCTGTAACTCGAGTGTGTTGAACAGATTGTGGGGTCTTGCAAGTCACAACCTTCCACCTTCACTACCAATCACCACTGCAGAGGAAACCAGATCTCCAGGATCAGTGTCTAGGAGGCTTCAACAAATCACTCGAACACGGACTTTAAATACGGTTTATATTTTATAAAAAAGTAAATCGATAAATAAATAACAGAAATATCAGAGCTATTGATCTTTATATACTGTATATTATCATCATTATCCTCATAAAATGTTTGTGGACACCTGATGAGCAGATGTGCTTCTTTTTGAACAACACATTCCACATTTATCCTCCATTCTCTATATGAGCTCCACTCTTCTGGGAAGATGTTCCACTAGATTTCATGGAGATTCATTCAGACACCAGAGTGTTAGTAAAGCCAGGTATTAATGTGAGAATGTGAGGAGGCTCCTGGAATGCAGTCAGCATTCACATTCATTCATGTTTAATAGGGTTGGAGCTCCGTAGAAGATCTTTAACCCATGGAAAGCAGATCTTCATGGAGTTTGCTTTGTGCACAGGGGCAGTGTCATGCTGGAACAGGTTTGGGTCTCCTAGTTTGAGTTCAAATAAAAATTTCAGGGAAAAGTCAGGTGTTCCAAATACATTTGGCCATCCAGTGTAGACAATCTTCTTCTTCTTTCGGCTGCTCCCATTAGGGGTCGCCACAGCGGATCATCCGTTTCCATACCACCCTGTCCTCTACATCTGCCTCTTTCACACCAACTACCTGCATGTCTTCCCTTACCACATCCATGAACATCCTCCTGGGCCTTCCTCTTTTCCTCCTACCTGGTGGCTCCATCTTCAGCATTCTTCTACCAATATAATTCATGTCCCTCCTCTGCACATGTCCAAACCATCTCAATCTCGCCTCCCTCACCTTGTCACCAAAACATCCTACATGTGCTGTCCCTCTAATAAACTCATTTCTAATCTTGTCCATCCTCATCACTCCCAACGAAAACCTTAGCATCTTCAGCTCTGCTACCTCCAGCTCCACCTCCTGTCTTTTACTCAATGCCACTGTCTCTAATCCATACAACATCTCAGGTCTCACCACAGTCCTATAAACTTTCCCTTTCATTCTTGCAGATACCCTACTATCACAAATCACTCCTGTCACTCTTCTCCACCCACTCCACCCTGCCTGCACTCTTTTCTTTACTTCTCTAACACACTCTCCAATACTTTGCACTGTTGACCCCAGGTACCTGAACTCCTCCACCTTCTCCACCTCTTCTCCCTGCAACCGCATCACTCCACTGCCCTCCCTCTCATTCACACACATGTACTCTGTCTTACTCCTACTGACTTTCATTCCCCTTCTCTCCAGCGCATATCTCCACCTCTCCAGGCTCTTCTCAACCTGCTCTTTACTCTCACCACAAATCACAATATCATCTGCAAACATCATAGTCCAGGGAGACTCCTGTCTGACCTCGTCCGTCAACCTGTCCATCACCACTGCAAACAGGAAAGGGCTCAGGGCCGATCCTTGATGCAGTCCAACCTTCACCCTGAACCAGTCTGTCGTACCTACTGCACACTTCACTGCCGTCACATTGTCCTCATACATGTCCTGCACCACCTCACATACTTCTCTGACACACCTGACTTTCTCATACAATACCACAACTCCTCTCTTGGCACTCTGTCGTACGCTTTCTCTAAATCTACAAATACACAATGCAATTCCTTCTGTCCTTCTCTATACTTCTCCATCAACATCCTCAAAGCAAATAAGGCATCTGTGGTGCTCTTCCTCGGCATGAAACCATACTGTTGCTCACAGATGGTCACCTCTTCTCTCAGCCTGGCTTCCACTACTCTTTCCCATAACTTCATGGTGTGACTGATCAACTTAATTCCCCTGTAGTTACTGCAGGTCTGCACATCTCCCTTATGCTTAAAGATCGGTACCAGCACACTCCTTCTCTATTCCTCAGGCATCCTCTCCCCTTCCAGAATCCTGTTAAACAATCTGGTTAAAAACTCCACTGCCATCTCTCCTAAACATCTCCACGCTTCTACCGGTATGTCATCTGGTCCAACCGACTTTCCATTCTTCATCCTCTTAATCGCTGCTCTCACTTCCTCCTTACTAATCCTATCTACATCCTGCTTCACCAACTCCACATAATCCAACCTTCTCTCTCTGTGATTTTCCTCATTCATCAGCTGCTCAAAATACTCCCTCCACCTTCTCAACACACTCTCCTCACTAGTCAACACATTTCCCTCTCCATCCTTTACTGCTCTAACTTGCAGTACATCCTTTCCAGCTCGGTTCCTTTGCCTGGCCAATCGGTATAAATCCTTTTCTCCTTCCTTAGTGTCCAACCTCTTATACAGCTTCTCATATGCCTTTTCCTTGGCTTTTGCCACATCCCTTTTTACCTGCTGCCGTATCTCCTTGTACTCCTGCCTACTTTTCTCATCACTCTGACGATCCCACTTCTGTTTTGCCAACCTTTTTCTCCTTATGCTCTCCTGCACTTCCTCATTCCACCACCACGTCTCCTTGTCTTGCTTTCTATTTCCAGATGTCACACCAAGTACTTTTCTAGCTGCCTCCCTCATCACTCCTGCAGTAGTTGCCCAATCACCTCTTCACCACCACCAAGCCCCTGTCTGACCTCTTCCCTGAACCTCACACTACACTCT
>JBCEWE010000092.1:187581-192581 GCA_039877035.1 Silurus lanzhouensis
CCTAAAAATACTCGGCGAGGTGAGAGCGTCCCGATAGTGCTTTGTTCAGCAGCAAAAAAAAAAGACCAAACGAGCTGCTTTACATAAGCCCTTAACATTCCACGTTCCACATTCCGTCCTTTTATACAGCCATTCGGAGCAAATGAGGCGTTTTTATAAGCACCTAAACGCAGACTCAGCTCCGGCTAACGGCCGCGAATCTGCAGAAAAACCCAGTCCTTACATCCCTGAGGTGTGGTTCAGGTGGAAGACTGCGGATCGGATCAAAAACGCCTGATTTATCGCTCTGATATGGAGAAATGAGAACAGGTGATTATCTATCTATCTATCTATCTATCTATCTATCTATCTATCTATCTATCTATCCATCCATCCATCCATCCATCCATCCATCCATCCATCCATCCATCCATCTATCTATCTATCTATGTCAAGTCAAGTTTATTTCTATAGCGCTTTTCACAACAGACATTGTCTTAAAGCATCTTTACAGAAATAGAAACAGTCTGTCTGTCTGTCTGTCTGTCTGTCTTCACCTACCCACCATCTGCTGTACCTACCACATCTACCAGATTTATCTAGACATCTACATCCATCCATCCACTAAATATACTGTATCAATCTACCAATCTATCCATTATACTTTCTTTTGTTTTCCTGGATATTCATTTGTTTCTTGTTTTTGTTTTCGTTCTCTTTCTTCTCCCTCCACACAGACTCAACTTTGTCTAAGAGCCAGGAATCTGCACCACATTAGATAAATCCCAGTCCATTATATGATCCCTGAGGTGTGTTTTTGAACACCAGGTCCTTCGTGAATTTCCCTTCAGGATGAATAAATTGACGCGTCTATGTATCATCAGCTGAAAGACGACTGATCTGAAAACGCCGATATATCGTTACGACGTGGGGGAAACAGGAACGATGGATTCTCTCTGTTTATCTTTACGCATTGCACATGACTGCACTGTGTAGATGTAAAGAAAAGAAAAAGGCTTTGTAGGAGTAAACAGTGGGCCTCAGGTGAGCTTGGAGGAAACATTACTCGCTGCTGTGTCCATTTAAGGCATAAATTTGGCTCTAATTGTGGGCGTGGGGGTGAAGGGAACACGGGCTCTCCGTAATGACTCTCGAAGGAACATTAGCACAGCAAGCAGAAGCTCCAAATCTGGCGTCTCATCCCCTCCTGTCGAGCCCAAACCCCCCTAACACAGAGCCATAAAACAACCACAAATGCAAAGCAGAATGCAAAGGCCAGGAACATTCGAAACCGCCAGCGGCGGTGACGAGGACGAGGACGAGCCCGGAGGCCTGATGAAGTCATGAGGAAAATGGAGTGAAGCGGCCGATAATGGTGGCGTTTAAAGCCGAGGTGCTGATGCCGAGGGATTTTAGTGGTAAAAAAGCATTAGGCAGGCAGACGGAAGGCGAATTAATAGCTAAGGATGAGGAGTAACTCCATCACAAACGTGTTAGTGATGGTTCAGCAGATAAAACATCCGCGCTAATGTCCTCCACGAGACCACTGCCACCACCTCGCCTTCGCCCACTTTAATCATAATGGATGTGTTTTGGGGGTTTTTGTTGCTGCTGTTCCCGCAGACGATGTTATTGGGGGAAAACAATTTGGAGCATTAAAGAAAAAAACAGCAGGATCCATTAACTGAAACATGAGCCGAGGTTTTAAACGAAACAATGCTGAAAGGTGGGGTTTAATGCCAGGCATGTGTTTAGGTGTGTACTGAGAAATCCAGCGCAATAAAATCATCATCTTCGTCATCGTTATTATCATCATTATTATTATTATTATTATTATTATTATTATTATTATTATTATTATTATTATTATTATAATATTCAATCCTTGTGGCACGTACTGTTTTTTATATCAAACTCTTTCAATTGCCCTCCATCACTCTCCATTACCTTCCATCACTCTCCATTACCTTCCATCACTCTCCATTACCCTCCATCACTCTCCATTACCTTCCATCACTCTCCATTACCTTCCATCACTCTCCATTACCTTCCATCACTCTCCATTACCCTCCATCACTCTCCATTACCTTCCATCACTCTCCATTACCTTCCATCACTCTCCATTACCTTCCATCACTCTCCATTACCTTCCATCACTCTCCTTTACCCTCCATCACTCTCCATTACCTTCCATCACTCTCCATTACCTTCCATCACTCTCCATTACCTTCCATCACTCTCCATTACCCTCCATCACTCTCCATTACCTTCCATCACTCTCCATTACCCTCCATCACTCTCCATTACCCTCCATCACTCTCCATTACCCTCCATCACTCTCCATTACCTTCCATCACTCTCCATTACCTTTCATCACTCTCCATTACCTTCCATCACTCTCCATTACCTTCCATCACTCTCCATTACCCTCCATCACTCTCCATTACCTTCCATCACTCTCCATTACCTTCCATCACTCTCCATTACCTTCCATCACTCTCCATTACCCTCCATCACTCTCCATTACCTTCCATCACTCTCCATTACCCTCCATCACTCTCCATTACCCTCCATCACTCTCCATTACACTTCATTTCTCTCCTTCACCCTCCATTACCCTCCATCACTCTCCATTACCTTCCATCACTCTCCATTACCTTCCATCACTCTCCATCACTCTCCATTACCTTCCATCACTCTCCATTACCTTCCATCACTCTCCATTACCTTCCATCACTCTCCTTTACCCTCCATCACTCTCCATTACCTTCCATCACTCTCCATTACCTTCCATCACTCTCCATTACCTTCCATCACTCTCCATTACCCTCCATCACTCTCCATTACCTTCCATCACTCTCCATTACCCTCCATCACTCTCCATTACCCTCCATCACTCTCCATTACCCTCCATCACTCTCCATTACCCTCCATTACCTTCCATCACTCTCCATTACCTTTCATCACTCTCCATTACCTTCCATCACTCTCCATTACCTTCCATCACTCTCCATTACCCTCCATCACTCTCCATTACCTTCCATCACTCTCCATTACCTTCCATCACTCTCCATTACCTTCCATCACTCTCCATTACCCTCCATCACTCTCCATTACCTTCCATCACTCTCCATTACCCTCCATCACTCTCCATTACACTTCATTTCTCTCCTTCACCCTCCATTACCCTCCATCACTCTCCATTACCTTCCATCACTCTCCATTACCTTCCATCACTCTCCATCACTCTCCATTACCTTCCATCACTCTCCATTACCTTCCATCACTCTCCATTACCCTCCATCACTCTCCATTACACTTCATTTCTCTCCTTCACCCTCCATTACCTTCCATCACTCTCCATTACCTTCCATCACTCTCCATCACTCTCCATTACCTTCCATCACTCTCCATTACCTTCCATCAATCTCCATCACTCTCCATTACCCTCCATCACTCTCCATTACACTTAATTTCTCTCCTTCACCCTCCATTACATTCCATCACTCTACTTTGCTCTCCATCACTATCCATTACCCTCCATCAGGCTCCATTACTCTCCATCACTCTCCATCACTCTCCATTACTCTTCATTGCTCCCCTTCAGGCTCTATCACCCTCAATCACCCCTTATCGTTCCCCATTACCCTCCATTAAACTCCATCGCCCTCAATCATTCTACTTCACTCTCCATCACCGTCCATCACCATTTATCAACCTCCATCACTCTTCACCATCCTATATCAAACTCCATCATTCTGCATTACTCTCCATCACCCTCCATCAACCTTCATAACCCTTTTTCCCCTCCATCACCCCATCACTCTCCATCGCTCTTCAACCTCCATCACTCTCTATCACCCTCCATCAATTTCCAGCATCCTATATCAACCTCCATCATCCTACATTACCCTCCATCACTCTCATCACCCTCTATTACCCTCCATTACTCTTCACCCTCCATCACCATCCCTCCACCTCCATCGTCCTACATCACTCTCCATCAACCTTTATCACCCTCCTTTACCCTCCATCACAACCATCACTCTCCATCGCCCTCTATCAACCTTCATCACCCTTCATTACCCTCTATCACCCTCCATCACCCTCCATCGCTTTCCATCACTCTTCATCACCATCCTATCCTGCATTGAGCTCCACCACCCTCCAATACTCTCCGTCATCCACCATCAATCCCTCTCACTTCCACCAGCTCACATTGCCTCCTCAATTCCCTCTCATTCTACCTGCATCTGTATTCACGCAGTCATGATATAAAGTGATAAAGTGCAGAATCAAAATAAAATATAAAAATAAAAGCAAAAAGAACAGCAGCAATCAGAAGCAGAAAAATGATCAACCTCATAAACCTCTTGGTATGGGAACATTTTGTTTCAGGTTGTTCTTTGTTTTCATCACACACACACACACACACACACACACACACACACACACACACACACACACACACACACACACACACACTCAAAGACACACACCTAAATTCTGTATTTTAATCTTGGATGTAATTAGTGCTTTAAAACGAGCTCGTTTCATGCAAATTAGAAACAAAAACAGCAAACGGTGAATAAGCCCCCCCCCCCCCCCCCAACACACACACACACACACACACACACACACACACACACACACACACACACACACTCTTTCCCCCCTAGAGCATGGGTACACACAATTTCTTATCCTGAATTACTCTGTATATATGTTTGTGTGTGTGTGTGTGTGTGTGTGTGTGTGTGTGTGTGTGTGTGTGTGTGTGTGTGTGTGTGTGTGTGTGTGTGTGTCTGTGTGTGTGTGTCTGTGCTAAATTATGCATGTTTATGTCATCAGCGTTGTAATCTCTTTCCAAACACATGTATCTCTGTCCTTCCTGCATGATTAGAGAGCCTCAGGCTGAACTGTACGTACACACACACACACACACACACACACACACACACACACAAAAGCTAATCTCTCCATCGAGCAGAGACGGAAACATCCGCAGCCATTTATCACCT
>JBCEWE010000092.1:197581-225081 GCA_039877035.1 Silurus lanzhouensis
ATGAGTGGAGCAGTGGTAGAGGATGGAGGGATGAGTGGAGCAGTGGTAGAGAATGAAGGGATGAGTGGAGCAGTAGTAGATGATGGAGGGATGAGTAGAGCAGTGGTAGAGGATGGGGGGATGAGAAGAGCAGTGGCAGAGGATGGAGGGATGAGTGGAGCAGTAGTAGATGATGGAGGGATGAGTAGAGCAGTGGTAGAGGATGGAGGGATGAGTGGAGCAGTGGTAGAGGATGGAGGGATGAGAAGAGCAGTGGTAGAGGATGGAGGGATGAGTGGAGCAGTGGTAGATGATGGAGGGATGAGTAGAGCAGTGGTAGAGGATGGGGGGATGAGAAGAGCAGTGGTAGAGGATGGAGGGATGAGTAAAGCAGTGGTAGAGAATGGAGGGATGAGTGAAGCAGTAGTAAAGGATGGAGGGATGAGTGGAGCAGTGGTAGAGAATGGAGGGATGAGTGGAGCAGTGGTAGAGAATGGAGGGATGAGTGGAGCAGTAGAGAATGGAGGGATGAGTGGAGCAGTGGTCGAGGATGGAGGGATGAGTGGAGCAGTGGTAGAGAATGGAGGGATGAGTGAAGCAGTAGTAGAGGATGGAGGGATGAGTGGAGCAGTGGTAGAGGATGAAGGGATGAGAAGGGCAGTGGTAGAGGATGGATGGATGAGTAGAGCAGTGGTAGAGGATGGGGGGATGAGAAGAGCAGTGGTAGAGGATGGAGGGATGAGTGGAGCAGTGGTAGAGGATGGAGGGATGAGTGGAGCAGTGGTAGAGGATGGAGGGATGAGTGGAGCAGTGGTAGAGGATGGATGGATGAGTAGAGCAGTGGTAGAGGATGGGGGGATGAGAAGAGCAGTGGTAGAGGATGGAGGGATGAGTGGAGCAGTGGTAGAGAATGGAGGGATGAGTGGAGCAGTGGTAGAAGGTAGAGTGATGGAAGGAAGGAGGTGACAGGAGCAGTTGGTGGAGGAAGTCGTGGTGAGATGATGAAATATTAAATGTGGTTAGTTGCAGGATGAAAGAGAAGATCTCTGAGACACGACGGGTGGAGTTTAATATTTAAATCTAAACAAGGGTAAAGATACCGTGTTGCTATGACAACGTCATATCAGGAAGCAGTTTCGATAATTGATCAGGTTTCGCTCTTGCACAGGTTTCGCTCGTTAGCATATCTTTACATCACAGATTTGATCTTTAATAACGTGGGACGAAGACCCCCGGGGCAGAGCTCGGAGACTCTTTAGACAGGAAATCCGCTTCAGAAACGTTATCCATGCAAAAACACACTCTGACGTTTTTTTAATCTGTCTTAACGATGTTAACGAGGTTTAGCTCCACCCTTTAACCACATGATGTCATCAGTAGCGAACACTGTAGTGTATATTGAGGGCGTTTGGCAAACGCACTGATCCAGGACACTTGTGAAAAACCCTGAACACAATGTAACACTACTGACCCTGTAAATCACTTCCTGCCCCTTTAACACCGCGAGCTGATCGCCGTTCGAAAGGTCAGGCGCAGCGGATTAAGATTCCAGTTTGGATTTTGCCCTTCACATCTGTCTGTCTCTCTCTCTCACACACACACACACACACACATACACACACACAGCATCTTGAAGAATGATGGAGGTCAAACAGAGAAAGCTTCAGCATGAAAAGCATTTAAACATTCATATTTTCTGGTTGAATAAAGTCACATTTCGTTTATACGGATTTGTACACTGCAGCTCTCAGCTAATTTATTCTCAGGGTGTGAACATTTAAAAGAAAATAAATAAGTATCAGAGAAAATTCTGTAATATGTTCATATATATATAGTGTTTTAGCATTAGTGTGTGTGTGTGTGTTTGTGTGTGTTTACATTCAGGGCTAGTCATGAAGTCTGGAAGCTAAGCTCAAGCTAGGAATAGTTCCCTGTTCGTCACTGCTGTGTGTGTGCTACTCGTCCCACGTCCTGCTCTCGGCTCTCCTGCAAGATGTTGTGCTTCAGACGTGTCTGAAGCAGGAAGATGACACTCCTGGGCTTCTGACATGAAACAGCATCATCTATTTTGGTCTCTAAAAGAGAGAGAGGGAGAGGAGACGCCATGGTCGCTGGCAGGCGTGTCGCAAATCCGGCAGCATGTAGAATCCACAGTGCAGGGGTGGAGGTGCAAGAGGAAGATTCTGGATCAGGTGGGAGGACAGAGAGACCTGTTGGGACTTTCCCTATAACGCTGACTCAAACAATCCGTACATCAGCCGTCGACCGTGATGGTTACGAATGCTGCACTGACTGATTGAATATTAGAAGTGCTTATTTAGGGATAATTAACAGCATCAGCATTTGTTTTATTCATTATTTGCTTAAACAACATTTCTGGGGACCAAAAACAGATTTTAACTCACCCAATTTGGCAACCCCATCCTGTCTGCTTTTTATTAGTGACTGTTTGTTGCAGTTCCCATGTTTGACCACTAGGTAGGCAATAATGAGTGCATGAGGACACTCGACAAAAGCATCAGATCGGCCAATTACACTACAGTCAGTGTAAATTCTGGATTGTAATTGGCTGGAAGAAAGACAGGAGCCAGACAGGAACATCCTTTGCCAGATGGACAGGTCAGAGGACTGAAAACATGGCAACAGTGATCAATCGGAAAAATCACACAAATTATTGAACATTCTAACACACAAAAAAGTTTGTGGACACCTGAGCAAAATATTGCTATATGCTTCTTTTTGAAAATCCAATTCTCAATTAATTCTTATTTAAATTATATATTATGCTCTGAATCACATGTGTAATCAGTCCAATGGAAAGTGTGGCATCACCAGCGAGTCGACATTACCAGGAAGCTATAAATGCACATTGAGTTGACACATTGAAACCAATGTGTGTGTCTGTTCTACGAAAAAGGTAAGGTGTGGTTAAAAATTGTTATGAATGGATAGCAAGCACAGTTTGTGTGTCGCCTGCTCTTAAGGGAGCCGACTGCTCACATTGCTGCAAAACGCACACGTACGATCCACTCCCAGAGAGCAATCTTTGAGGAGGGTGCGGTTCTGGCCACACCCTGAAGTGACGTTGGAGGACCTTGAGTTTGCAGGTGAACCTTGCAGAGGGATTCGAGACGGGCTTGCTCCTCTCTCTTCCTCTGAAGCGGGAAAGGGGATGCTGAGGAGCTATTGGACGTAGTGACTCATGCCATTGCCAAGCTGGATATAGATTGGCCAGCTGATTAGCAGGAAGCTCGCCCTTCCAGTAAACTGGATGAGCGCTTTCTGCAACCCACGTCACTGTCTTCATGCGTGGGTCTGCTACTCGGGCCTTACTCAGCCCGCCTCTTTAGTCCCGAGGTGTAACTATATTTGGATATAGTGGGACTGGAGGAGTGAAGTGATGGGACAATGCTTAGAGTGCAAGAGACAATGGCTGGCCATTTTTTACATTTGCGGCATTTAGCAGACACCCTTGTCCAGAGCGACGTACAAAAGTACTCTTGATTTCTACTACGCAAACTTGGAAAGCGCTAATTTAAGTGTCTTCACTTTCAACTTAAAGATAGCTAAGGATTTCGCGTGTACGGACATCTAGGAAAAGTTTATTTCACCACCTCGATGACAGAACAGAGAAGATCTTACCAGCAGGTCAAGTCGCAGACTGTCTGCATACTATGGCTGTTCAGCAGGCCTTTCAGGCTGACCCGCTATAGGAGGTCAGGTGGTCAGGAGTGCCACAGACTTAGCTCTCAGGGCATCTACAGAGTCTGTTAGGGCCATTAGCTGGTCCATAGCCGCTCTTGTGACGACTGAAAGGCACCTGGTTTCTCCCGCGTCGCTTTCTCGTGGGGCTGCCCGGCAGGCACATCGTGAGGTGCAAAAAAGAAGATTGACGCTCAAGCCCCAAGCCCTGTGAGCTGGCAGGTCCAAGAACCATCATCCTCAATAGAGGAGCTTTGGCTAAAAAGTCTTGATACAGGACTTTCTGTGGACTCCCCTGGTTTAGCTATACGATGTATACGATGTATACTCAGTATACAATACCCGGCCTGCCCCGGCACCCTCAGGGAGCTGGTTTGTTAACCCTGCCACTTTCATTGCTTCAGGGCACGGCCAGCTCCAGCGAACGCCCTCCTCTGTACCATAGCGGACTTGGAGGCTACAGCCGGTATTTCATAGTTTCCAAAAAGGATGGATCTCTCACAGATCTATCTCAAAAGGTCCTGCGCACTGTAGACAGCAGTTAGGAGTCTCATCCACCCGGTTTGATGGGGTGTGCCCCACCCTGGTGGAGCCCGAGCAGGCTCTTGTCAGCTTTCGGGCCGAAGCTTACCAATACCGGGTCCTTCCATTTTGTTCTGCCACCTCAACCCGCACCTTCACGAAGTGTGGATGTGGCACTGACCCCGCTGAGACTTCAGGGGCATCTGCATTCTAAAAAATATAAGTTGGTTGATACTATCTTAATCGGAGCAGCTGGCAGTCTGGCATCAAGATGTCATTCTTGATAACATAAAGGAGCTGGGGTTAAGGCTGAACGCCAAAAAGTGTGCTTTCTCCATTACTGAGAAACACCTATCCAGGTGTAGTATGGGATTCAACTGTTGGGCACAGTTGTCCACTGTTTGTGTCGAATCAATCCTTACAGCCATCAAAAGAGTTAGAAGGCCAGTCACTAACTGTCACTCAGTTTCAAAAACTGCTGGGTCTGATGGCAGCAGCATCCAATGTGTTTCCACTTTGCCTCCTGCACATAAGACCCCCCTAGTGGTGGCTCAGAGTCCAAGGGTTCTCTCAGAGGGGCAATTCACTCCATACAATCAAGGTCACACGGTGAGCCCTATGTGCCTTAGATGTGTCAAGAGAGCCGTGTGGTCCATACGGAAAACATGTTGGTGGTTTCCCACATCAACCCCCAGGGGGATCTGGGATCTCTCCTCCTGTACCAGTTGGCACATCAGATCCTCCAGTGGGCACAGAGAAAAATGTTCTCCTTGAGGGCAGCGTATATCCCAGGCCACTTAAACAAGGGAGCAGTGCCCTCTCTCTACTTTCCCCGAGGTGGTAGAGACCATCCTCCAATCCAGAGCTCCCTCCACGTGGAAGTTGTACACTGCAAAGTGGAACCTGTTCACGGCTTGGTGAGAACACCACCACTTGATACCAGCTCACTGCCCGGTCGGCTCAGTACTGGAACTCCTTAAAGAACAGTTTACCAAGAGGTTGGCTCCTTCCACCCTGAAGGTTTACTTGTCCACAATTAAAGCTTTTCATGCCCCTCTCATGGGGCAGTCATTAAATAAGAACTCATTTGTGACACGGTTTTTCTGCGGTACCCTGAAGCTGATGCTATTTTATTCTCCTATAAGTCCTCTGGTCTCAGGGAACCAGGGTTATATACATAACCTAGAGACGATCTTCATGGAGCTGGCTTTGTGCCCACTGGCAGTATCATGCTGGAAAATCTCATGCTCCAGCATCCAGAGTTCGATACAATTGTGTGCCTTCAGGTTTGTGTAACAGTTTGGAGAAGAGCCACATACGGGTGGAAAACACAATGTGTCCCAATTCTTTTGGCCACAGAGTGTGTATTTTTCAGTAGGAAATTCTGTATCGTTACAGGGTCTGCAGTAAAGATCAAACGTTTTTTTCCGGACTCGTTTCCTTTTTACATTTGCATTTCAGCGAGGCCAATTAACGGACAAACTTTCCACTTAGCCGTGGCCGTGTCACATTTATATTTAATCACTCAATGCCTTTAAGATGCTAATTAACGTGGTACAGAGAGCGCAAATCAAAAAGCCTTAAAAGTCACACAACCCTTTTCATTTCTTAATTCATCTTTAAAAGGCAGAAGGAAAAAATGTAAGTAATAAAAGTAGGAGAAAAATCTAATTAGAAACAAAACATGAAAACGTTGCACAACTACTGTATCTGACATTTATAGCTACACGAACCCATGCTAAACTGTAGTATGTAGTGAATACACACACACACACACACACACACACACACACACACACACACACACGGAAACAGACACAGCATCACCTGGATTTCAAAACACCTCTGTAGGAACTTCAGATTTTATCTTTCTGACCTTCACAAAAGAGCAAGGTAAGATCCACAAACAGGCTGTGTGTATGTGTGTGTGTGTGTGTGTGTGTGTGTGTGTGTGTGTGTGTGTGTGTGTGTGTGTTTGTGTGTGTGTGTTTGTGTGTGGGTTGACATGCATGTTCCAGAGCGCACAGCAACCAGACAGGAACATCTGTTGCCAGATGGACAGGTCAAAAAAACTATAAGAACTGCAGCAGAGATCAATCAGAAGCGGCAAGGCAGACACAGACACAGATTTGCAGACGCACAGGCAGATGCAGACACAAACGGAGATGAAGAGGCAGACGCAGACGCAGATGGAGAGGCAGACATAGACACAGAAGGATATGCAGACACAGGTGCAGACATAGATGCAGAGGGAGACACAGACAGAGAGGCAGACACGGATGAAGAGGCAGAGGCAGACAGAAACAGAGAGGCAGACATATACACAGACTCAGAGGCAAACACAGACGCAGACACAGACTCAGAGGCAGACACAAACACAGACTCAGAGGCAGGCACAAACACAGACTCAGAGGCAGACACAAACACAGACTCAGAGGCAGACACAAACACAGACTCAGAGGCAGACACAGACTCAGAGGCAGACACAGACTCAGAGGCAGACACAAACACAGACTCAGAGGCAGACACAGACTCAGAGGCAGACACAAACACAGACTCAGAGGCAGACACAAACACAGACTCAGAGGCAGACACAAACACAGACTCAGAGGCAGACACAAACACAGACTCAGAGGCAGGCACAAACACAGACTCAGAGGCAGACACAAACACAGACTCAGAGGCAGACACAAACAGACTCAGAGGCAGACACAAACACAGACTCAGAGGCAGACACAGACTCAGACGTCTCACCTTAAAGGGCAACTTTATTTTATAAAAAGTCACTCATTCATCATTTAATTTATTATTGATGATTATTTATTTGACACACAGACGACCCGATGGCAAACGACACTGATCTAAAACGCTGCCTATCAGATGCACTTCGATGCGAACACGGTAACAATCATTGACTTTCGAAGGCGACTGACTTCATCAACCCGCAACCCAATACTCGTTTTCTCCAAACGGCACAGCAGTGCATTATGGGTCTGCTGCCACGCGATTGGCCAATAGTACAGTCGCATTGAGATTAACATACAGGGGTGTCAGAATACACACAATATCTGAATTTGTTTATACACATCATCATTTCCTCGTCTTTCTACCCTCCAGAAAACTTCCAGAAATCTTTCAGAAATCTTGCCTTCTCACCTTTTACTCAACAAACATTTATTTATTTTTGAAAAAGAAAAATAAATAGATGTAAGCAATTTGTTATACATAGTCAAACTAAATATTATTTGTTTGTTTGTTTGTTTGTTTGTTTGTTTGTTTGTTTGTTTGTTTGGGGGTACTTCATGTTTGTGTTTTTTTTTTTTGAAAGAGGAATAGGGTCTGAGAAAGAGGAATAGGGTATGAGAAAGAGGAATAGGGTCTGAGAAAGAGAATAGGAAGAAAGAGGAATAGGGTCTGAGAAAGAGGAATAGGGTCTGAGAAAGAGGAATAGGGTCTGAGAAAGAGGAATAGGGGTATGAGAAAGAGGAATAGGGGTCTGAGAAAGAGGAATAGGGGTATGAGAAAGAGGAATAGGGGTCTGAGAAAGAGGAATAGGGGTATGAGAAAGAGGAATAGGGGTCTGAGAAAGAGGAATAGGGGTATGAGAAAGAGGAATAGGGGTATGAGAAAGAGGAATAGGGTCTGAGAAAGAGGAATAGGGTCGAAGAAAGAGGAATAGGGTCTGAGAAAGAGGAATAGGGTCTAAGAAAGAGGAATAGGGTTGAGAAGAGGAATAGGGTCGAAAAGAGGAATAGGGTCGAAGAAAGGGAAAGGGTTGAGAAAAGAGAATAGGGTCGAAGAAAGAGGAATAGGGGTCTGAGAAAGAGGAATAGGGGTATGAGAAAGAGGAATAGGGGTATGAGAAAGAGGAATAGGGTCTGAGAAAGAGGAATAGGGGTATGAGAAAGAGGAATAGGGGTCTGAGAAAGAGGAATAGGGGTCTGAGAAAGAGGAATAGGGGTATGAAGAAAGAGGAATAGGGTCTGAAGAAAAGAGGATAGGGTTGAGAAAGAGGAATAGGGGTATGAGAAAGAGGATAGGGTCGGAAGAGAATAGGGTTGAGAAAGGGAAGGGTCTGAGAAAGGGTAGGGGTATAGAAGAGGAATAGGGTCTGAGAAAGAGGAATAGGGTCTGAGAAAGAGGAATAGGGTCTGAGAAAGAGGAATAGGGTCTAGAGAAAGAGAGGGAATAGGTTTGAAGAAGAGGAATAGGTTAGAAAAGGAATAGGGTCTGAGAAAGAGGAATAGGGGTATGAAGAAAGGAGGAATAGGGTCTGAGAAAGAGGAATAGGGTCTGAGAAAGAGGAATAGGGTCTGAGAAAGAGAATAGGGTATGAGAAAGAGGAATAGGGTATGAGAAAGAGGAATAGGGTCTGAAGAAAGAGGAATAGGGTTGAGAAAGGAATAGGTTAAGAAAGAGGAAATAGAGAAAGAAATATGAGAAAGAGGAATAGGGGTCTGAGAAAGAGGAATAGGGTCTGAGAAAGAGGAATAGGGTCTAGAAGAGGAATAGGGTATGAAAAAGAGGAATAGGGTTGAAAAAATAGGTCAAGAAAGAGAATAGGGTGAGAAAAGGAATAGGGTATGAGAAAGAGAAAAATAGGGTCGAAAAAGAGGAATAGGGTTAAGAAAGAGGAATAGGGTCTGAGAAAGAGGAATAGGGTATGAGAAAGAGAATAGGGTATGAGAAAGAGGAATAGGGTCTGAGAAAGAGGAATAGGGTTGAGAAAGAGGAATAGGGTCTAAGAAAGAGGAATAGGGTATGAGAAAGAGGAATAGGGTAGAAAAGGAATAGGTATGAGAAAGAGGAATAGGGTCTGAGAAAGAGGAAAAGGGTCTGAGAAAGAGAATAGGGTCTGAGAAGAGGAATAGGGTGGAAGGGAATAGGGTCGAAGAAGAGGAATAGGGTTGAGAAAGAAGAATAGGGGTCTGAGAAAGAGGAATAGGGGTATGAGAAAGAGGAATAGGGGTCTGAGAAAAAGGAATATGGGTATGAGAAAGAGGAATAGTGTCTAAGAAAGAGGAATAGGGTATGAGAAAGAGGAATAGGGTCTAAGAAAGAGGAATAGAGTCTAAGAAAGAGGAATAGGTTATGAGAAAGAGGAATAGTTTCTAAGAAAGAGGAATAGGGTCTGAGAAAGAGGAATAGGGTCTGAGAAAGAGGAATAGGGTATGAGAAAGAGGAATAGGGTCTAAGAAAAAGGAATAGGGTCTGAGAAAGAGGAATAGGGTCTGAGAAAGAGGAATAGGGTCGAAGATAGAGGAATAGGGTATGAGAAAGGGGAATAGGGGTATGAGAAAGAGGAATAGGGTCTAAGATAGAGGAATAGGGTATGAAAAAGAGGAATAGGGTCTAAGAAAGAGGAATAGGGTTGAAGAAAGAGGAAAGAGGAATAGGGTTGAAGAAAGGGGAATAGGGTCGAAGAAAGAGGAATAGGGGTATGAGAAAGAGGAATAGGGTCTAAGAAAGAGGAATAGGGTCTGAGAAAGAGGAATAGGGGTATGAGAAAGGGGAATAGGGTCGAAGAAAGGGGACTAGGGTCTGAGAAAGACGAATAGGATCTAAGAAAGAGGAATAGGGTCTGAGAAAGAGGAATAGGGTCTGAGAAAGAGGAATAGGGTATGAGAAAGAGGAATAGGGTCGAAGAAAGAGGAATAGGGTCTGAGAAAGAGGAATAGGGTCTAAGAAAGAGGAATAGGGTATGAGAAAGAGGAATAGGGTCTGAGAAAGAGGAATAGGGTCTGAGAAAGAGGAATAGGGTCTAAGAAAGAGGAATAGGGTATGAGAAAGAGGAATAGGGTCTAAGAAAGAGGAATAGGGTATGAGAAAGAGGAATAGGGTCTAAGAAAGAGGAATAGGGTCTGAGAAAGAGGAATAGGGTATGAGAAAGAGGAATAGGGGTCTGAGAAAGAGGAATAGGGTCTGAGAAAGAGGAATAGGGTCTAAGAAAGAGGAATAGGGTATGAAAAAGAGGAATAGGGTTGAAGAAAGGGGAATAGGGTCGAAGAAAGAGGAATAGGGGTCTGAGAAAGGGGAATAGGGTATGAGAAAGAGGAATAGGGTCTAAGAAAGAGGAATAGGGTCTGAGAAAGAGGAATAGGGGTATGAGAAAGAGGAATAGGGTCTGAAAAAGAGGAATAGGGTTGAAGAAAGGGGAATAGGGTCGAAGAAAGGGGAATAGGGGTATGAGAAAGAGGAATAGGGTCAAAGAAAGGGGAATAGGGTCTGAGAAAGAGGAATAGGGTCTGAGAAAGGGGAATAGGGTCTGAGAAAGAGGAATAGGGTATGAGAAAGAGGAATAGGGTCTAAGAAAGAGGAATAGGGTCTGAGAAAGGGAATAGGGTCTAGAAAGAGGAAATGTGAGAGAGGAATAGGTCTAAGAAAGAGGAATAGGGTCTGAGAAAGAGGAATAGGGTCTGAGAAAGAGGAATAGGGTCTGAGAAAGAGGAATAGGGTCTGAGAAAGAGGAATAGGGTCTAAGAAAGAGGAATAGGGTATGAGAAAGAGGAATAGGGTCTGAGAAAGAGGAATAGGGTCTGAGAAAGAGAAATAGGGGTATGAGAAAGAGGAATAGGGTCTGAGAAAGAGGAATAGGGTATGAGAAAGAGGAATAGGGTTGAAGAAAAGGGAATAGGGTCGAAGAAAGAGGAATAGGGGTCTGAGAAAGGGGAATAGGGTCGAAGAAAGAGGAATAGGGTCTGAGAAAGAGGAATAGGGTCTGAGAAAGAGGAATAGGGTCTGAGAAAGAGGAATAGGGGTATGAGAAAGAGGAATAGGGTCTGACAAAGAGGAATAGGGTCGAAGAAAGGGGAATAGAGGTCTGAGAAAGAGGAATAGGGTCTGAGAAAGAGGAATAGGGGTATGAGAAAGAGGAATAGGGGTATGAGAAAGAGGAATAGGGTCTGAGAAAGAGGAATAGGGGTATAAGAAAGAGGAATAGAGGTATGAGAAAGAGGAATAGGGTCAGAGAAAGAGGAATAGGGTCTGAGAAAGAGGAATAGGGTCGGAGAAAGAGGAATAGGGGTATGAGAAAGAGGAATAGGGTCGGAGAAAGAGGAATAGGGTCGAAGAAAGGGAAATAGGGTCGAAGAAAGGGAAATAGGGTCGAAGAAAGGGAAATAGGGGTATGAGAAAGGGGAATAGGAGGTCTGAGAAAGGGGAATAGGAGGTCTGGCGAGATGTCTGGTCGAAGCAGGGGTATAAAAAGGAGAACCAAGTTTGAGAAGGGAACCACGGGGGGACCGGGGTCTGTACTGGGGTTAGAAGTGACAGGGTTCATACACCCAATCCCAAGTGCTGTCTTGCTTTCTCTCTAAATTTTCCTGCTTTTTCATGGATCATTTATTTCTTTCATTCTTGCAACTCTTCTTTCTTTCTCTCTCTGGCACCATTTTCCTTTTCTTTCTGCATGTTCTCTCACTGCATGGAAAATTAGCTGTCGATTGAATTTCTTGTGTTTTTGAATAGAGGACGAAGCGCCAGGTGTTTAAACCTCCATTCTCATTTATTTTCCCTCTTTATATACTTTTATTTAGTTTCTTTTTTTCTTTTTTGCATTTATTTGCTTTCTTCTTTCCCTATCCTTTCTTCCATCCATCCATGTTTCTCTCTCTGTCGTCCGCTGCCTGTACACTCTGTGCTGCTCATAAACCATTAATTACAACCAATTAGCAGAAGCATGCTGACCGGCCGAGTGGACGTTCCCTAAAGAAAATAATGGCATGTACCCACCATACTGCATCAGTTCTGTACAGAGAAATTAGGCCTACACACACACACACAGGTGCAGAAATTGCTCCACCACAGCAAAAAGCAATTTGTGGATGTTTGTGAGTTTGCCGAGTCGAAAGGAGCGGGTACATCTTCTTGAACATAATTGCCCCCGTAATGACTTTTTCCCAGTAATGTAGAGCGAGAGCGAGCTAGAGGGGAAAAAAACGCGGGCTCGCGAGCCGGAGAAACGTCCACGCACACGGTCAGACCACCTGGTGAACCGAATTGAGTCACGCACTCCTCGGGTGGTCATCTCGGCTCCCCAGTCCTCCCAATTGTCCTGCTAATCCATGGCTAATGGGCTCCATTGAATGTGCGCGAGGCAATCGTTCAGGCTGGAGTCGGGACCACGCATCCATCACCGCCATCAGCGCCAGCCGAGGCCTAATGAAGTCGCGGGCCGCTAACACACGCGTTGTTTTACATAGGCTTTACCGCTGGACTAATGAATGAAGAAGGTTCTGTTTCCCTTCTGTAAATAACACAAGCACACAACTAAAGCATTTTTTACTGTCCTTATTGCTCTCTGGTGATACACACACATTATTTACACAGTTACACAAGGACAACTAAAAGATTTGTGATTAATTACTCATTCACATGTTTGGGCCGTGCATTTTACCTTCAACCTGAACCCATACCATCATTACACAGCACTACCAAATCACACGCTGGATCTCATACAGGTAGAACGTCATCACTAAAGCAAGAAACCCAATAAACACAAGTCAACACGTCTCGTTTCACTGGAGCCACAACTGCACCTCCACATACATCATCTCCAGCAGAAGCATCGATATTCATCTCATGACATCACCCCGGGGTTTTCCCTGTGTTTTTTCTGTGCATTATGGTTTTCTGGGGATTTGAAATGAAGGCAAATTGTGTGTTTTTGTGCAAATTCTACAGGAAAGAAAACGCAAAAGTATAAACGATTCAGTTTTACAGCTATTTTTAAAAATCCATCTTGTAAATGTCCTTGTAAGTGCATCTGCGTCCAAATCTGTTTTTTGATTGTGAAATAAAAAAATCGCTCTTAAATCCACATGAATAGATTTGAGCTTGTGCGGTTTGCTGCAGATGCGGGTTGCGAGCTCTGATTAGTGACGCTCTCTGACCATCCAATCAAAGGACGTGAAATTACTGACATTATTGGACACCTTCTAGAGGGCCTCAAAGTGGACAGATCGCAATGATGGCTGAAATCTGATTGGATAGAAACTCTTACCAAAACGTACACTAGGTGGCGCAGCTTCTTACACACTTAGAAAAAAATGCGATGAAATAAAGAGAATAGACTACTGGGAATAACATATTACATATTAATGGACAAAATATATATGAAAACTTAAGTCAGTGATTCTGATTTGGACCATCAGAGAAGTTCCTGCTGGCCCTGATGGCCCACACACTGACCAGTGATCTGGTGTTACAGAATGGACCTTACACATCTGTATGTGTTTAATGCTCCTAATGTTTGTGTCTGTATTTCAGCTGTGAACTTTGACATTAATAACGACATGACCGCAAATAAAATGTCTTGTTGAAACCATGTTGAAAAATAATCAGATCAGGGTTGCCAGGTTTCAACAACCCGACTGCATCTCAAGGAGCACAGAAAAAAACAGAAACATGCCGAAATTCTAAGGTATTTAAAACCTATTGAACAGAAAGTCAGAAGGTCAGCAGAAACCCTAGCTCTGAACACTAGGTTGTGAGGTTAAATCCCAGCACCATCAAGCTGCAGTGACCTTGAGCAAGACCATTAATCCTCAACCGCTCATTTGTAAATCCCTACTCTGGAAAACCTGTGCTGTCTGCTGAGCAGGAGCAGCATGATATCTGCCCCAGTAGACCTTTATTAGTGGTTGTTTGATGTAGTTACACTATGTGACCACTAGGTTCAGTAATATCAAGAAAGTCACGCTGATTAACAGAACATCAGATTATATCTGTCACATAGATATTTAAATAGTTTTATTTTTCAATTCAAAGCTCAAGAAAAGGCACCTGCTGAATTCTGGAACCTGATTGGTCAGAAGGTGTTAAGGTATTCACTTTCTGTAATAGCAATTGTCGGTTTATATTAACGCCCTCGTTGTGATAAATTACTGTTTCCATAGTAACAGATGGTTCGCAGGGACATTTTCTGTAACTGTTCATGGAAGGAGCCTTCAGTGGCAGAAGTGGACGTTGGATAAAGGACAGGACATTAGAGCAGAACTTCTACACAAATGAGCAGTTTAAGTGATGAAGTGAAATCAATGTAGAAAAGAAAAATGGGTTTTTGCAAATGTCAAAATATGTGAAATAAGCTGAAGAGAAAGATGCAGCTCGAAGCACAGCCCTTCAGACGTCTTACTCTCGTCTCCTTCTCAGCAGTGAGCAGTTTTCTTTCTCCTGCACAGTAATTTCAATTTTCCCATAACTTCCCAGCTCTCGGTGTCCCCACGCAGGTGTCGTGTCGAAGCCCACCAGGGTCAGGTCTCGAATAAATTCTGTTTATTCCCTACAGCCTGCAACAGGAACCCTTATATAACCCTGATATATATATATATATATCTCGCTCAGAGTCTTCTGCTTCTTAGCACTGGACTCTGAAATTATCATACGCTAAAGCAAGAAGAAGTGAAGAAGTGAGGAGGCCTGGGGTGCAGTCAGCATTCACATTCATTTATGTTCAGTAGGCTCAAAACTCTATAGCAGGAGATCTTCCACATCTTCCATGGAAATAAGATAGATAGATACAACTTTATTGTCATTGCATAGTTCAGGTACACAGCAACAGAATGCAGCTTGGCAAAAAGTAGCAATCGCGCAAATAGTGCAGATAAATATGAAGTATATTTACAGGATGTGATATATATGTAAACATATGTACAGTAAATAAATATAAAGGCTGTAGCAGTGCAGAGACGTGTGGACATGGTTGAGAAGTACAGGTAAATGGTTCTAAGGCTATGGCATTGAACAGGAAATGTGCAGAAGTGGAAGGTTATAAGATTATGGCATTTAAGAAATGTGCAAGCTGAATAAACAAGTCTAATATATATATATATGTAGCACACGCACACATTATATACACATACTGTATATACATGAATGTGAGATGTTGGGCAGAATGTACAGTAGGATATAAAGATACACAGATAAATAGTGCAGATGTAATGAGGAATAAAAAATATATACTATGTAATATGTACATTGTATGTGTAATTGTAATTGTTTTATACAGTGTTTTTACAGTGATCTAATGGTGTAGTGTAGAGTTCAGTTGTATGATGGTGGATAGAAAAAATCTGTCCCTAAACTTGCTGGTTCTGGTACGTATGTTCCTGTATCTCCTTCGTGATGGAAGGAGGTTGAACAGTTTGTGACTGGGATGTGAAGAGACAGTTTGTGACTGCCAGTGAAGCGTCGGGCAGTTTTGACCACCCTTTGCAGGTCTTTGTGTTCACACACAGTGGAGCCTCCGTACCATACAGTGATGGAGTTGGTCAGGATGCTCTCGATGATGCAGCGGTAGAAACTCGTTAAAATCCCTGGGGACGAATGAGCTTTCTTAAGACTTCTCAAGAAGTACAGGTGCTGTTGTGCTTTTTTAACCAGAACTGAAGTGTTCTGGTGCCACGACAGATCAGAGATGTGAACTCGAAGAAACTTAAAGCTGGAGACTCGCTCTACCTCAGTTCCATTGATGTTGACTGGGAAATGTCTCCTGCTGTTGGATTTCCGAAAGTCTACGATGAGCTCATTAGTCTTCGAGGCGTTAAGGGTCAGGTTGTTGGTGGCACACCATGCTGTCAGGCTTCGGATCTCTTCTCTGTAGCCCGATTTGTCGTTGCTGCTGATCTGGCCGATCACGGTGGTGTCATCTGCATACTTGATGAAGATGTTGAAGTTATGCAGAGGAGCACAGTCATGGGTGAACAGGGAGTAGAGTGGTGGGCTCAGAACACAGCCCTGTTTGATGCCAGTGTTCAAAATGAGGGTTGAGTATACCTGGTTACCCAACCTAACAGACTGAGGTCTGTTGGTGAGAAAGTCCAGAATCCATCTGCAAGTGGAGGTGCAGATACCCAGGTCACTAAGCTTAGTTATCAGTACAGTGGGGAAGACTGTATTGAACGCAGAGCTAAAGTCAATGAACAGCATTCTGATGTAGATGTTGCTTTTATCCAGGTGGGTGAGGGGTGAATGAAGAGCCGTGGAAACTGCATCCTCTGTTGACCTGTTCAGGCAAACTGGTGTGGGTCCAGTGTAGGTGGTGGGCACATCGTCATGCTGGGAAGGGTTTTTGTAAACTAGTACAAGTGAAGGCCAATTAGATAACTAGCCCTTTTAACACACAAGCCATTTAATAGTTGGCTACTTAGTGGAGGAGAAATGGCCGCCGTAGAGAAGGAGCTTCTGGAACCAACATTATCCCTCAAGGATCTTCTGCTGGTTTCTGATTTGATTGTATGTGGTTAAAGCAAATGTTTTTTTATGCCCCCAGGAGGCTTGGCCTCATGGTGCACACAGGGGTATACGGTCCCATATACGGTGATTGACAGGATGTTTTTCTGACAGAAATGAGAAAATCAGGAATTCTGTTCTTTCTTACTGCAGGGAAACGTGTCAGGATTGTTGCCCTTGGTTACCATCTGACACACACACACACACACACACAGACACACATGTGATTCGTTCAGGCTTGTCCTCTCAATGCTGAAAAACTGGAATTTCACCCTAAAAAAACTGCAGAAAACACAACACAGCATTAAATCTATCCAAATACCTGAGATCTCCACCATCATCTAACATCTCCTCTTAATCTCCATCTCCTCCATCTTTCCTCTATATCTACATCTCTTCCAACATCTCCTCTCCATCTCCATCCACTTCATTTTTCTTCTCCATACCACATCTCCTCTCCATCTCCTCCAACTTTCCTCCTCATCCACATCTCCTCTACATCCCCTCCATCCAACATCTCTCCAACTCCTACATCTTTCCTCTCCAGCTACATCTCCTCTAAATATGGAGGCATCTAACATCTCCTCTACGTCTCCATCTCTGCCCGTCTCACTCGTGGATCGGCCCGCCTTTCTCCGCCTTTCTCCGCCTTACACCCGTCTCACTCGCCGATCGGCCTGCCTTTCTCCGCCATCCGCCCGTCTCACTTAACATCTCCTCTACATCTCGTCCATCATGGCCCTTCATCGAACATCTCCTCCATCAATCCAAACGTGTACCGAGATGCAGATCTATCTCAGGTTCTTGTCTCGAGCCGTGTTTTACAGTACGTCCTGTTTTTAATCGGATGCATTTTTTCCACCTGTCTGAGGAACGTTAACGTGTGTGACGTGGTCACGTTCAGATGTTCAATGAAACAAACAAATAATATGCAAATAATAGAAACAGAAATCTGAAGAACCCTGGAGGAGCGATGATTTCTGCATATGCTTTAGTATTTAGCTCCTGCAGTGACGATGGTGCTGAGAAGTTAGAAGTTAGCTTTGGAGTGACTAGCGATGGATAAATGTCAATGCTAACATGATGACGATGACGAAAGTTCCTTCCCTTTTTTCCTTTTCTGCCTTTTCCTCTCATCTTTCTGTCAGTGTGTCGCTCATGAGCACCTGCTTTTTTCCTTCTCTCAGGCCACATTAGAACAACAATCTCCAAATTATAGAGCGCTCGTGTATATGAGTGCAGGACCGCTAATTAGCTGGTGGCTAAATTTGGTGCAATATTGTGGTTGTGCGCGGTGTGTGATTAAACACAACAAAAGCACACACTTGTGTATAAAGGGGACGCGGTGATGAACAAATTCCAAAGCTTTTAAAGCAATTTACGAACTCAGGAGGCGTCATGGCAACACGGGTTCTTCTAGATCACCTGATACAGAGAACAAAATGCTTCATGCGTGGAACAGGAGAGGAGCGATGGAGGAGATGTAGAGATGTTGGTGATAATGATGATGATGATGATCATGATGATGATGATGATGATGATGGTGATGATGAAGTTGAAGACGAAGATGATGATGATGAAGCTGCTGATGGTCCAGCATTCAGCTCATATATGACTGTAATGTATATGTTGTGTGTCTGGTTTTCTCAACACCCGTCATGTTCTGCTGCTTTATTAGTGCACTTACCCTGGGAGCATGCCTCAGAAGGACTGGCACGAGCGAGTGTGAAGCGCTCATCCTCCACTAAATCGCAGCGAGTCTCAGTAATAAGGAAATAATGATTTTACACCACGAGGAGCGGACCGGAGGAGGAACGCTTGCCATTAACTCTCGCCGCGATGTGAGAAGCTCGGGATGGAGCTAATCAGGGAAAGAAGAAGCTTCAGAGAAAGATGAAGATGTTGACGTGATACAGCAGGTTTCTTAGTGACGGACTTTCTGACAGGAAACTTCTAGCCTTTTTTTCAGTTCATTGAAAAATGATACAAAAAAATTTAATTTAATATAAAATAATCATCAATTTCCCGCTTTGACTCATTTCTTCTGAAGAATATTTCATTATTCATGTGTACCAGACTCCTAAATTGTGGCTTGTGATTGGCTGGAAGTTTAGGTGTGAATAGTGGATTGTGATTGAACATTAGTTCTAAGATGATGGTTAATAATTGTTTAAGGAAGGAGTCTCCAGTATCAAGAACATTTTCTGATATCATTTTATTTTATCTTATTAACTTCCAGAAAAAAAGAGAAAATGGCAGAGAAAACGAGTGAGAACTTGTCTTGGACATTCAATAAAACATGAAATTGGGGGGGGGAGAAAACTCAACATGAATAATTAATTAGTTGATTCATTAATGAGATGTCGGACTTTTATAAATTCTTTGATTAATTGATTCATTGCAAATTGTAATTGTGAGATAAATGAAAGATTGCTGGGAAGGAACAGCAAGTCCACTGAATGTTATTCCTTCCATGTAACAGTATCGTGAGACTCTGTGTTTAATACAGATGAGGTTCAGAGACTAAATCCGAAGTTTTTTCTCCGTCCTGGAAATAAATATCATGCCTTTATTTTGATAATAAATTCAGACCGAAAGGCTGAACGATTTCGTCTGGAGCAACCTGGACTCATTATTCATACTCAAGCAATCAGCGTCACTTCGGACCTTCACATTAGCGCTTCACGTTACCGTCGCCGTTCCATAGTAATCACCTGGCAGGTGTCGCTCGGGCTGCGCCTCGTCTCGCTGCTAAAATTAGAGCGAGTGCACGGAGGTCAGACGTGTTGACTTTCCTTCTTTTAGCTCCATGAACAAAGACAAAATAAAAAAATGTTTAAAAAAGGGTCACGTGATCAAACCACAGGTCGATTTCCTGCTTGTCCCGATATTATATAGTGCTCCTTCTAGGTTGTCATAGCAACCGTAGTTATCGTTAGGTGGTGGTGGGGGTGAGGGTTTGGGGAGGAACCGGATTTTCAGGCAGACGGCGATTCTTGATCGGCGTCACCATAGCGACCGGGGTCAGGGCCCCGAAGAAAGGCAAAGTTTAGGCCCCGGCGCGTTCATAAACACGCATTACCTCCACTTACGGGGCTCGGCGTGTCGGCGGTCGACCCTTTTAACCGCCTCGACGTCCTCGACGAACTCATTGTTCCTTCAAAAGTGCAATTTCATCCACGTCGCCTACTTTTATACGTGACGACGTGACAACTTTTTTATCTAGAGTTTTTATCTGGAATACAAAAAGCAAGTGACTTTATCATCACAAAAAACTTTATTATAAAAGAATAGAAATATTATAAACTATACGGACAAAAGTATTGGGACTTCCTGTTAGACTATTTTACTTCCTGTAAGAACACCTTTTCTTCCTGTGTGACCATTTGACCTCTTTTAAAGATATTTTTCTTTCTATAAAATTGTCTTTCTTTACTAAAAAGACTATTTTACTGTACTGTTTACTCCATTTGAATTTTTTATCAATCACTTTACTTTCTGTAAGGACACCTTTTCTTTAAAAAAAATTATATTATATTATAAATTAAAAAAATAAAGGAAGTGAAATAAATATAATTATAAAATATAAAATATATGTAATTTTCTTTCTTTCAAAAAAAAACAAACAAAACAAAACAAAACAAAAAAAATATATATATATATTTATTTTTTATTTTTTATTGATATATATTTCACTTCCTGTTACACATTTTGGGACCTTACCGCTACTGCCACATTGTTTCTATATGGCTAATTGCTTAATAAAATAAATAAAAAAAATTTTAAAAAATTACCGTGTTTACTTACAAAAAAAACGTGGGTTTTTTTTCACCCCTTTACTTCTTGTATCTTTTCTTTACAAAAAGGAATTATTTCCCTTATATATTTATTTTCTGTAGATCTATTCTATTCTATTCTGTTCTATTCTAAGATCTTTCATTCCTGTAACATCATTTTACTTTCGAAAAGCAAGTGATTTTATCATCGTTTTACTTCCTGTAAGGACACTGTACCTTCTGCAAGGGAAATTGTATTAAATGTGTTATTTGTATAGCACTTTTTACAATTTGTCCCAAAGCAGCTTTACAAAAATACTGCAGCTTTTCTTCCTGTAAGACTTTTATACTTCCTGTAAAGTTGTGCATATACGAAGATGCAGATCTTATTACGGTCAAATATTTCAAAGTGAAGAAAATCACACAATAATTAAATAACATATCTTTTCAGGTGACCTTATCAGTCAGTCCAACTGCTACCTCCTAATCACACACACACACACACACACACACACACACACACACACACACACACACACACACACACACAAAACCCTAGATGAGATGACCTGTTGAGTTCGGCTGCCCTGGTGTCACCTCTCCTGATTGAATGTGTTCAATTAAGCTGTGTAACCAGATTCAGGCTGGACAGTTAATCCTGCAACACCTGCAGCCTCACAGGTCGACTCCATCTCACACTCACACTCACACACACACACACACACACACACACACTCACACTCACACACACACTCACACACACACACACACACACACACACACACACACACACACACACACACACACACACACACACACACACACACTCACACACACACACACACACACACTCACACACACACACACACACACACTCGCAAACCCCAAGAGCGCTGTCTAGGCACTGACGAGAACCTGGACGCCTAATTAACCCATGGAATAAAAAGCCACATCCAGCCTTTCTCATCAAACTTCAGCCCTCCGGGTCGCCTCAAAGCACTCGGCGGGGCGGCGACTCGACTTGACTCGGCTCCATGTCATTAAAGGGGAAAAGTTCGCAGAATTATAAAGTTCTGAGGCTTCACATGTATTTCAAAGGATATTAAAGGTTCCTGTCATTTTTGGGAAGCAGAACAGGAGGTGTCCAGCTGTTACATGGCTGAGGTGTGGCTCAGAGGAAACCACAGCAGAGGAGGAAGCAGTGTTGGTAGGATAGAAGCGCACCGATCACATGGTGGTGAAGCATGGTGGTGGCAGCATCATGGTCCGGGGCTGCATGAGTGCTGCTGGTACTTTGGAGCTGTGGTTCATTAAGTAAAACATGGATTCCAACATGCAGTGTGACGCTGTGAAGCAGAACATGATGCCCACAAAATACTGACACTTTAGACACAGTTTTGGATGTTCACTGAAGGTCTACTCACTTTTGTTGCCAAACATTTTAGACAATGATGGGTGCATGTTGTTATTTTCTGTAAATCTGTACTGCTGTACAAACTGCACACTGACTCTAAAATATATCCAAGTTTCATTTCTATAGTGTTGCACCTTCAGAAGATCTACTATAGATATACATATATACATATACATGCATCAGCATCTGGGCAGTTCAGTAGGATTGAGGTGCGGTGACTGGGCTGGTCAGGATCGGTCCATGATAGATATCACTCCAGACGTCTGTTTGCTCTCTAAATAACTCCTATAGAACTCAGACGTGGGCTTCATCTCATCGTCTTGTTGTACAGTGAAGTTGGTTGTAATGAGCCACAGTCCAGGTGGAACTGCACGGTGTTGAAGTGTTGAATAGGGAGCCATGATGGAATCTTCTCTGCTCCAAAACAACCCCAAACCATTAAACTTCCACCTCCATGTGTGAGTGTGGGGGTGAGAGAGTCATTCACTGTTCAATTTGGGTTTTTTTGTTGCCTTTTAACGAAGTGCGAGTTAAATAAAACCCTTGAATGACGAATTTAATTTATAAATATATTGATTTATAAAAATCTACGAAAGGCTGCAGACTTGTTTGGAACATTAAAAAAAATAAATATAAAAAAATACAAAAAAACTCAATAATAAAAAAATGCAGGTTTCTGTTCACCTCTCTTCTGTTCCTTTTCATTTGAATTATAAATTGTTTCCATATGAAACTATTTTCCTCCTTTTTTTCCACCGGTTTTCCTTCCTGAGGGAGCCGAGAGCTACGTCTGTCCTCGCGCTCACACACCTTTCTGGATCCTGTGACGCTGTGTTCATGCAGCTCACACTCTCTGAACCTTTTAATCAGATCTCGAAGGGGATAAAATGTAGCTTTCGGTAGGAAATAACGGCTTTAACGCCCTACACATTGTCCCACGTATCCAATAAGGAGCTGTTAGGTTTGACTCACACTCGCCTTCAGATGCCACCTCCATTTTTCCCCTTATTGCTGCTCCTCTATGGGCGGTAATGGAGTTGATTTCATTAGGCTGTGGAAGCGGAGGCCGTTGAGCGTGGTGGGAGCTAAAAGGGGGCATTTGCAGACCACCTAAAATAGAGCATTAATTTTAGAAAATTGCACCGTGCTTCGTGACTGGAAGCACATTTTTTTCTTGTCCCACTAGGCAGCATTTAAAACAACATCAACAACGAGCGTGATGGGAAAAACCACGGAAACGATTTCGCCATTACAGCAAATCAGTCGACACGTCTTTAGTTTGTATTTTAGCCACAAGGCCCATGTGGGAAACAATCTGCAACATCAATTTCTGCTCCAGATTTAAAAAAAAAAAACACCCCAAAGAAAATGCACTTGGGTCAAAAGTATTGGGACGCCTGACTTCTCTGAGAAGGTTGTCTGGTTCTTCTGCAAACTGCTACCACAAAGTTGGAGGCACACAATTTTTGGATGCAGTAGCATGCCAGGAGAGCCAAACCTGTTCCAGCATGACAACGCCCCTGTGCACAAAGCCATCTCCATGAAGATCTGCTTTAAATCTCCTGCTATAAACCCTACCAAACACATTTTGGATGAATGTGAAAACTGCACCCCAGGCTTCCTCACCTTCTCACCGACACCAGGACCTGATTTACTAACACCATTGTAACTGAATTAATCTCCACAAATATCCACAAAATCTAGTGGAACCTCTTGCCAGAACAGTGGACGGTATTATAACAACAACGGAGCCTAAATGTGAAATGAGATGTTCAAAAAAGAAGCAGAAATCTCGTGGTCAGGTGTCCACAAATTTTTGCTTATACAGTGTATAACTGATGCATTGAAATCTTTTTTTAACTAAACAAACTTTTGTCTGTTTTTTGTCTAATCTTTTTTTTTTTTATTCTTTTTCTTCTTGTTCAAATTCTCCAATATCAATTTATCAAAAAACAAAAAAAAAACAGTTATTTGGTTGTGAATTGAAATCTACTGTTTTAGAATAAAGTGGGCGTGGCCTATGACGTAGGAACAGTGAAAGTATTCATGGCTCGTATTCAATTTTGTCGTTCGTATTAGAACATTGAAATCACTTTAAAGGCCATCTCTCATAATAAAACTCTTTTGGACGCCATCTTGGGTGTGTGAAGTATGTTGAAACAATTAACAGCAGTTTTTGGGATATTTATAATCGTTTTTTGTTTTTTTTTACTTGAAAACATACACGATACCACGGGGTATAGAAAAACTAGAGTTACATATAAAATTGTAAATATTTATGATACTGTGGCGCCCACAAGGATTTATACTGGAAATAATTCTTTACTACTGATTCTTTTGATATAAATACACTTAAAAATTCTATTAATTAAATTGAGTAATGAATTAAATCAAATTAAATCTATAAAAAAATGTTAATTAAATAGTTTACATTTTTTAGACCCAATTTTGGGTAAAACACGATGTGTGTGTGTGTGCTTTCTCTTTTTACATTTATTATTTATATTTCTAAAGATATTTTCAACTTAACTGTTATTTCAGCATATTTTAACAAAATGTCTGCATTTAAGAACCACACAAGAAATGTATTTATTCATTCAATTTATTTATTCGTTAAAATGTTTTCATTCCTTCCATCCTTCATTCACTCCCTCGATATGTAGAATTGTCAGGATTTTCTCCTTTTAAGAGAAATTCCTGAAGCTGGACTTAAAATGCAAAAGAATCCATATCGTGTTGTTGAAACGTCAATGATGACAGGAAGTGGCGGCGATGGAGATGACAGGAAGTGGTGGTGATGACAGAAAATGGCAGCGATGACAGGAAGTGATGGCGATGACAGCAAGTGGCGGCGATGACAGGAAATGGCGGCGATGAGAGGAAGTGGCAGCGATGGAGATGACAGGAAGTGGCGGTGATGGAGATGACAGGAAGTGGTGGTGATGACAGGAAGTGATGGCGATGACAGGAAGTGGCGGCGATTTTGCACATGCGCAAAACAAAATAGGATACATATTTTACATTGGCAGCCATCTTGGATCATTCAAATCCCATTTTTTTGGTCAAAATCTTAAATGTTTTCTTCTGCGGCATCGCTGTGGTATTACTCCGCCCACCCAGCAGGCCACACCCCTTTTAGCCCCCCCCCAGGATGCCTTGTACAACTTTAAAGGAATAAAAATCTATTAAATCTATTAAAATAAACCTCGTGAATGTACTCGAACCAAAAGTCATCTTTCCTCGTCCTTTCCTTTGAAAAATCCGAAATAAAAACCCGCAGGAACGTCAAACTGCCCCTTTCTTTTCTGAAGTGCTCTTACAGCGGGTCGTAATTAGGCTCCCTGCTCAGCACAGGAAAGGGATTTGCACCTCAGCAGGAAGATCAGGTTGACCTTCAGGATTTCCAGTCCGTCTGCATCACGGCTGCTGGGAAAACCCACGGCGAGAACGAGTCCAATTCAGTCCGAGTCTAATGCCGATCCCTCATGGCTCCGTGTTTCTTCTGAAGAGCGCTGCATAGGGGAGGAAATAATGAATAAGTCTCTGTGCCACGTGTGGAGATCTGGATGTCCTGTAGGGAGCTTTTGGGACTGAGTCTCACTTCATTTTCTTTTCTGCCTCGAGGAAAGGTTTTCTCCACTCCATGAAGAAGTTTATATAAAAAAGCCAAGATTGATTTAAGGTCTGATTTGAGCCTGGGTTCAGACGAGTGTTGGTTTGTTCGTTTCCAGCGACTGAGCTGCAGCTGAACAACAAACCGCCAGTGAATAAAGAACTTCACAAACTTCACTACATTTTAAACAAACACCACATAAAGACTCGGCTCAGGCTCTTCACCAGGTTCCTCCTTAGCAGGAAACACCACCGGGTTGATCAATGAAATAGAAATGTATAAGTATGATGACATCATTTCCTGTTTTTCTTTTTTTTTTTTATCCTTCCCTCTCTACCTCTTTATCTGAGACTTTTAATGCACTGTGTTCTCTCTCTCTCTCTCTCTCTCTCTTTCTCTCTCCATTTATCTGTCTTTTCTATAATTTCCCCTCTCTTTCTGTTCCTATCACTTTTGTTTTTTTCTCTCTCGTTCGCATTATTTTCTATTCTTTTTCTCTACATTTTTTACTTTTCTTTATTTCTTTCTTTCCCTTTTCTTCCACCTCTCCTTTCCTTTGTTGATTTTTATTTCTCTTCCTGTTTCTCAGTTCTGCAAGTAATTTTAGCCATTTTTTTATATTAATCCCTTATTTCATATTTTATCCCTCATTTTGTCTTATTCCCTTTATCTCCTCTCCCCCCCCCCCTCTCTCTCTCTCTCTACATCACATTCTATCCAAAGAAAGTTGAAGCCCCCTGGTTTTGTTGTGATTTTTTTGTTTTGTTTTCTGAGCATCAGAACTGAAACCCTGCAGTCACTCAGACACCTTCATCCCAGACCTCCACACGCACACGCACACATGCACACACACACGCACACATGCACACATACACACACACACACACACCCCTCAAGGATGTAAGAAATGTTTGTCGCTAACTAGTGGCACAAGGCAGGAAGTGTGTCCACGAATCTCTTAGACATAAAAAAGACTAACCACAGCAGCCTGATCAGTCAGAAGTACACACACACACACACACACACACTCACACTCTCTCACACACACACTGGAAGTTCAGGTGTGAATAGTGGATTGTGATTGGCTGGAAGTTCAGGTGTGAATAGTGGATTGTGATTGGCTGGAAGTTCAGGTGTGAGCTGAACACACAGGAAGTTTGCGTTTGCCAGTTGAATCTAAACGAATGTGATTGTCTGATTATAAACACCTGTAACCATAGTAACATCCAGTTCCACTTCCACCGAGAGTGAAACAGCAACCGTACACATTTCCTAATGACCTCACTGATCTTTTTTACTTCTGCTTTTCCTTCTTTTTTTGTTTTCTGTTGTCCTGTTCCTTCCTTTTGTTGTTATGGAGCTCTGACACTAGAGACTCCTTCCCTGAGCGTTATATAAACACACTCCTCACCTTCACCGCGTCCCTGATTATAATTATAATCTGATTAAGGAAAGCCACTGCAGTGAATGAGCCGTTACCATAACGATGATAACAGAGCGCACATCTGGATGTGTAAGAAATCCAAAACTTTTATTTACATAAAAAAATAATTCAGTGAAATAAAGTCAGAATGTTCAATAAATACAGCTTTTATATAAAATTAAGAAAGTCCACACTCACAAAATCCAGATGTGTGTGTGTGTGTGTGTGTGTGTGTGTGTGTATGTGTGTGTGTGTGTTTCACGAGCAGCTGTGGCGCATGTGGAAGTTGACGACGTACTCGGCATTGGTGCGCTGCACTGAGATGGCAAACGGTTCGAATGGGTGGAAGGTGAAGGCCACGAGGCGGCGCACGGCGTGGTTTATAGGACGACCCAGGAGACCAGCCTGGATTTTAAACTTCAACAAGCCTGAGTCCCGCGCGTAAAACCTACACACACACACACACACACACACACACACACACACACACACACACACACACACACACACACACACACACACACACACAATAAACACAAAGAGAGATATACACTCAATGATTGAATAAATAGAAATTAAATTAAATAAATGATATATACTTTTTAATAAAGAAATACAATGTACATTTTTTTTATCTAAAATAAATGATCATGAATTTGTTCAATAATATTAACAAATGTATTATTATTATTTACAACACTTGAATTAAGTCCAATGACAGTGGGCGGGATTGAGGTGGGGTTGGGGCGGGATTGAGGTGGGGTTGGGGTGGGATTGAGGTGGGGTTGGGGCGGGATTGAGGTGGGGTTGGGGTGGGATTGAGGTGGGGTTGGGGCGGGA
>JBCEWE010000621.1:0-37500 GCA_039877035.1 Silurus lanzhouensis
TTTTATTATGTTGTAGTCCCATGATCTTCAGAGACCCAACATGCTGAATAAAGTGCTGGACAATAAAAGTATGGGCTTCTTTCTCATGTTTGACATTGACAATTAAGCTGACAACACTGATACAAAGTGTTGCTAGTCTCCCCCACATGCTGTTTACTGCACTTTTGATAGAAAACACAGTCCTGGGGTTAGCTGGTGCTGGATCTGTGATCACAAATGTTGAGCTATTTTATGAGTGCTCAGTAGCTCCTAGTTTTATAACTATAATGACTGTATAAGACTGTAGAAAGAACATTACACTCCATGCTCATGTTAGTTCTCACTCTCCAGTGCTCTGTATTGTTGAAATATACATAAATCAGACTCTTGATGGTCACCCAAATGAGGATGGGTTCCTCTCAAGGTTCTTCCTCATAACATCTAAAGGAGTTTTCCTTCGACACTCACCACGGCTGCTCATCAGGGATAAATGCAAACCGTTCACCTGTTGATTTCTGCTGTTAAAGCTGCTTTGAGACAATGTCTGTTGTAAAAAGTGCTATAGAAAAAAACTTGACTCTGTAGCTCACATCTGACATGCTAAATGCACATAACTGTTTATTTATTTGTCAAAGAGAGGGAGGCTGATCTCTGGATATGTGGTTTTGAACGTTTCCTCTTTGCACAGAAAGCATAGTAGCCATATGCAAGATATAATGCCTCTAACAGCACCAAGGAGTAGAGAACTGAGAGAAAGGAGGCTCCTTCAACCTCCAGACAGCTTAAGCTCGGAGACACCAAGATATTAACAAAGTTGATCATGCAGTGTTGAAGTTTGTGAGTCAGAGTCTCCAACCCTTAAGTGTGGTAGAACAGCAATCATTTAAAATGTTTTTTTTTTTTTTTATGATCTTCAGTGTAACACCACGTGAGGACCACTTTGTGACATAAAATGGAAGAGCGCACTAAGAATGAAGACTATAAAAGAAAAGAAAGGAAAAAAAAAAAATCAGGATCAATTTCATAGCAGTGACCAAAATTGTTGAAGGTCAAGGAGAAGAGGTTAAATCAGATCACTGGAGCACTGGGTTGATCCTAACAGTCTGGAAAGGTTCTCAGTACACTAGCATGCAGGCTGTACAAAGCCCCCACACACTGGACATTCTGAATTTGTCGTATAGAACAATGTTTGAAAGACTACAGACAACAGGTTAGAGTTTTTTTTTTTAAGTCATTTTGTTTATATGGAGAACAAGATGAGAACAAACTCTGCTTTAAATGACCCTGAAGATGAGATAAATGGTGAGGACTTGGTAGAGGTCACAGCCATGGAGACGAAAATGCTGTGAGCAGCAACTTAGCAACAGCCATCGAAAAATGTTTGCGTGCTGAGAGAATGTGTAGACCAGCTGTCAGATATTCTTATTGAAACATCTCTCTAAGCAGTGCTGCTGTTCCACTGTGCTTCATGGCCGAAAGTCCCGTTTCTTTCCTCAATGAGATACCATGGCGTTCTGCATGTACGGTTAGTCACAGAACTTCTAATATTTATAGGAACCATAGTTTTTTCTCAGAATCACACATTATAGCCTTCTGTATTTCATTATATTCAGATGATCATAAGTACAATTTAATGCTTAATGTTCATATGCACAGGAATTAATAACTTTGCCTCACTTTTCCCACACCTTCATTTCACCTCAATGTTTTTTCCCACCATTGGTGAGTGAACATCCTCTATTTTAGTGTTTCCTTTATCCTGCTTTCTCCCTTGCATTTCTCATAACTTTAACAGGTGTCCCTTTTGACTCCATTGGTGCTGCTGTGTACCCTCATTGCTCAATGATTAACCTCTTATCATATGGCCTGTTTTCTTTAAAGCTGTTTCCATACTCATGCTTTGTCTTATGTGTGCTCTCAGATGACATTTCATGAGCATAAGCTTTGTGAGTCCTTTTAAATTCTACCACCAAATAGCGTGCAGGTGTAATCAATCAGGAACTGGGTGACTGTGAACATGGAACTGTAGCTGAGGTCTGGGGAATGTAGTCCACAGCAGCCATGTTTGTAGGCGGCATTGACTCCTGGGAATTGTGGTTTGTGGTTTCCTGTGTCATGACTTCTCATTGTAGCTTGTGGGTGGCAATCGTGGTGCAAATTACAAAGCTTTAATACAATGTCAATGTACATTAAAAAAAAAAATTACGGTGTGTGTGAGGGAATTCTGATCATCATCAAAATATGTTTTGATATTAATCCTCTTTGAAGCACTTCTACTGAACTATATGATCCTGACCTGTAGGAACCTAACCATGAATCCACAGAATAGACAGAGAATTTCAAGATTCAACATCTCGTTTCAGCCATAAAACCCCTTCCTAAAGTATAGAGTTCAACAGTCGTTGAAGCTGCACCGTTTACCGCATCAACCCTCATTCTTCTTCCTTTTTCCATCATTCCTCTTCTTTTTCGTCCTCCCCCCATTCATAATAGCACTTACCACAGGATCCACCCCTGAGCACACCGTGTTTATAGCGATATTACAGCAAGCACTTGTTACTAATCAGTTTTATTATAGAAACTATAGGAAGGGATACAAATCATTGATTATTCACATGCTTCCATGGAATAAATCATATTAAAAATTGGTTAATAAATAAATAAACCCATTCCAATTAGTCATGAGATACATGCAGAGGACTGATCGACCCGCAGCTGGCTGCTTCTGGCAAGCCTACAATTTTAACCAAAATTATTTGAAATAATGACAATTTATTCTGTTTAATGTCAAACAAGGCACCTGAAATGAAAAAAAATGCAAATCAGCTTCAAAGCAGTACTCTAACTCATTCTGCCCCACGGTAGAATCATCGATTATTGTCGAGAGGTGAGGAGAAATATGACCATATGGGTATAAGGATTTAAGCTGCTCTATATGATTGCTCACTCCCACTTTGCTAATTTTTCCTGTAACCCCATGGATGGAGAAATAATAAAAACCAAAGCCCAAAGGGAACTGCTGCTAAGACACAGTATCTATCAGAACTCTAGCAGTTCTATAAACATGTGCTGTTTATGTCTGTCTGCCTGTGATGGAAGGGGCATTAAAAATGCATAACCCTAACCCTGTAACCCTTATTCATAACCCTACCCCTAACCCTGTAACCATAATGTATACCCCTAATGCCACCCCTATCCATGTAGGTTATGACCCTACCCCAACCACTACCCTTGCAACCCTAATTTATAACCCTTAACCTAACCCTGTAAACCTAATGTATACCCTTACCCCACCTCATCCATATATGGGTTATGACCCTACACCAACCCTAAAGCCTAACCTTGTTACCCTTATTTATAGCATATACATTAACATTTGCGGCATTTAGCAGACGCCCTTATCCAGAGCGACGTACAAAAGTACTTTGAGTCTCTAGCAATAAATAAATCTACACTGGAACGCCAGATTACAAACTTAATGTAAATATAACTCTTTAATTCTACAATGCAAACTTGGGAAATGATTATTTATCCATACACCTACCCCTGTTACCCTAACTTATAGCCCTTCCCCACCCTTATCCATGTAGAAGTTACGACCCAACCCCAACCCCTAAACCTGTAACCCTTATTTATTACCCTGTAACCCTAAATTATAGCACTATTCCTAACCATGTAACACTAATTTATGACAATACCCCCTAACCCTGTAACCGTAACAACTTAAAGCCCTACCCCCCTCCCTGTAACCATAATTTATAACCCTACCCAAGTCTGTAAGCCTAATTTATAACTCTACCCCAAGCCATGTAATCATAATTTATAACCCTATCCCTAACCCTGTAACCCTTATTTATAACCCTACCCTCTAACTCTTTAACACTAATTTATAACCCTACCCCAAACCTTGTAACCCTCATTTATAACCCTACCTGCTAATCATGTAACCCTAATTTATAACCTTATCACTAACCTTGTAACCCTAATTTGTAACCATACCTGCTAACCCTGTAATTCTAAATTATGACCCTAACCTGAATTATATGCATACATCTAACCCTGTTACCCTAATTTATAACCCCACCCTTAACCCTGCAACTCTAATTTATAACCCAACCCCTAACCCTGTTGCCCTTACTCATAACCCTACCCCTAATCTTGTATCCCTAATTTATTACCCTACCCCTAACCATGTAACACAAAATTATATTACACAATCGAAGTTGTTCGATTGTGATTTATTTTTTACTGAAAACGCAGAAAAAGAATTGCATCATGAACACATACAATAGTGGAATTAATGTATGCAGCACAATCACAGCTAACTGATTTATTTCTGTGGCTGTCAAATAAGACAGCAATAACTTTCAAATCTCCTCCAGGGAATAATCTACGTACATTACGAGTTTACTCATTCAGCTGCAATTTGAGAACACAAATAACTGTTTTTCCTTAAAAAAACAGAAAACATTCTGCCGCTGACTGACCTGGAGTTGTACTGAACATTCAGGTAAGCTACTAGATTTTGCTATACACACAAGTAGTGTTTTTTCATTAATGTATTTGTTACCATTGAAAGTAAACCACTTAACAGACACTGCATAGTTTATCTGATCAACTCCAAAGTAATCCCTCACTTTTCCTTTTAAATATGGCATATTTTTTACTTCTAATACTGGTCCCAAAACACATTCACTAGTAAACATGGGGTGAGTAAAATAGCTCACATTCTGACAACATTCAAACATTTGATTGTGCCTAATTAAAGACTTGCATACATTTTTAAATTTACTTTTGAAACCCATTTTCTTTTTTAAAACAATGTTTGGATTTAAACCTCATGCACATGTGATGGAGCATTGGTCCTAACTGTTTAATTTGGGATGGAACATGAATCAAGTAATGTTGTTTAGGTGTAATATTATTCTTGGGAAAAAGGTCCTTAAAATGTTTAAGAATCATTTCAATAAGTTCTTTTAACTTGTCAATAGTCTCAAGACATAAAACAGGTGAAAGCAAAATCTGAACGATTTCCAGAAGTTCAAGAATGAATGAAAAATATGCACTACCTCGTTAATAGGGCCCATTTTTACCTGGCCTGGATGGCAACATCCACAAAGATTCAAGTGCTATAAAAATATATCAGATCAATAATTGTTTCCACTCTTTTCACTTAAATCTGTTCATCAACCTCAGTTCTGATCAAAACTACATCGTATGCCTGGCGCTGTGCACCATATCTGGGGAAGGTCAGGGATGCTGCAGAGGTGGGACAAGGCATGCGTGTTGTAAAGGAGATGACTGAGGGACTCCAGGGAGTCACTGTCTGCTGCAACAGACAACTTCTTTACAGTTATAAGCTTGCACAGGAGCTCCTCGAAAAAAACTTTTCCTAGTCGGAACAGTCAGGAAAAAGAAACCAGAGCTGCTGCAGGTTAAAGGAAGACCTGTCCCCTCCTCCATCTTTGGTTTCACCAGGAACACAACAGCTGTCAGTCCCATTCCCAAACGGGGGAGGAATGTGATTGTGTTGAGCACAAGGCACCGTGAGGCAGCTGTGACGGAGGGACCAAAAGCAAAAGCAGATATTATCACTTACTACAACCGCTGTAAGGGAGGTGTCGACAGTTTAGACAAGGTATGTGCCATCTCCTACTTCAGATCATTTTTACTGAATTCATGTGCTTGTTAGAGAGAGATGTAGGAGATACAGTTTGTGTTTGCATGTACAGTATGTGTGCATGATTATTCTTATTGTCATGTGCAGCTTTAGAATGAAGCTGTCAGTTTTAGTAAAAGTATAGATGAAGTGTGTACTTATTGTTTTCTTGTTCTTGTATCTCTGTAGGTTGTCGCCACCTACAGCTGAAGACGGAAGACTTAGCGGTGGCCACAAATGTTATTTTTTATTATGATGGACATCTCAGGTTATAATGTCATTTTCACAGCCATTGATCCCTCCTGGAATCAACATAAGCTTTCAGAAGGAGGCTTTTTTTTTAGAGGAGTTGGGCAACTCAATGATCTCAGCAGCAATTTTAAGAAGACTGCTGCACTAGTGCAGGAGCTACAGACTCTGTACGTGCCCCTCAGATGCCAGCAGGCACCAGCAGCTCAGTTCAGAGGGGAACGTGTAAGGGCTGCAAGAATCGTACAGTGTGCACTTGCATTAAATGTGGTGAATTCACGTGCAAAAATCACCAAGTGATTTGTTGCAAGGACTTCTGGGAACAATAGACACGCACACATGCACGCTTTATAGTTTATTTTATAGATTGAAGGTTGTTGCATTTTTTGTGTTGTTGTTGTTGTTGCTGCTGCTGTTCAGAAATCTGATGTGGAGTAGACTTTTTTACAGAAAAAGAATTTATCAGACACATGAAGGTCAGTGAACAAAGGTTACCCTCTCTCTCACAGGCAAACACACACATACTAGAAAACTCCATAGGAAAGCCAGAAACTAAGCTTTCTCTCCACAGCTCTATTTCATGGTCTCGTGGCGCCACCTAGTGGTCAACAGTAAAAAACGCAAATGTAATCTCTTCCCAACAGGGGGTGCTAATAACTTTCAAAAATGCATTAATGTATAATGTCATGGTGGAGCAATTAAAAAATGTCGTTCTAATGGGAGTCACTGGGGAAAAATCAGCCACTGAGGACAAATGAGGATGAAAATAATTCAAGCTGATGCTGCAAAAAACTAACCATGCATAAAAGTCAGTTTTTCTCCAGTCTTTGACACACGCAAGCCTGTGATAAATGGTCAAAAAATCCAGTTTACAATTACTGTTCATATCAAATTCAGTATTTTGTGTGGTTTTTTTCCCCATTTCTGTGACGTCACTAATTCATTTGGCAATTAATAAAAAAAATCCTGGATTAAACTAATTTTTTTGTAGTTTTGATCAGAACTGAGGTTGATTAACAGATATAAGTGAAAAAGTGGAAACAAATGTTGATCTGATATATTTTTACAGCACTTGAATCTTTGTGGATGTTAACAGCCACGAGGGACGTTAAAGGATGATTTTTTGTACAGAGGAAACTGCTGACATAGCAAAAAAAATAAATGTTACAAAATGTAAAAAAAAAAAGAAATTCTCACGAAGTATCATTCCATTAGCTAAAACACATGTAGAGTTATCTATTAAAAAAAACAAAGCAAAACAAGCATTTGACCTGAGGACTGCTTCAGTTTATTGTCATTGGAAGCTAATGTACTGTATGCAATAGGACTAGACCTAGCTCTAGTATCTAGTGGAGAGTATGGGTAACCAATTATGTCAGCATTGAAAGCATCCATGTCCAGTTGTCCCGAATGAACCAAATGTTTTAACACGCACTGAAGTTCCAAGGGAGCAATGCCCTCAAGAACTATGTGCATTATATCTTGAGGTGTTTGCTGGATTAAATTGAAGGCAGGAAAATCTATTACTTTGCTCCTTCGGTTTATTCCATATGTAGTTCTTAGGCTGTTCCTAAGAAACTCTGTGCTGGCTTTCTCAATGTCATTGCACTGTCTAATATGTCTTTCCAGTGTTCTTGGCTCAAAGTTATCTTCATTTAAAAACATTTGCATGTCCTCAAAAAAACACTCACAATGGCGGCATTTACTGAATGCAAAGCCCACTCCCTCTTTAAATCCACACAACTCATGTTGAGCTAAAGTATCTCCACATATAGAAACCACAGCTCCAAATATTTCATGTTCACCACTTTCAAGATACATTTTTACACCATTCTAAAGCTTTGCCAAGTCCTCATGCAGTCTTGTCAATACTGCATTAACTCCACATTCTGAGAGGTCATTTTGCTTCGCAATGGCAAGAAGGCGGATTGAAGCTAATTTGGACCTGCACTTTGGATTAATGTTGCCCAAAGTGTAGTAGAACATGAGCAACTTATTCTTTGAAGAATAAGACCCAAGTGGATTACAAATTTCAATTTGATCTGAATAAAGGATTATCTGTAAAGCAGAGGCATTTCTGAGGTCCACTATTTATCATGGCAAAGATTTTTGGATGAGACAGTAACTCAGCAGTATATAATGGAAACATTTGTTTTTCATGCAGAGCTTTCTTTTTTTCTCTCTTTTCTGACAGCATACTGCTGATCCAACTGACATTTCTTCTGCTTCTACAAAACTGAATTTTTCTTTTATGACACTGTCTTGCCTGTATGTTGTAGAAACTGCAGCAAATGGATCTTTAAAGTGGTCAAAAATTCCTAAACCCTGTTGTCGGAGCTGAATTCCTGAATGTTCATTGAACACTGCTTGTAGCTGACTTCTCCAGTTGTTCAACAACTGAGATTGTTACTCCTGAAATGCTGCCACAATGCCATTCACACCACTCTGGAGGGGGAAAAAACTAAACAAAGCTAACGTTAAACAAACAAGCATACATGCATACACACACGGTGGTACCTCGACTTACGAGTGTCCCAACTTACAAGTTTTTCGAGATACGAGCCGTCTCTCAGCCGATTTTTTTTCTTTGAGTTGCAAACTAAAATTCGGGTTACGAGTGAACCATATAAAGCCAGTCAGGGCTGGAATTTAAAAAGAGGGCCGCATTCACTCCGTTGAACACTCCACAGTGTTTTTTGGGGGTCCGGAACGGATTAATTGCATCTCAATGGGGAAAATTAATGTGACATACGAGTAATTTTAGTTACGCGCACCTCACGCGACGAATTAAACTCGCAAGTCGAGGTACCACTGTATTATATATATTATTTAACATTTATTTGCTTACTGATACTAACCTGAGAGAGATAATGATTTTCTCTTGCAGTCATCACAACAGCAGTGGCATGTGTAGACAGCACATCACGTGATGAACTATCATTCTGCACCCACGAAAAAAAAAACATTATAATTGCATTACATAACAGACATATATACACAAAAAAAATTTATATATATATATATATATAAATAAATATAATATAATATATATATATATATATATATATATATATATACACACACACAACACACACACACACACATAAATATACATTATATATATATATATATATATATATATATATATATATATATTTCACATAAATACATATATACATACACACACACAGACACACACACATATACAGTGAGGAAAATAAGTATTTGAACACCCTGCTATTTTGCAAGTTCTCCCACTTAAATCATTGAGGGGTCTGAAATTGTCATCGTAGGTGCATGTCCACTGTGCATGTCCACTCCATGCAAGATCTCACCTCGTGGGGTCTCAATGATCCTAAGGAAGGTGAGAAATCAGCCCAGAACTACACGGGAGGAGCTGGTCAATGACCTGAAAAGAGCTGGGACCACCGTTTCCAAGGTTACTGTTGGTAATACACTAAGATGTCATGGTTTGAAATCATGCATGGCACGGAAGGTTCCCCTGCTTAAACCGGCACATGTCCAGGCACGTCTTAAGTTTGCCAATGACCATTTGGATGATCCAGAGGAGTCATGGGAGAAAGTCATGTGGTCAGATGAGACCAAAATAGAACTTTTGGGTCATAATTCCACTAAACGTGTTTGGAGGAAGAAGAATGATGAGTACCATCCCAAGAACACCATCCCTACTGTGAAGCATGGGGTGGTAGCATCATGCTTTGGGGGTGTTTTTCTGCACATGGGACAGGGCGACTGCACTGTATTAAGGAGAGGATGACCGGGGCCATGTATTGCGAGATTTTGGGGAACAACCTCCTTCCCTCAGCTAGAGCATTGAAGATGGGTCGAGGCTGGGTTCCAACATGACAATGACCCGAAGCACACAGCCAGGATAACCAAGGAGTGGCTCTGTAAGAAGCATATCAAGGTTCTGGCGTGGTCTAGCCAGTCTCCAGACCTAAACCCAATAGAGAATCTTTGGAGGGAGCTCAAACTCCGTGTTTCTCAGCGACAGGCCAGAAACCTGACTGATCTAGAGAAGATCTGTGTGGAGGAGTGGGCCAAAATCCCTCCTGCAGTGTGTGCAAACCTGGTGAAAAACTACAGGAAACGTTTGACCTCTGTAATTGCAAACAAAGGCTACTGTACCAAATATTAACATTGACTTTCTCAGGTGACCCCTCCATGATTTCTAAGTGGGAGAACTTGCAAAATAGTAGGGTGTTCAAATACTTATTTTCCTCACTATATATATATATATACAGTGGAACCCGGTTATCTCGCCCTCGGTTTCCTCGACAACCCTATTAAGTCAACGTTTTTGAAGTGGAACCGCCAAATTCTCGCTTTTTCTAAGCATTTTTTATCGGTTATGTCGACTTTTTTATGTCGCGGAACCCTAATATCTCGAGCACAAGGGGGGAAAAATTAGAAATTTTAACGTCAATTATCTCGATCGGCGCTGTGCAGCCGCAGAAGAACTCGCGAAAGTGGCTGAAAAATCAAACCTTGCAGATACTACAGGTGTTTGTATTGTATACTGGTGAATCTCTGCTGTTAGTAAGTGCACATATGCATTTTTTTTGTTAAATGTTATGCGATAAACGGGAGCGCGGCGCTCCCAGCTTCAACTCCTTACCGAGCGCCGCGGCGCGTCCGCTCCTTACCGAGAGAGCCGTGCTCCTTACCGAGAGAGCCGCGCTCGGTAAGGAGCACGGCTCTCTCGGTAAGGAGTTGAAGCCGGGAGCTTCAAAGAAAGTGGCCGAGAAAGCACCTGCCACGCCCCTTCGGCCGTTCACGTTTGAGACTTTTCTGTCCCTCGTGTTTGGTTTCGGGTTCGGTTTTGGATCTTCCGGGATTTTTTCCGGCTTCGCGCCGTGCCGCCGGTCGCGGTATTTTTTAATTTCCATCTTTTTCTATTCACATCTTCTCTCTCTCTCTCTCTCTCTCTCTCTTCTCTCTCTCTCTCTCTCTCTCTCTCTCTTGGCTTATCTCCCCCTCGGCATCGCGGACGTAAGTTTTTTCGGACACTTTGCTTTGTGTGTTTGTGTGGATTACTTCAGCCTGATGGTCACTTACCGAGGTAAACGTACCAGGATTGAAGACCATTGTTATAGAATATAATCTCAGACCTAACATCTTATTCATATTAATATCTCTCCTTTTTGTGTTTACTCTCCCACACATTAGTTGAACATGCCCTTCCTGTTTTCACTTCTCTGCCACTGCTTTTCCCATCTGACTCTGCAGCACCAAAGAAACCGGTCCCAATCAGTGAGGGTCTTTTTCACATTCTCAATCCTGATACCTACATTCATTGGCGCATGTTTTCCAGTCCTGTCTTGCTGGTTGGGGAGGAGATCTGTATGGTGTTTGTAGGTACAACCCCAGTTCTAACATTTCCCAAAGACTTGCTCCATGAGGGGCCACTATACCTCCTGGCTTTTTACTATGCATTTCATCTCACATACCCAAAGTGTATTGCAACACTCTTGTCTGAAGTTCTGAGAGATGCCATCCACGAGCAGGATGCAACCCCCTCGTACAAAAAGGCCATTCATGAATGGAGAATGTTTGTTGACTAAAAATTGTTTCAAGTGTTGTATGGCTGAGCTCTGAGACACCTGCAGTGTTATTTTTGCTCTATTTGTGCTGTTAGGAAGTTTCTCCTATTTCGATTAGTGTTTCGTCTATCTTCCATTAAATAATGGAATACATTAGACTGACTTCTGTTTGAGGCTTATGGGCAGAAACGTAGTCATCCACCATCACTTCCAGGTTACCTAAGGAAGAAATGCCAGTGCGTCCCCTGACCCATGGGGTCGGAAAGGCGGCCCACTAGAATTTCAAAAGGTGACAGTTAGTAGTTAAAGATAGGATCATTCTCATTTCTGTGAGTACTGCCGGGAGAACAACAGTCCAATTTCGGCCTGTTTCAATGCAGGCTTTAGTAATACGTTCCTTAATGGTTCTGTTTGTTCTCTCTACCACTCCAGCTGACTGTGGGTGATAGGGAATATTAAAATGCCAATCATTTGCTGAGCTTTTAGCCAAAATTTGTGTTACCTTCGAAGCAAAAGGTGTGCCGTTATCACTTTCAATCATGCTAGAAATGCCAAACCTAGAGATGATCTCTTTTGTTAAATTTTGACAACCGTTTTAGCGTTCTCTGTCGCACATGCAAATGCTTCTGGCCACTTACTGAATCTGTCAACTATAACCAACAGGTATCTCAAATTTCCTACAGGTGGCATATGTGTAAAAATATATGGCCACTTTGGCAGGGAATTGAACAGCATTTAAAAGGTCGTCTATGAGATTAAAATGTGCTATGGGCTTTCCATCAGCTGTTTTAAAGTCTCTTTGCTTCCATGTTTCAGCAAAATCATGCACAACACCATAAGCAGATTTAGAATTAGTGTATAAAGTCACTACTTTACTTTCAGACAACTGACATGCTCTTGTAAATGCCACCAACTCTGCAGCTGTGTGCAGATGTGTATGGTAATGATTTAGCTTCAACTATTACATCAGGTAATCTTACAACTGCATATCCACATAAATACACATCATCAGAGGGTTTTGAACATTAACATCTACATATAGACAATCCCCCTCTTCCAGGGCCGTATCTAAAAGATCAGACCTACAAGAGGTTTCTTGTTCAATGTTTTTAAGGCAAATCATGTGTGTCGTCAAAACCATCTAAATCTATAAAGTCTAGCAGATCACACAGAGCTACTACAGCTGAATGCGGCTGAGAAGAGGCTTAATGGTGAAGTTTTCTGGCTTCATGAGTGTGGTTTTATAACCAGATCTACGTTGTGCTGTCATATGTTGTGTGTTGAAGTTGTGTAAAATAGCTGTTAGCTGATGTGAGGTGTTCAGTATCAAATGCTCGCAGTAGTTCATCAGTCCCAACAAGCTCTGCATCTGTTTCACAGTCTGAGGTCTTGAAAACCTGCTCACAAGCTGCACTTGGTCCTTAACATTGTGTTAACATTGTGAATGAAAATGTGTGTTTGTGTGACTTTTCTTTATATATATATATGTGTGTGTGTGTGTATATGTATTTATTTAAAAAGAATAAGATTAATATTATTCCAAATAGAGGAATTTGGAAAACATTTGAATTATTGTTATTCGGTAATAAAGTGCTGAATAAAATATAGGAATTCGTTATTGTTCTCCAGATTCATTCTAGTGATGCCGAACCCTCTCTGTATTATATCCTGAAAAATATTTGGGTCTTATATCAACAGGAATGTAAAATGTCAAGCTCAAATGTCAAGCAGAGGAGTAAAATGTAAAGGTTGTTAAGGACATTACTGTGTCTATAAAATAAATATAATGTAATCAATACAAAAGTAAATATTTTGTAGTGATTGTAACAGTTCCATCTGATTCGCTGCCCACTGCTGCCTGAAAATTCCACTTTGCTAATGTCAGTAAAGTTACTTCAATATGTTCATTTATACCCTCATTTATATACTTTAAAATATCACCCTAATCACACTGACTCTATATTTATTTACATTACTTTTGTGTGACTGATTAAACATTATATGTAGCTGATATGTAGATTAATATAGCTAATATAACTATAACAAAATAGTTGTGTGTCTAGATTTAATTTAAATAATCATCCAAATATTAACACTTAAAATAAACAATCTTAACTTTGGCAAAAAAAAAGTCTTTGATAATGTTTCTATTCACAATATTGTTATTTTTATATTTTAACATTGACTAATAATAGTGATAATAATAATAATAATAATATTAAGAATAATAATAACATTGACTACAAATATATGTCCACTTGACAAAAGTTTGTTTTTGTCAAGTGGACATATATTAGTAGTCAATGTTATGTTATTATTATTATTATTATTATTATTATTATATTTTAATAGTTAATGCCCCGTATCTATAAACTAAAGCAAGACTTTCTGTAAGTAAATGAATCAGTAGGAGAAGCAGCTCAGTGAGGAAATGTCCAGTAGATAATTAAACTAATATACAGTCATCACACTAAACCATATGATATCTTCTACATCTCCATGGTTACAACATGAGGTGCTTCTGACAAAAGTTTATCATCTACAGAAGCCCATTCTTTGAAGTTACAACTTTATTCATGGGGAAATTTCCAAAAAGTGGTGTAGAAAGAAAGAAAGAAGAGTAAATAAAACTCAATTTATTTTTCTTCTAGATGTAACCGGGTGGAAAATGGCATTTGAGTTGTGTTGCATGTATACACCTGTAATTCCTAAAGCTGGCGATAGGGGCAGTATTCGGGTGTGTGTATGTGTGTGTTGCCGAATAGAAAGTGCACATGCGCTCTTGTAAATAAACTTTTTCTGACACGTGCTCAGCAAGCAGAGCGAGAGAGATGCACTCTCGGGAAAGTTGCAATGTTTAAAATGCAATCCTAAGGTAAATGTGATGTTTCTTGACAACATTCTTTAAAATACTAAAGGGAGATGTGCATTTTATAGTTTCATTTAAAATAGTTGTTTTATTTCATTTTGTGCAATGTTTATTTCCATCTTAAGTCACCATGCGGTGTAGGCCACTAATTTAGGATGTTATCCAAAATATGCACTAAATCTTGTTAGTTAGTTCATGTGATTTGAAATGTATTTAACTTTTTGCACAGTGTACAACATAATGTTGGGAATTGCAACTTTTGTGAAGTAAGTGTGGATGGTTGTCTGGAAGCTCATCAACCTGTAAGTGATATACTTTTCCTACCTTCTAGTTGCATTTAGTGGGTAGTATTTTATACTCATGTTATTTTGTTGATTTTTTTGTAGAGTATTCCCACTGTCGTATTTTGGGTATTAAGAGTTATTGTTCTGAAGTATATGTGCATTTTTCTAAACCAAGTAATCTTTTATATTTTGTTTTATTTGTTTTTTTGGTGCAAATTGGGTTGTAGTTTGTGTACTGACAAATTAAGATCACAGGTTATTGTATAAATTCCCCACTGTGAGCTATGAGATTTAAATGTGTAGTGTTTTCTCGAAATCATTACACTGTTAGTGATATTTCTTTGTTTACATTTTTTGTTTTTGGTCCTTGTGTTTTTGTGTTTTTTTTATTCAGAACAAATGTAAATCTGTGCACATACAGTGGAAAATCAGACATTGAATAAACTTAAAAAAAAAAGTTAAACCCGTTAAATGTGGTCCTGGTGGTATACTAAAAATCCCTAGCCCACACATACTTTATATTAAATGATTATAGTTTTATGTTTTTTTTTTGTAGGAAATATTATATAATACATCATATACATATATACATCCAGGTGTGTGTGTGTGTGTGTGTGTGTGTGTGTGTGTGTGTGTGTGTGTGTATGCAGGCACTAAAGATGGCACTGATCCCATACTGGGTTGATCACCTGAAACTAGTAAGAAATGGAGATCAGATCAGAGAGAAAATAAAGAATGGATTGGGTCTGATCCTGTAGCATAAAGATAGAAAGTCTATTAAATATTAACTAAAGGACAAAGTAATACATGTGATTTGGACTCCTTCTGCTCTGGGCTTTTTCACATCAACTCCTCAGATCCTGTAGATAAACGTGTTCTCGGTTTGCAGACACGGAAATGCAGGAACACTGGAGTCTTCACACACAATTGTTCATCTCCAGTAAACACTAGAAGAGAAAGAAGTGAATCAGTAACAGTAGTAAATAACACTGATGTAGTAAATAACACTGATGTAGTAAATAACACTAATGTAGTAAATAACACTGATGTAGTAAATAACACTGATGTAGTAAATAACACTGATGTAGTAAATAGCACTGATGTAGTAAATAACTCTAATGTAGTAAATAACGCTGACGTAGTAAATAACGCTGACGTAGTAAATAACGCTGACGTAGTAAATAACGCTGATGTAGTAAATAACGCTGATGTAGTAAATAACTCTAATGTAGTAAATAACACTGATGTAGTAAATAACACTAATGTAGTAAATAACACTAATGTAGTAAATAACACTGATGTAGTAAATAACACTGATGTAGTAAATAACACTGATGTAGTAAATAACACTAATCACTACATCAGTTTCAGTGTTTATATAAAACAGATAATTACTCACTTCAGTGTCTGTAGTTTGTAACGTTTATCATCCTTCAGATCAGAGAGAAACTTCACTCCTGAGTTTCCTACTTTATTCCTATACAGATCCAGTTCTCTCAGGTGTGAGGGGTTTGATCTCAGAGCTGAAGCGAGAGCAGCACAGCCTTCATCTGATACTCCACAATTACACAACCTGCAGATACACAATGACACACACTTCACTCTCTCAGTTTCTACACATTACACATCCTGTGTGTTCTTTCCACTAGAAAGAAAGAGAGAAAGAGAGAGGAGGGGAGGGAGAGGTAGAGAGGGGGAGGGGGAGAGGGGAGAGAGAGAGAGAGAGAGAGAGAGAGAGAGGATGGTGGCTAAGTGCAAAACACAAACAAATCAGAAAACAAATTAACAAATTAGAAAACACGAACAACTGCAAAAACAAAAATATCAAATTGGAAAACACTGTTGTTGAACTGTTCACCGGGAATTGTGTTTGTATCGGCGTTTTTAAATTTTTTATAGTTCGTTTTTTCTCAGTTTTCTCGCTTTAAAATATCAAAATATCGTGTTGATCTCCTGCATCCTTCACTTTCCGTTGCCTCCGTCTCGACTATTTTTGCTGTCGGAAGAGCGCTTTTTTCCCTGTTTGAGGGTTTGAAGGACATTTACCAGAACTACGAACACACACTACAGTAAACACATTAAGGTACGTAATTTCTCAATTATAGCGAACATCCAGTTCACTCAGTGTGTGAAGTGTGACATGTTTAGTCAGTCTCTCTCCGTTGTTAGCGATAATTTTATCTGTGAGAAGTGTAAGCTAGTTTGCTCTTTGACGGAGAAGATCTTAGCATTAGAGGAACGCATCCAGAGTCTAGAGAGAAGTAGTGAGTGTGAGAGCAGTCCAGGTTTTGCAGGGGAAAGTCTGGATGCCCTAGGTGAAGGTACTATTCCCCCGACTCCGGCATTCGAGCCCTCGCAGTGGGGCGAATGGTTGACGACTCGGCGGCATACTCACAAAGCCAAAGCTAACGCTAAGGCTCGCCCACGGGAGCACCATTCCTCTCCGCTTCGCGTGTCCAACAGGTTTGCTCTCCTCAGTAAAGCACCCGCTGAGAAACCTGAAAGAGCTCTGGTTTTAGGAGACTCTATTCTGAGGCACGTGAAATTAGCTAGACCTTTAGGGGCACCAGCAGCACAGGTTATGTGTATACCGGGAGCCAGGGCGCCGGCCATAGCAGGTCAGCTTAGATTCTTAGGAAAGCACAGGTTCTCTAAAATAGTTTTTCACACAGGAGCTAATGATATACGCCTTCGACAGTCAGAGGTTACTAAGAGTAATGTTATAGAGGTGTGTAAATTAGCGAAGGCAATGTCCGATGCAACGTGGCGATGTAGCCTACAGCAGGTTATGGTCGCTGAACTGCTGGATGTCCGAGTGGTGCTCCAAAGACAATGTGGGCTTCATTAATAATTGGAGCATTTTTGAGGGCAAGGCTGGCCTGTTAGGGCGGGACGGTGTCCATCCCACCCGGGAAGGTGCTGCTCTCATTTCTTGTAGTATAGGTCATAGTCTCAGAACAGCACTAGTTAACAAGTGACTGTCTAGAGCCAAGGCCAGGGAGCAGACAGACTGGCTAAACCGACCGTCTGCTAGCTGCACAGAGTCGTCACTCAGGATCCACCATATTGAGACTGTGTCTGTCCCCCGAGCAAAACCAAAATATAGGAGTTATCAGAAAGTCTGTTTAAGTAACCTGATTAACATTAAATTAAATAGGACTGAACGCACAGCCAGCACCTCTGATCTAAAAATAGGATTGTTGAATATTAGATCTTTCACGCCAAAAGCGCTTACTATAAACGAAATTATTACCGACCAGGAGTTTAATATAATGTGTTTGACAGAAACGTGGATCAAATCGAATGAATATGTAGCATTTAATGAGGCGAGTCCCCCTGGGTATAGTTACATACACCAACCCCGTCTAAATGGCAGAGGAGGTGGAGTAGCAGCTATATATAATAATAATAATCTAAACGTCAGACAAAAGACTAAATACAAATGTAAAACATTTGAAGTTCTTTACACCAACATAAAATATTCAGTGTCCGAAAGCAGGTCAAGCCAGTTAATTCCACTAATTATTATTTATAGATCCTCAGGGCCCTACTCTGATTTTCTGATAGAATTTGCAGATTTCATTACAAATTTAGCTCCTTCTTTAGACAAAGCATTAATTGTTGGTGACTTTAATATTCATTTTGATAATCAGGAAGACTCCTTAAGAGCAGCAGTTGTGTCCATTCTAGATTCAGTTGGAATTAATCAGAATGTTATAGGACCCACTCATAGTGGTGGACACACTCTCGATTTGTTGTTAACATTTGGATTAAACATAAAAAACTTAGTCATAATTCCACAGTCTGAAGCTATTTCAGACCATTATCTAATCTCGTTTAAAATTTGCCTAAGTCATTGCATTTCTACCTCACCACGTTACCGTGTTAAGCGTACTTTCAGGTCAGCTACAGCAGCGCGTTTTATTAATAATCTTCCAGAAATTACGATATTAGATAGATCTCCGTCAGACCCCGCAGAGCTCGATTGGGCCACTGAACATCTAGAAACAACGTTACGTTACACTCTAGATGATGTAGCTCCCCTTAAGACCAAAATGATCAGGGAGAAAAAATTAGCACAGTGGTATACTGATCATACCCGCACCTTAAAACAGACCACTCGAAAATTAGAACGTAAATGGCGTCAAACAAAATTAACAGTATTTCAAATTGCATGGAAGGAGAGCCTCCAAAATTATAGAAAATCTCTTAGTGCTACTAGATCAGCATATTTCTCCACCCTCATAGAAAATAACAAGCATAATCCTAGATTTTTATTCAGCACGGTAGCAAAATTAACAGGGAATAAAAGCACTGCACTAACATGCACACCACCAATAGGTAGTGATGATTTCAAGAACTTTTTTAATAATAAAATTGAAAACATCAGGCAAGAAATCCAGACGGTTAATATAAATTCAAATTATTTTACAAGTAACCCTGTAGACAGCAGTGTAATTATAACGGACAATCAACTACAAAGCTTCACTCCTATTCATGAGAATGACTTAATCTCATTCATTTCCTCATCAAAATCATCAACCTGCATTCTCGACCCCCTGCCCACTAGTTTCTTTAAACAGATAACTCCAGAGGTAATCAAACCAGTTTTAAAAATAATTAACTCTTCCATTAGCACTGGTTATGTACCTAAATCCTTCAAACTGGCAGTTATCCACCCCCTTATTAAGAAACCTGACCTTGACCCATGTCAGTTGTCCAACTACAGACCGATATCAAATCTCCCCTTTATATCCAAAATTTTAGAAAAGGTTGTAGCACAGCAGTTATGCTCACACCTACTTACGAATAACATTTTTGAAATGTATCAGTCAGGATTTCGGCCTCATCATAGCACAGAGACGGCGCTAGTTAAGGTGGTAAATGACCTGTTATTGGCCTCCGATCAGGGTTTTGTCTCCTTAGTGCAGCTTTTGACACCATTGATCACACTATACTGCTTGCTAGACTTGAGAACGTTGTAGGAATAAAGGGAACAGCTCTCTCTTGGCTTAGGTCTTATTTGACTGATCGCTATCAGTTTGCAGATGTAAATGGTGAGTTCTCCACACTCTATGAGGTAAAGTTTGGTGTTCCTCAAGGATCTGTCTTAGGCCCACTGCTTTTCTCCTTATATATGCTACCTCTTGGTGAAATCATTCATAAACATGGGATTCGCTTCCATTGCTATGCTGATGACACACAGCTGTATATTTCAGCAAAGCCAGATGAGAGAGATCAGCTAAACAGTGTTGAGGAGTGTGTAAAGGACATTAGACAGTGGATGCTTAATAACTTTCTTCTGCTCAACTCAGATAAGACGGAAGTACTTTTACTAGGACGACATGCAGCTAGAAGCAAACTTTCTGATTACGTAGCATCTCTGGATGGTGTTTCTGTTTCAGCATGTACGGCTGTCAAAGACCTTGGTGTGATTATTGACCCGAGTCTTTCCTTTGAGTCTCACGTGAATAATATTACCAGGATCGCCTTCTTCCACCTTAGAAATATTGCTAAAATTAGAAATATGATGTCGTTACAGGATGCAGAAAAACTAGTTCATGCTTTTGTTACTTCTAGATTAGACTACTGTAACGCTTTACTGTCTGGGTGTGCGAGTAAGTGCATAAATAAGCTTCAGTTAGTCCAGAATGCAGCAGCAAGAGTCCTCACCAGATCTAGGAAATACGACCACATCACCCCTGTTTTAATCAGTCTACACTGGCTCCCAATCAAATCCCGCATTGATTATAAGATACTACTACTGACGTATAAAGCACTTAACGGTCTCGCGCCGCAGTATCTGAGTGAACTTTTGTACCAGTATGATCCTCCACGCCTACTTAGATCAAAAGGTGCTGGCTATCTTTTGGTTCCTCAAATAATGAAGACTACAGCAGGGGGCAGATCTTTCTCTTATAAACCCCACAGTTATGGAACAGCCTTCCAACCAGTGTTCGGGACTCAGACACAGTCTCAGTGTTCAAGTCGAGGCTGAAAACTTATTTATTTAGTCAAGTCTTTGATCAGTAGATTTTTCTTAGGTAAAGGTGCAGATCTGGAGGGAGCATGGATATAGAGCGTTTGGTGAACTGGTATATTTGTATGCTGTCGTCCCCTCACATTCACACGTTCACTCGGGTTTGTTGACGGTGGTGTGGTGGGTCGTCTCTTATTCCAGAGATCCCTCATGTCTGTGTTACCTTCTGGTCCTCCCTTTTAGCTATGCTGCCATAGTGAGTCTTGCCGGAGTCCAAACTGCACAGTGACATCAACTTTCATACACCAATAGGGACACTTAATAATCCATATCCTTCCCTTCCCGTCACCCTCTCTCTCTCTCTCTGTCTCTCTCTCTCTCTCTCTCTCTCTTTCTCGGTCGAGTTAAACATGCTCCTGAGGCTCCAGTGACCACTGTTCCTGCCCCTCTCCCCTCTGTGGATCTTCACACTTCTGTGCAGCTTGGGACGGTCTCTCCTCAACACCTTGGGTGGTTCCATGTAATTCCGGAGTAGAACGGGTGCTTTGAGGACGGATTGGACTGTAGTTGGTGTCGGCGGTCTGCTGCACTGACTCGGGAGTGCAGTTTGCTTCTGATCATCATCACTGCACCCTGCAACTTTGTATATATGCTTCAAATGGACATTTGGTGCAACCCAGATGACGATGGGTTCCCTCTTGAGTCTGGTTCCTCTCAAGGTTTCTTCCTTATGCCATCTCGGGGAGTTTTTCCTTGCCGCAGTTGCTCATCAGGGACAAACATACTTACAAAGAACATATTTACATTTAATCACCACATTATCTGTGTAAAGCTGCTTTGAGACAATGTTCATTGTTAAAAGCGCTATACAAATAAAAATGAAGTGAATTGAATTGAATAGTAAATAACGCTGATGTAGTAAATAACACTGATGTAGTAAATAACACTGATGTAGTAAATAACAAATAACGCTGATGTAGTAAATAACACTGATGTAGTAAATAACACTGATGTAGTAAATAACACTGATGTAGTAAATAACGCTAATGTAGTAAATAACACTGATGTAGTAAATAACACTGATGTAGTAAATAACACTGATGTAGTAAATAACAAAAAATGCTGATGTAGTAAATAACACTGATGTAGTAAATAACGCTAATGTAGTAAATAACTCTAATGTAGTAAATAACACTGATGTAGTAAATAACACTGATGTAGTAAATAGTACTGATGTAGTAATTAACACTGATGTAGTAAATAACACTAATGTAGTAAATAACACTAATGTAGTAAATAACTCTAATGTAGTAAATAACGCTGATGTAGTAAATAACACTGATGTAGTAAATATCAAATAACGCTGATGTAGTAAATAACGCTGATGTAGTAAATAACTCTAATGTAGTAAATAACACTGATGTAGTAAATAACACTGATGTAGTAAATAACTCTAATGTAGTAAATAACACTGATGTAGTAAATAACGCTAATGTAGTAAATAACACTGATGTAGTAAATAACAAATAACGCTGATGTAGTAAATAACACTGATGTTGTAAATAACACTGATGTAGTAAATAACACTAATGTAGTAAATAACTCTAATGTAGTAAATAACACTGATGTAGTAAATAACGCTAATGTAGTAAATAACACTGATGTAGTAAATAACACTGATGTAGTAAATAACGTTAATGTAGTAAATAACACTGATGTAGTAAATAACACTGATGTAGTAAATAACTCTAATGTAGTAAATAACACTGATGTAGTAAATAACGCTGATGTAGTAAATAACACTGATGTAGTAAATAACACTGATGTAGTAAATAACAAATAACGCTGATGTAGTAAATAACACTGATGTAGTAAATAACGCTAATGTAGTAAATAACTCTAATGTAGTAAATAACACTGATGTAGTAAATAACTCTAATGTAGTAAATAACACTGATGTAGTAAATAACGTTAATGTAGTAAATAACACTGATGTAGTAAATAACACTGATGTAGTAAATAACACTGATGTAGTAAATAACGCTAATGTAGTAAATAACACTGATGTAGTAAATAAATAACGCTGATGTAGTAAATAACACTGATGTAGTAAATAACACTGATGTAGTAAATAACAAATAACGCTGATGTAGTAAATAACACTGATGTAGTAAATAACACTAATGTAGTAAATAACACTGATGTAGTAAATAACACTGATGTAGTAAATAACACTGATGTAGTAAATAACAAATAACGCTGATGTAGTAAATAACACTGATGTAGTAAATAACACTGATGTAGTAAATAACGCTGATGTAGTAAATAACGCTGATGTAGTAAATAACTCTAATGTAGTAAATAACGCTGATGTAGTAAATAACACTGATGTAGTAAATAACACTGATGTAGTAAATAACGCTGATGTAGTAAATAACGCTGATGTAGTAAATAACACTGATGTAGTAAATAACAAATAACGCTGATGTAGTAAATAACACTGATGTAGTAAATAACACTGATGTAGTAAATAACAAATAACGCTGATGTAGTAAATAACACTGATGTAGTAAATAACTCTAATGTAGTAAATAACGCTAATGTAGTAAATAACGCTAATGTAGTAAATAACACTAATGTAGTAAATAACGCCAATGTAGTAAATAACACTGATGTAGTAAATAACACTGATGTAGTAAATAACAAATAACGCTGATGTAGTAAATAACACTGATGTAGTAAATAACACTGATGTAGTAAATAACACTGATGTAGTAAATAACAAATAACGCTGATGTAGTAAATAACACTGATGTAGTAAATAACTCTAATGTAGTAAATAACGCTGATGTAGTAAATAACACTGATGTAGTAAATAACACTGATGTAGTAAATAACGCTAATGTAGTAAATAACACTGATGTAGTAAATAACACTGATGTAGTAAATAACAAATAACGCTGATGTAGTAAATAACACTGATGTAGTAAATAACACTGATGTAGTAAATAACAAATAACGCTGATGTAGTAAATAACACTGATGTAGTAAATAACACTAATGTAGTAAATAACTGATGTAGTAAATAACACTGATGTAGTAAATAACTCTAATGTAGTAAATAACGCTGATGTAGTAAATAACACTGATGTAGTAAATAACACTAATGTAGTAAATAACGCTAATGTAGTAAATAACACTGATGTAGTAAATAACACTGATGTAGTAAATAACAAATAACGCTGATGTAGTAAATAACACTGATGTAGTAAATAACACTGATGTAGTAAATAACGCTAATGTAGTAAATAACACTGATGTAGTAAATAACACTGATGTAGTAAATAACACTGATGTAGTAAATAACGCTGATGTAGTAAATAACTCTAATGTAGTAAATAACGCTGATGTAGTAAATAACGCTGATGTAGTAAATAAAGCTGATGTAGTAAATAACACTGATGTAGTAAATAACACTGATGTAGTAAATAACGCTGATGTAGTAAATAACTCTAATGTAGTAAATAACACTGATGTAGTAAATAACGCTGATGTAGTAAATAACTCTAATGTAGTAAATAACACTGATGTAGTAAATAACGCTGATGTAGTAAATAACTCTAATGTAGTAAATAACACTGATGTAGTAAATAACGCTGATGTAGTAAATAACACTGATGTAGTAAATAACACTGATGTAGTAAATAACAAATAACGCTGATGTAGTAAATAACACTGATGTAGTAAATAACACTGATGTAGTAAATAACAAATAACGCTGATGTAGTAAATAACACTGATGTAGTAAATAACGCTGATGTAGTAAATAACTCTAATGTAGTAAATAACGCTGATGTAGTAAATAACTCTAATGTAGTAAATAACGCTAATGTAGTAAATAACACTGATGTAGTAAATAACACTGATGTAGTAAATAACGCTAATGTAGTAAATAACGCCAATGTAGTAAATAACACTGATGTAGTAAATAACACTGATGTAGTAAATAACAAATAACGCTGATGTAGTAAATAACACTGATGTAGTAAATAACACTAATGTAGTAAATAACGCCAATGTAGTAAATAACACTGATGTAGTAAATAACGCTGATGTAGTAAATAACACTGATGTAGTAAATAACACTGATGTAGTAAATAACACTAATGTAGTAAATAACACTGATGTAGTAAATAACACTGATGTAGTAAATAACAAATAACGCTGATGTAGTAAATAACACTGATGTAGTAAATAACACTGATGTAGTAAATAACGCTAATGTAGTAAATAACGCTGATGTAGTAAATAACACTGATGTAGTAAATAACACTGATGTAGTAAATAACACTAATGTAGTAAATAACGCTAATGTAGTAAATAACACTGATGTAGTAAATAACACTGATGTAGTAAATAACAAATAACGCTGATGTAGTAAATAACACTAATGTAGTAAATAACACTAATGTAGTAAATAACACTGATGTAGTAAATAACACTGATGTAGTAAATAACTCTAATGTAGTAAATAACACTGATGTAGTAAATAACACTGATGTAGTAAATAACAAATAACGCTGATGTAGTAAATAACACTGATGTAGTAAATAACACTGATGTAGTAAATAACAAATAACGCTGATGTAGTAAATAACACTGATGTAGTAAATAACACTAATGTAGTAAATAACGCTAATGCAGTAAATAACACTGATGTAGTAAATAACACTGATGTAGTAAATAACAAATAACGCTGATGTAGTAAATAACACTGATGTAGTAAATAACACTGATGTAGTAAATAACACTAATGTAGTAAATAACACTAATGTAGTAAATAACACTGATGTAGTAAATAACGCTGATGTAGTAAATAACTCTAATGTAGTAAATAACGCTGATGTAGTAAATAACGCTGATGTAGTAAATAACACTGATGTAGTAAATAACACTGATGTAGTAAATAACAAATAACGCTGATGTAGTAAATAACACTGATGTAGTAAATAACTCTAATGTAGTAAATAACGCTAATGTAGTAAATAACACTGATGTAGTAAATAACACTGATGTAGTAAATAACGCTAATGTAGTAAATAACGCCAATGTAGTAAATAACACTGATGTAGTAAATAACACTGATGTAGTAAATAACAAATAACGCTGATGTAGTAAATAACACTGATGTAGTAAATAACACTAATGTAGTAAATAACGCCAATGTAGTAAATAACACTGATGTAGTAAATAACACTGATGTAGTAAATAACAAATAACGCTGATGTAGTAAATAACACTGATGTAGTAAATAACACTGATGTAGTAAATAACACTGATGTAGTAAATAACGCCAATGTAGTAAATAACACTGATGTAGTAAATAACACTGATGTAGTAAATAACAAATAACGCTGATGTAGTAAATAACACTGATGTAGTAAATAACACTGATGTAGTAAATAACACTAATGTAGTAAATAACGCTAATGTAGTAAATAACGCTGATGTAGTAAATAACACTGATGTAGTAAATAACACTGATGTAGTAAATAACAAATAACGCTGATGTAGTAAATAACACTGATGTAGTAAATAACACTGATGTAGTAAATAACACTAATGTAGTAAATAACACTGATGTAGTAAATAACACTGATGTAGTAAATAACTCTAATGTAGTAAATAACACTGATGCAGTAAATAACGCTGATGTAGTAAATAACACTGATGTAGTAAATAACACTGATGTAGTAAATAACAAATAACGCTGATGTAGTAAATAACACTGATGTAGTAAATAACTCTAATGTAGTAAATAACGCTAATGTAGTAAATAACACTGATGTAGTAAATAACACTGATGTAGTAAATAACGCTAATGTAGTAAATAACGCCAATGTAGTAAATAACACTGATGTAGTAAATAACACTGATGTAGTAAATAACAAATAACGCTGATGTAGTAAATAACACTGATGTAGTAAATAACACTAATGTAGTAAATAACGCCAATGTAGTAAATAACACTGATGTAGTAAATAACACTGATGTAGTAAATAACAAATAACGCTGATGTAGTAAATAACACTGATGTAGGAAATAACACTGATGTAGTAAATAACTCTAATGTAGTAAATAACGCTAATGTAGTAAATAACACTGATGTAGTAAATAACACTGATGTAGTAAATAACGCTAATGTAGTAAATAACGCCAATGTAGTAAATAACACTGATGTAGTAAATAACACTGATGTAGTAAATAACAAATAACGCTGATGTAGTAAATAACACTGATGTAGTAAATAACACTAATGTAGTAAATAACGCCAATGTAGTAAATAACACTGATGTAGTAAATAACAAATAACGCTGATGTAGTAAATAACACTGATGTAGTAAATAACACTGATGTAGTAAATAACACTGATGTAGTAAATAACGCCAATGTAGTAAATAACACTGATGTAGTAAATAACACTGATGTAGTAAATAACAAATAACGCTGATGTAGTAAATAACACTGATGTAGTAAATAACACTAATGTAGTAAATAACGCTAATGTAGTAAATAACACTGATGTAGTAAATAACACTGATGTAGTAAATAACAAATAACGCTGATGTAGTAAATAACACTAATGTAGTAAGTAACACTAATGTAGTAAATAACACTAATGTAGTAAATAACACTGATGTAGTAAATAACACTGATGTAGTAAATAACGCTGATGTAGTAAATAACACTGATGTAGTAAATAACACTGATGTAGTAAATAACACTAATGTAGTAAATAACACTGATGTAGTAAATAACACTGATGTAGTAAATAACTCTAATGTAGTAAATAACACTGATGCAGTAAATAACGCTGATGTAGTAAATAACACTGATGTAGTAAATAACACTGATGTAGTAAATAACTCTAATGTAGTAAATAACACTGATGCAGTAAATAACGCTGATGTAGTAAATAACGCTGATGTAGTAAATAACACTGATGTAGTAAATAACACTAATGTAGTAAATAACACTGATGTAGTAAATAACACTAATGTAGTAAATAACACTAATGTAGTAAATAACACTGATGTAGTAAATAACGCTGATGTAGTAAATAACACTAATGTAGTAAATAACACTGATGTAGTAAATAACACTGATGTAGTAAATAACGCTGATGTAGTAAATAACTGATGTAGTAAATAACAAATAACGCTGATGTAGTAAATAACACTGATGTAGTAAATAACACTGATGTAGTAAATAACACTAATGTAGTAAATAACACTGATGTAGTAAATAACACTGATGTAGTAAATAACTCTAATGTAGTAAATAACACTGATGCAGTAAATAACGCTGATGTAGTAAATAACACTGATGTAGTAAATAACGCTAATGTAGTAAATAACACTAATGTAGTAAATAACACTGATGTAGTAAATAACACTGATGTAGTAAATAACAAATAACACTGATGTAGTAAATAACACTGATGTAGTAAATAACACTGATGTAGTAAATAACACTAATGTAGTAAATAACAAATAACACTGATGTAGTAAATAACACTAATGTAGTAAATAACAAATAACGCTAATGTAGTAAATAACACTGATGTAGTACATAACACTAATGTAGTAAATAACACTGATGTAGTAAATAACACTGATGTAGTAAATAACACTAATGTAGTAAATAACGCTGATGTAGTAAATAACGCTGATGTAGTAAATAACACTAATGTAGTAAATAACGCTGATGTAGTAAATAACACTAATGTAGTAAATAACGCTTATGTAGTAAATAACACTGATGTAGTAAATAACGCTAATGTAGTAAATAACACTGATGTAGTAAATAACACTGATGTAGTAAATAACACTAATGTAGTAAATAACACTGATGTAGTAAATAACGCTGATGTAGTAAATAACACTGATGTAGTAAATAACACTGATGTAGTAAATAACAAATAACGCTGATGTAGTAAATAACACTGATGTAGTAAATAACACTGATGTAGTAAATAACTCTAATGTAGTAAATAACGCTAATGTAGTAAATAACACTGATGTAGTAAATAACACTGATGTAGTAAATAACACTAATGTAGTAAATAACGCCAATGTAGTAAATAACACTGATGTAGTAAATAACACTGATGTAGTAAATAACAAATAACGCTGATGTAGTAAATAACACTGATGTAGTAAATAACACTAATGTAGTAAATAACGCCAATGTAGTAAATAACACTGATGTAGTAAATAACACTGATGTAGTAAATAACAAATAACGCTGATGTAGTAAATAACACTAATGTAGTAAATAACGCCAATGTAGTAAATAACACTGATGTAGTAAATAACACTGATGTAGTAAATAACAAATAACGCTGATGTAGTAAATAACACTGATGTAGTAAATAACACTGATGTAGTAAATAACACTGATGTAGTAAATAACTCTAATGTAGTAAATAACACTGATGTAGTAAATAACTCTAATGTAGTAAATAACACTGATGTAGTAAATAACGCTGATGTAGTAAATAACACTGATGTAGTAAATAACTCTAATGTAGTAAATAACACTGATGTAGTAAATAACTCTAATGTAGTAAATAACACTGATGTAGTAAATAACTCTAATGTAGTAAATAACACTGATGTAGTAAATAACGCTGATGTAGTAAATAACACTGATGTAGTAAATAACAAATAACGCTGATGTAGTAAATAACACTGATGTAGTAAATAACACTGATGTAGTAAATAACACTAATGTAGTAAATAACACTGATGTAGTAAATAACACTGATGTAGTAAATAACTCTAATGTAGTAAATAACACTGATGCAGTAAATAACGCTGATGTAGTAAATAACGCTGATGTAGTAAATAACGCTAATGTAGTAAATAACACTGATGTAGTAAATAACACTGATGTAGTAAATAACACTGATGTAGTAAATAACGCTGATGTAGTAAATAACACTAATGTAGTAAATAACACTGATGTAGTAAATAACACTGATGTAGTAAATAACAAATAACACTGATGTAGTAAATAACACTGATGTAGTAAATAACACTAATGTAGTAAATAACAAATAACACTGATGTAGTAAATAACACTAATGTAGTAAATAACAAATAACGCTAATGTAGTAAATAACACTGATGTAGTAAATAACACTAATGTAGTAAATAACACTGATGTAGTAAATAACACTGATGTAGTAAATAACACTAATGTAGTAAATAACGCTGATGTAGTAAATAACGCTGATGTAGTAAATAACACTAATGTAGTAAATAACGCTGATGTAGTAAATAACACTAATGTAGTAAATAACGCTTATGTAGTAAATAACACTGATGTAGTAAATAACTCTAATGTAGTAAATAACGCTGATGTAGTAAATAACACTGATGTAGTAAATAACGCTGATGTAGTAAATAACACTGATGTAGTAAATAACGCTGATGTAGTAAATAACACTGATGTAGTAAATAACGCTGATGTAGTAAATAACACTGATGTAGTAAATAACTCTAATGTAGTAAATAACACTAATGTAGTAAATAACTCTAATGTAGTAAATAACACTAATGTAGTAAATAACAATGATGTAGTAAATAACACTGATGTAGTAAATAACACTGATGTAGTAAATAACACTAATGTAGTAAATAACGCTGATGTAGTAAATAACACTGATGTAGTAAATAACACTAATGTAGTAAATAACACTGATGTAGTAAATAACACTGATGTAGTAAATAACACTAATGTAGTAAATAACGCTGATGTAGTAAATAACACTGATGTAGTAAATAACACTAATGTAGTAAATAACACTGATGTAGTAAATAACACTGATGTAGTAAATAACACTAATGTAGTAAATAACGCTGATGTTGTAAATAACACTGATGTAGTAAATAACTCTAATGTAGTAAATAACACTGATGTAGTAAATAACTCTAATGTAGTAAATAACACTGATGTAGTAAATAACTCTAATGTAGTAAATAACACTGATATAGTAAATAACTCTAATGTAGTAAATAACACTGATGTAGTAAATAACACTAATGTAGTAAATAACGCTGATGTAGTAAATAACAATAATCATTACGTTAGTTTCAGTGTTTATATCAAACAGATTAATACTCACTCCAGTGTCTGTAGTTTGTAACATCCATCATCCTTCAGATCAGAGAGAATCTTCACTCCGGAGTCTCCTACATTATTCAGAGACAGATCCAGTTTTCTCAGGTGTGAGGGGTTTGATTTTAGAGCTGAAGCGAGAGCAGCACAGCCTTCATCTGATACTCCACAATACTCCAACCTGCAGATACACAATGACACACACTTCACTCTCTCAGTTTCTACACATTTATTTTCTTCCCACATCCTTTGTGTTCTTTTCACTAGAAAGAAAGAGAGTGGAGAGAGAGCAAGTGAGTGAGGGAGGGAGGGAGGAAGAGAGGGAGGGGGGAGACGAGAGAGGGAGAGAGACTTTTTTTTTTACATTTACAATCCTTTATTTGACATAAGTCACGTTATGTACTGGATGGTATTAGGTATCAGGACATAAAAGTCAAATAAATAGATAATAGATAAATAAAATAAATAAATAACATTAAATAAACATAAATAATATCAGACAATTACAATTAAAAGATGGTGGTTGGTGTAATTATTTAGCTGAGCTCTGGTGCAGAGTACAACGCTTTTTCTTTTAAGAAACAAAGAGCTTCTCCACAACACCACACAGCCTCGAACATCTTCAGATCCCCCATACTCTTGTGAAAGTTAAATTCAACAACAATCCTGGATTTTGTAAGCATGGCGAAGATAATGAGAGCATCACAGTCAGGGTTAAAATCACATTAAAAGAATTTAAAATACGTTTTAAAAGCATAAAAACTGACAGTAAGCTGTAGCAGTGTGTAAAGGTGTGAAAAACAGTCTCTCTCTCTGAACAGAGGTCGGCAGTTTTTTTAGGTAAACGGTGGTTTGTACAGTGAGTGACTTACATCAGTGACATTTCTCCACTGAGCATCCACCCTCCCACTCAGTTTATTCTTATTTAAAACACTGTCAGTGTCCAAACTTCATCTCCCCTTCACCCCTGCACTCCAGGAGGGGGCCTCCACATCCGTCGAGGTTAGGAGTGATGTCCAGCTGGGTAAGGGTTCCTCCTCTGTGTGTGTGTCCATTAAAAACAAAGTTCTGTCCAGTCCCAGTCCTCCCACCATGTGCAAAAGTTCACCGGCTGCAAACCAGTTTCCTGAGCCCGGTTAGGAGTCTCTGAATGAACTGGAGGCGAAAGGCTGCAGTTCGGCTGGCCAGCTGAACCAACCCTTGCCCCCTTCCTCCTTGGGCAGATGGAGGACACTCTGCGGAATTCAGTGCAGACTATCCCAGAAAAAGTCCACAAGCAGAGCCTGGATGTTTGCTAGCAGGTTTGGTAGCAGATCCACGCATGCCAACTTGCCAGGTTGTTGATGACCAGCGTTTGCCCCCTGTAGGACATCTTTGGAACCAGCCGCTTCCCCCTGCTCAGTCTGCCCTTAATGTGCTTTACAAAACCTTCCCAGTTTTACTTAAAAACTAATTACTTCCCAGGTAGACACCCAAGTATTTAAAAACACCTCTTTTTTACACCAAACCTCCTGGGAGTGTCGGCTCCCCACCTCCCCACTCTCCAACTAAAACTGCTTACATTTTCCCCCAGTTAACTTTCGCTGACGATAAAAGCTCAAAGTCTTCTTAAACATTAATTAAAATATTTACATCAGACTGGGATCCCACCATAACAGCCAAGTCATCTGCATATGCTGACAGGTAAAGTGAAGCATTGCTGTGTGGAATATTAAAACCAGAAAGACGACTTCTTAACTTGTTTAAAAGAGGTTCAAAAGCTAAAGTGTACAACATTCATGATGGTGAACAGCCTTGTCTAATCCCTCTGTACTTTCTAAAAGGAGCACATAAACCACCATTAACCTTCAGTACACTCTTAATTTCACTGTACAGCACCCTAATCATAACTATGAAACCAGGGTTGAACCCAAAGCTTTCCAGCTCCTTCCACAAATATTCATTCTCAACCCGGTCAAAAGCCTTTTCCTGGTCTAAGAGAATCAGACCAGTCTTTAACCCCAATAGCCTCGAGACGTCCAAAATGTCACAAATGAAGTAAACGGTATAAAATATCAACCTGCCAGGCACACAGTACGTCTGGTCATAGTGAATAATCTGCTCCATCACCTTCATCAGTTTAGATGCTAATACTTTTGACAGCAGCTTGCAGTCAGTGCACAGTTGTGACACTGGGCACCAGTTCTTTAGCTAGGTCAGGTCTCCCTTTTTTGGCAGCAGGACGGCTCTCCTGCAAATGGGAGCTGACCACCTCTGACATTGTCCTGTAGGACTTCCAGCACACCCTGCCCTATTGTTGCCCAGAAAGCCTTAAAAAATCTCCACTGGGAGACCATCTTTACCTGGCGCCCGCCTGTTCTTCATGCCCTGGAGAGCCTTCTGAAGCTCGGCCAGTGTCAGCTCTCTATCCAACTCCTTAGCCACTGACTTTGAGAGCTTTGGCAGGTTACTAAGGAAGCTCTCCTCCACTTCCTGTGCTCCTAACCTCTGCTATACAGCTTCGAATAGAAGATGACTGTCTGCTAGCAAATTTCAGAAGCCTCTGACACGAGATCCCCTGATTCTGTTCGCAAAGCATGCATAACATTTTTTTATCCATTCTTTTGCTCTAAACTGAAGAAGAACTTAGAAGGAGCATCCATTTTAAAAGCGTGAGCGGAACAGCGCCCTTCTTTAACAACAGGTCATTCATTTTGGCTTCTTTTTTTTTTTGAGGGATTCAATATGCCCTCGATTTTCTGTGGCCTCCAAACATTGGAGTTCCACTGTCTCTATCTCCAGAGCATTCAGAGATCTGGCAATGTCTCTTGTGGCATTAAGAGTTTACTGTTGACAGAAAATTTTAATTTGTGCCTTTGTCACATCCCACCACTGCTGTAGTGAGATAAAAGCTGCCTTTTCATGTTTAAAACAGTTCCATAAAAAATAAAAATAAAAGACTCTAAAATTAACATCTTCTAAAAGTGCAGTGTTAAAATGCCAGTAGGTGCTCTTAGCTTTAATTTTCTTTTTACTGATAGTACACTGAACCATGCAGTGATCCGAGATACCTACTGGAAAAAAAAAAAAAAAGCCAGCTAATGCTTAAAATAATAAAATCGATCTAATCTCGCCAAGTAGAGCATGTTTTCTATGCAGTGGGCCCAACAACTGCAAAACTAAAAACAAAAACCTCGTTCTCATAAAAAGCATTTACTTTTAAAAGCCGCCTATTTAAAATTTCCTCTACAGTGCAAGAAACAAGAATAAATTTGTGAATAAAAAGCAGGGCAACACCACCACTAAGTGACGTGTTGTGATCTTAAATTGACAACCTGTCCCACTCCTTCACCCAGTCAGCAGAATTGTTGACATCACTGCGGGTTTCCTGCAGTATGACCACATTAATATGTTTTTGCTTGATGAGCTCATAAGCCGCAGGGGAAACGACTCCAGCAGTTTCAGCTGCTTCCTGCCCCATTTGCTAGGAGACACCGGGGTCACTCTGCCAATCAGGACAGGTGCGCAAAAGATGCCCTAACTGACCACAGCATCAATTCAGTTCATTCTTTGCCATTTCACTTCCTTTTCTACACAATCATATGATTATTTCACTTCCCCAAATAAAAAGTTCAGTAGTAGCTGAGTATCTTTCCTGCTCTTTGTTTATTTGGGGCCATAAACAAAGTGTTTACATTTCCATGTGTGTCATCAAGCAGAGGCCCGTGTCCAGAGCGACGTCCAGAAGTGCTTTAAGCCTCAATACACTTTACATGCACTTTCCCGATCTCCCACCACTGACTCATAGATTTCACACATTCAAACCTCTTCTTCTCTTTTTTCCATTCTCTCCAAAAGTGTTTGAAGTTTCCACACAATGTTTTTTCCTGTAAAGTTTATGACTGAAATGCCAGTAGGAACTTCTGTGTTCTTGTTATTAGTGTGCACTCGACTGGGATTAGTTTATGGTCTGAAAGTGGTGTAGGGAGAAGATCAGAGTGTGTGACCGTGTTCCTCATGGTGTGTGTGATATGTAGAACATGTCTAAACGTGCTGCAGAAACCCTGCCTGTGTGGAACTTCACCCACGTAGCATGTGTCTCCCCACAGGAGAATAAATTCCCTCTACTGGTGTTTTCTTCTCTAGAGTTCTCTAATTTAGAGAAAAGCTTCACCCTCTCTGACCCTGTGTTAGGAGCAGAAATATTTACAAACAAAACATTGAAGTGGTTGATTTCAGCTCTCACTATAAGAGTCTACCTGGATCTACACTCACATCAAGTCAAGTCAAGTCAAGTCAAGTGGCTTTTATTGTCATTTTTACTATACACAGTGGTACACAGTACACAGTAAAAACGAAACAACGTTCCTCCAGAAACCCTGGTGCTACACTAAACAACAAAACAACATAAAGTGCATCGAGTGCAGCCTGGTGCAAACAGTGCAAACAAAAGAACAGTACAGACAGACAGAGTGCAGACAGACAACACAAGACAAGACAAAAGACAAAAACCAAGTATAGCGCCGACTAGTAAACCTACTGTACTTAAGTATACAGTACTGTGTGAGGTGAAATGTAAAAACTATACCCAGGAAAAAGTACAACAGAACAGAGCAATGTAGTGCAAAAAACAGCAGCAAGGAGGTGCAAAGACAGCATGTAAACATTCTATTTTAGTATAAAAGGTGCAAAAACAGCATGTAAACATTGTACTGAATATAAGGTGCGAGTATAAATAAAAATAAATATATAAATGGTGGTGGAGTGGATTGAGATGAGTGATGATTGTGTTTAGTCCAGGTTGTACAGTTCAGTAACAGTAACACACAGTGAGTGTGTGTGTGTGCGTGTGTAAGTGAGTGTGTGTGAGTTCTGTTCAGTTCTGTGTGTTGAGAAGCCTGATGGCTTGTGGAAAGAAACTGTTGCACAGTCTTGTTGTGACGGCCCGAATGCTTCGGAACCGTTTTCCTGATGGTAGGAGGGTGAAGTATGTGTGTGAGGGGTGTGTGTGATCGTCCATCACTGACCATTACACTCATCACTGACCATTACACTCATCACTGACCATTACACTTGCATCAATGCCCATTAAAATCATCACTGACCATCACACTTACATCACTGACCATCACAATCACATCACTGATCATCACACTCACATCATTGACCATCACACTCATCACTGGCATTCACACTTACTATACTGGCCATCACACTCACATCACTGACCATGACACTCATCACTGAACATTACACTCACATCACTGACAATCACATTCACATCACTGACCATCATTCTCACATCACTACCATCACACTCATCACTGACCATCTCACATTTATCCATGACCATCACACTTACATCACTGAACATTACACTCACATCACTGACCATTACACTCATCCCTGACCATTACACTCATCACTGACCATTACACTTGCATCAATGCCCATTAAAATCATCACTGACCATCACACTCACATCACTGACCATCACACTCACATCACTGACCATCACAATCACATCACTGACCATCACAATCACATCACTGATCATCACACTCATCACTGACAATTACACTCACATCACTGACCATTACAATCATCACTGACCATTCCATCATTGACCATCACACTCATCACTGACCATTACACTTACATCACTGACCATCACATTCACATCACTGACCAATACACTCACATTACTGACCATTACAATCATCACTGACAAGCACATTCACATCACTGACCTTCACATTCACATCAATGACCATCACACTCACATCATTGACCATCACACTCATCACTGGCATTCACACTTACTATACTGGCCATCACACTCACATCATTGACCATTACACTCATCACTGACCATCATACACTCATCACTGACCATCACACTCATCCATGACCATCACACTTACATCACTGAACATTACACTCACATCACTGACCATCACATTCACATTACTGACAATCATTCTCACATCATTGACCATCACACTCATCCATGACCATCACACTTCACTTACATCACTGAACATTACACTCACATGACTGACCAATGCACTCATCACTGACCATCAAATTCACATTACTGACCATCATTCTCACATCACTGACCATCACACTAATCACTGACCATTACACTCATCACATTTACATCACTCACCATCACACTCATCACTGACCATCACACTCACCTCACTGACCATTACAATCATCACTGACCATAACAATCACATCGCTGACCATCACACTCATCACTGACCATTACACTCACATCACTGACCATCACACTCATCACTGACCATCACACTCACCTCACTGACCATCACACTTGTCACTGACCATTACACTCACATCACTGACCATCACATTCACATCCCTTACCATTACGCTCATCACTGACCATTACACCCACACAACTGAAAATCACACATCACTGACCATCACACTCATCACTGACCATCACATTCACATTACTGACCATCATTCTCACATCACTGACCATCACACTCACATGACTAACCATTACAATCATCACTGACCATAACAATCACATCACTGACCATCACATTTGTCACTGACCATCACACTCATCACTGACCATCACACTCACATCACTGACCATCACACTCACATCACTGACCATCACACTCACATCACTGACCATTACACCCACACCACTGACCATCACACTTACATCACTGACCATTACACTCATCACTGACCATTACACTCATCAATGA
>JBCEWE010000621.1:42500-145876 GCA_039877035.1 Silurus lanzhouensis
GGGTTCAATATGGTTGCGGTCACTGCTGTCTATGGTGCAGTTAAAATCCCCACCAACAAATAAAAATTCCTCATCATCACATGTCTCGATGGCTGTACATAAATAATCTAAAAAATCAAGTCTCTCTATTGGTGAGGTCCGAGCATATACACAGATAATGTAGCTGTCTTAGAAAAGGTTGTAATTGTTTTTAAGTATGTCAGCAATTTAAATTGTGGAAACGTATTTAGTTCACAAATGAGGTATAATGTATAAATGTTCATTTGGAAATTGTGTTATAAAACTGTGTAATAGTGACACCTTCAGGAGAATTACATTCATCATTGGTTGAATTTGTCACATGATCTAGATAGCCATTTTAGTTTTCCGATCCACAAAAAAATGCATGTATGCTGAGAGCTATCCGATAGAAAAAAGTGTTCGTTAAAAGGAATGCCTTCTTCTGATGTCTCCTGTATTTCTGATTGGAAAACGCACATGGTATGTGGTTTAATTGTTAAATTTAATCTCTTAATTTGTAATAATATACTTGTACAGAAACACTGTATGTATCTGAATGTTATTTTATTTGTTTCAGTTTTTCATAGTGTTATGACATTATGTGAAGATATTAAACGTTACGACATCAGTTGAAGCTTCATTCTTTTAATCAGAAGGAAACCTACAGGAACCGTTACAGATAAAAAATAAAAACACGTTTCTCGAACTGGGCCCTGACTTTAACAATCTGCGCTTCACAATCTCGACTGTATTGTATGTGACTGGTGTAAAATTCTTAGAGAATGGCTTAAAATAGCCATAATGTGTGTGAGTGTGTGTGTGTCTGTGTGAGAAAGAGAGAGGGAGAATGAGTGTGTGTATGTGGTCAATCAACACAAATTTTAACTAACAAACAAAACTAAAAAATGTAACTACAAACTTCCTCCTCAGAACATTGATGCTGAACCTAAAAGCTCTGCTTCAGTCTCACTATTAGAGAATGTGTGTTACTGAGGAGCAGGTCATGTGACTCTCAGAGAGATGATCTTACCCCAGTTTCTCCAGTTTACAGTGAGGATTCTCCAGTACAGCAGAGAGACACTTCACTCCTGAGTCTCCCATTTTATTCCTAGACAGATTCAGTACTCTCATGTGTGAGGGGTTTGATCTCAGAGCTGAAGCGAGAGCAGCACAGCCTTCATCTGATACTTCACAATCACACAACCTGCAGATACACAATGACACACACTTCACTCTCTCAGTTTCTACACATTACACATCCTGTGTGTTTCAAAATAAGTGGTGTGGATGGATGGATGGATGGATGGTAGCAGAAATATAAACAATAGATTGTGTAACGGTTTATTCAGTGACAAGAACAAGTCTGTTTCTTTTATGCAGTGTGTGTGTGTGTGTGTGTGTGTGTGTGTGTGTGTGTATGTGTGTGTGAGTATGTGAGAGAGAGTGTGTGTGTGTGTGTGACTGTGTGAGAAAGAGAGAGAATGTGTGAGTGTGTATGTGTGTGTGTGTGTGTAAGAGCGGGAGAGAGAGTGAGAGTGTGTGTGTGTGTGAGTGTGTGAAAGAGAAAGAGAGAGAGTAGGTGTGTGTGTGTGTGTGTGTGTGTGTGTGTGTGTGTTTGTGTGTGTGTGTGTGAGAAAGAGAGATATATTGATTGATTTTTAAATTATTAAAATACAGTAAAAAAGATTATGGCTGTTAAAATCAACAATTATTCTAGAAGATGGGTACAATTTCCTGTCCAGCTTTCTGTTCCATTCTGTTCTTCCTGCTGATGTACACGCTGATGTCTTGTGGCAATTGTTTTTGACAGAATTTTATAGTTTGCACACAATAAAGAGATTGGCCTCCAGTTGCTTATGTTCTGTCACCTTTCTTGGGTTTTAGTGAAATAATAGAGTGCCATTTTTTTAAGCTATCATTCAGAACTAGCAGAAACTCTTCACCAATTTTTGACCAAAAGGTTTTATAAAATTCAACAGGTAAACCGTCTATGCCTGGAGATTTCTCATTGTCCATGCTCATTAGTGCTGTATGTAGTTCTGCTAGTGATAGAATTTGTGCCAGGTTTGTGTTTGCATCTTCATTTAATTTAGGTAGGTCTCTAAAAAAGGTGTTGTTAGTAACCTATTTATCATCTAGCTCACATTTGTGAAAATACTTGTTCTGTAAGTTCTTGGCCTGTGGCTGAGCGTAGTGAGTAAATAAAGCTCTTCTGACCATTTTTCTTTTCCAGATAAAAAAAGAACTGGGATGGTGCGTCAATTTTTTAGATGCTTTGAAAACACGAGCAAATCAGTGCTTTGATTCCCAACAAATCAGCGAGATCTGCTTTTTTAGATTTTAGTATATGAAGTTGATCTTCACTCATGGTAGATGTGTTTATTAAGTGCTCTATTTCGTTTTCTAGTTCTTCCATTGTGTTGGCTATTTCCTAAGTAACATTGAGAGGAAACTCTTTACACAATTGTTGGATTTAAACTTTACCACAATCCCACCATTGATGTAAGGAGCAATAAAAATGTTTTTGTTCTTTAAAATTGTTCCAAAACACAACAAACAGTTCAACAAAATTGCTGTAAACAGTTAGAGGGCGCCTTTTAAAAGTACAAGCAACAATTGAAAGCACAGTAATGACCTTTTTAAATATTTCTTCTATTTTGTAAGAGGTTGGTAGAAAGTGTTTTGAAAAGAGTATTGCTACTCCTCCACTAGTAGAGGACATGTGGCTTAAAAGTATCTGTCTATCCCATTGCCTTTTCCAGTCCACTTCATTTTTAAGATCACTGTGTGATTCCTGAATAAACATTACATTAATCTGTTTCTGCTTTAGAAACTCAAACAAAACCATTCTTTTCTGACCATCTCTACTCCTGGTAAACCTTTAGTCTCAAGTAAAAAATTGCTGATCTCCCCAGCATTGTACTTTACACTCATCTTTTCACATTCATCTTGTGATGGTAAGTAAGAACAGTCTGATGTTTTGGAATCTGATGAATCACCATCGTTATCAGACACTACATTCTCAGCTTCACATTTACCTTTTTTCTTTTGTTTATTTGTTTTGCTGCAACAGAGTTGTTTTTTTTGGTAGAGACTTTGAAAACTGGTTCTGTCTCTGAATCGGTCTCATCGTTGTCCATTGCTGGAGCGCTGCTCACACCAGCCTCGGCTGCAGCCCCGGAGGCTTTGTTTGTCTTGGTTTCAGAGCCGGGCGGTGCGGCGCGAGCGGGCACTTCCGCGGTGCGAGCGGATTCCTCCGCAGCACGAGCGGGCTCCTCCCCCCAACGTCGTGAGCGCCAGTGCGTCAGACCTGACCTTGACAGGCTTCACCTGCTCATGATTTCCAGCATCGGTGTTGTTTTCATTCAGGGTCTCAGGGCATGCACGCACAGGGTGGCCTATTTTTCCACAGCTAAAACATTTCATGCTCGTTTCAGATGTTGCATAAACAGTATAATCAAATTCATCAATTCTGATATTAAAGGACAAATCCAGCGTATCTGCATTGTTCTTTAGAACCATGTAAACCTGTCTTCGGAAAAAGACAATGTGTTTTAATAGTGGTGATTTATACCCGAGACCAATTTTTCATCTTTAAAAAAAAAAGGGGGGGGAACATTTGAGATTATGTTTTTTTTTTATCATCTCCATGAAATCTCCAGTGATGGAGAGCCCGCAAGCACAGTAATGACACTATCACTCTGCGATTGAGGTGGCGCTTCGGACATAAGCGCCGCTACCCAGCACTGAAACGCTCTCATTCACTACAGTCCCAACAGTATGACAGACACTGCCGAAGCCATCAGCCCCAGAAGGCGCAAACAGAGTCTGAATGGAACTTTCTTTCCTCTCTGGAAGAGAGAGAGACAACAGCGAATCGACCCGATGCGCTCTTCTGACAGAAAAGCCTGATACAAGTCTGAGTTCAATCTGAGACCCAGGTAGATTATTTCCTGTGCACCAAGAAGCTCTTTGTCTCATTTATTCTGAAGCCTAAGCCAGTCAGATGGGACAGAAACAAACTCGTATCCACCTCCGCTTGCCGCCATCCTCGTATCCACCTCCGCTTGCCGACATCACGGAGCGTAAAGGAGGAGATCGTCTAAATACGCTGACACTCTGAGACCCTCTGCCCTCAGCGGTGACAGTGCAGCTTCAGCACATTTGGTAAAGATCTGTGGAGCTAGAGGCAGCCCGAATGGAACTGTCAAATATTCGTAGGCTGTGCCCTGATAGGCAAAGCGTAGGAATTTTCTGCGTGCCGGATAAATGCATATGTAAAAATACTCGTCCTTCAGATCCACTGATGTAAACCAGTCTCTGGGACGAATAACACTGTACAAAGCTTTTAATGTGAGCATTTTGAACTTGAACTTTCTGAGATGTTTGTTGAGGTTCCGTAAATCCAGAATGGAACGGATACCCTGCCCCCCCCCCCCCCCCCTTCTTGCAAACGACAAAGTACCAGGAGTAAAAACCGAGCTGGCTGTCCTCCCGCAGTACCGATCGAATTACCCCTTTGCGCAATAAAGAGATTATTTTGTCCTCCAAAACCTGAGCCAATTCGCTCTCCGCTGTTGACCAAATCATGCCGCTAAAGAGCGGTGGTCTCACGATATCCCCGCTTTATCGTGGATAAAACCGAAGGGTGAACTGCGCATGCGCGCCAACTCTCCGCACGAGCAGAGATCGGGCCGCTGCGGCTCTCCTCACAGACGGCGCGGTGGCACCATCTAGCGGCGGAGCCGGGGGTTGCAACTCTGATTAGAGTTTAATTGTGTGTGTTTTTCTGTACTTTTTTACACACGTCTGTGCCCTCAGCCCACTGCCTGTATGCACAAAACAAAACTTTATTATTTTGGAACGAACACAGAACTTTCTGCTCTCTCTCTCGCATAACCTCGCGGGTGGAGAGGGGAGAAGTAACTTTCTGGGCACTGGGGGAACTGGTGCCAACACTCCAACCGGAGAACTTTCGTGCACCGGACATAGTCTTTGAAACACTCCCCAACGATTTTTCGCTGAAGTTGAGTCGAGGGGTGCTACAAAAACTTAGAGAGTGCTGCCGCCCCTCTTCTGGATCCAAGATGGCGGAGCGGCAGTAGCTTGCAGCGGCCGCTCCGGACCCAAAATGGTGCTAACGTTATTCTGTAGCCCGCCCTACACAACACATGGACATCGGAGCAACCAGTGTCCCTGTGTACAACCGCAAAACACTGAAAGAACTCAGAAACAACCCAAACAACACCATTAATGGTGACCTGCGGCAGAAGCTACGCGACCTCGGCGTGCTCTGAGAACCAGGCCTCCAGACCTCGGCATCGCCTGCGGAGGATGGACGAAGGAGGGGGAATCGAAAGCGCTGCGCGAGGAAGCAGAAACGCGGAAAGCGAGCGGGTGCTAATGCTAGGCTAAAAGCTAACCCTAGCCGGCCCCCTCTACCATCACTACTGCTGGCAAATGTCTGCTCCCTGGACAATAAATTAGACTACATCAGACTCCAACAAGCTACTCAGCATGAGTACAGACACTGCTGCGTTTTTGTGTTTACTGAGACGTGGCTAAGCGACAGAGTTCCGGACGCCACCATCCAGCTGGACGAGCTAGCCGCGTTTCGTGCCGACAGAAATGCAGCTCTGTGCGGTAAGACTCGCGGCGGCGGTCTGTGTGTTTACATCAACACGGAATGGTGTAAGAACTCTGTGCTTGTTTCCACCTACTGCTCATCGCTGTTGGAGTTTATTGTTGTGAGATGTAGACCTTTTTATTTACCACGGGAATTCACCACCGCTATTGTGCTCGGAGTGTACATACCACCTAGCGCTAATGCTAAGGAAGCGCTCAGCGTGCTCTACGGGACCATTAGCGGACTTCAAAACACACACCCTGACGGACTGTTTATTGTCGCCGGAGATTTTAATCACGCAAATCTCAGGACTGTGCTTCCCAAATTCCATCAGAATGTGGACTTTGCAACCAGAGGAGAAAACACGCTGGATGTTGTTTACACAAACATCCGGGGCGCATACCGGGCGAAGCCCCGCCCCCACATCGGGTACTCAGACCACATCTCTGTTATGTTGATCCCAGCATACAGACCACTCAGCAGGCATTTAAGACCAGCTCAAAAACAAGTGAGAACCTGGCCAGCAGGATCCATGTCTGCTCTCCAGGACTGTTTTGAATGCACTGACTGGGACATGTTCAGGGAAGCTGCAACCAATGGCGATTTCATCAACTTGGAGGAGTACATGTCAACAGTGACCAGCTACATCGGCAAGTGCATTGATGACGTGACAATCTCCAAGACCATCACTACACGCTCCAACCAGAAGCCATGGATGACCGCCAAGGTTTGTGTGCTGCAAGACGGCCTTAAAAACAGCAAGGGCCAAACTGTCCCGTGCTATCAGAGAGGCGAAGCGCGCACACGCCAAGAGTATCCATGGCCACTTTCAGGACAGCGGAGACACCCGGCGCATGTGGCAGGGCATCCAGGCGATCACGAATTACAAGACCACATCACCTGCTTGTGACCGTGACGCCTCCCTTCCAGATGCGCTGAACGACTTCTACGCCCGGTTCGAGGTGCAGAACAACGTGGTGGCGAGGAAGACCATCCCTCCTCCCAGTGACCAGGTGCTCTGTCTAACCACAGCTGAAGTGAGGAAAACTCTATGCAGAGTTAACCCACGGAAGTCTGCTGGACCTGACAACATTCCTGGCAGAGTGCTCAGGGAATGTGCAGAACAACTAGCAGATGTCTTCACTGACATCTTCAACATCTCCCTGAGCAGCGCCATTGTTCCTACGTGCCTCAAGACGATGACCATCATTCCTGTGCCGAAGAAGTCTTCTGTGTCCTGCCTCAATGACTATCGTCCCGTTGCACTTATACCCATCATGATAAAGTGCTTCGAGAAGGCTTGTCATGAGGCACATAAAGACCCAGCTTCCATCCGCACTGGACCCCATGCAGTTTGCGTATCATCCAAACCGCTCCACGGACGATGCCATCTCCACAACCCTCCATCTGGCCCTCACCCATCTCGATAACAAGGACTCTTATGTAAGGATGCTGTTCATAGACTTCAGTTCAGCATTCAACACAATCATTCCCCAGCACCTGATCGAGAAGCTGAGCCTACTGGGCCTGAACACCTCTCTCTGCAACTGGATCCTGGACTTCCTGACCGAGAGACCTCAGTCAGTCCGGATCGGGAACAGCATCTCCAGCACCACCAAACTGAGCACTGGAGCCCCTCAGGGCTGTGTGCTCAGTCCACTGCTGTTCACTCTGCTGACTCACGACTGTGCACCAACGCACAGCTCGAATCATATCATTAAGTTTGCTGATGACACGACCGTGGTGGGTCTAATCAGCAAGAACGACGAGTCAGCATACAGAGAAGAGGTGCAACGGTTAACAGCCTGGTGTGGGGCCAACAACCTGTCTCTGAACGTGGACAAAACCAAAGAGTTGGTTGTTGACTTCAGGAGAACACAGAATGACCATTCTCCACTGATCATCGATGGATCTCCAGTGGAGATCGTCAAGAGCACCAAATTCCTTGGTGTTCATCTGGCGGACAACCTCACCTTGTCAACAACACCAGCTCCATCACCAAGAAAGCCCAGCAGCGTCTCTACTTCCTGAGAAGGCTGAGGAAAGCTCATCTCCCTCCCCCCATCCTGACCATGTTCTATAGAGGGACCATCGAGAGCATCTTAAGCAGCTGCATCACTGTCTGGTTTGGGAACTCGGATCGCAAGACCCTACAGAGGATAGTGAGGACAGCTGAGAAGATCATCGGAGTCTTTCTCCCCTATATCATGGACATTTACACCACACACTGCATCCACAAGGCACACAGCATTGTGGACGATCACACACACCCCTCACACACATACTTCACCCTCCTACCATCAGGAAAACGGTTCCGAAGCATTCGGGCCGTCACATCAAGACTGTGCAACAGTTTTTTCCCGCAAGCCGTCAGGCTCCTGAACAAACATCTGGACTGAACTCTCTCTCACACACACACACACACACACACACACACACACACACACACACACACACACACCCAGGTTTCAGCACCATTCACACCTCTCATTATAGCAAAATGTTTACATGCCGTTTGTTGCTGATCTTCCGGGACTTGCTCTTTTTGCACAATATTCTGTCCAACTTTTTTGGTCACTGATCACTTTATTTTGATTGCTGCTATTATATTTTATACTATTATAGAATTGCAAAATTCTGTATACATTTCAGTTAAAATTTTTCTGCTACTGTGCACCTTATTCTGTCACGACAGGTTTTACTGGCGGAGCTATTGCTGTTTTTATATTTTGTGTATTGTGTGTTGTCCTGCACTGTCCTGTGTTGTCTTGCACTGTCCTGTGTTGTCTTTTGCACTGTTTGCACCAGTTGCACACATGCACTTTATGTGGCGAGGATCTTAGTTCCTGGCCCTGTGTTCTTCTGTTCTGTGACTGTTGTTTTATGTTGTTTTATGTAGCACCTGGGTTCAGGAGAAACGTTGTTTCATTTCACTGTATACTGCATCAGCTATATATGGTTGAAATGACAATAAAAGCTTCTTGACTTGACTTGACTTCTTTGACCCAAAATCAGACCACACCCCTCGATGAACGTAGGTTTAGAACTGCAATGAAGCAGATCTCTTCCCACAAAGCTGAATCGGGTGACCCAGCATCAATCTGCCTCCCCATTTTGGACTTACCCAAATCCTCCATATTGTGCACCTCCAGTCTAGAGAAACCCTTAACAGGCACTCTATGTGAGAAGGATTTTTCCCAAAAACTACGCATTTCTGTGACACACGCAGGTACAGCAGGAATCAGCTGCTTAACTAGGGAAGTGTGCGATGGCAACCTCTTCCCGTCATACAAATCCCTTTTAGCGTCATGATGCACCTAGTGAGATGGCCAGTAGATGGATAGCTTTTTGGCTGCTCTCCTACACATCTTCACGAGGTCCAGCTCACCTGGCATGGGCGAAGGGCCCTTAGCACTTCCAGGACTGGAGAGAAGATCAGGAGGAAAGATAGCATCCTTCTTGTCGTCCTCCAAATCTTCCTCCAAAAAATGAGCAACCTCATCATCTTCCTCTTCCTCACCCTTGTCCCCCTCTAAAGAGTTCGAATCAAAGAATGAAGGAAGGACAGGAGACAACTCGTCCATCAACTCTCCCCAGCTACACTGTGCCCAAGAAGCAGCCTCGGGCGGCGGAGAGAGACATGCATCTCCTTTATTCGCGGCCGCGACTCGCATTTGATGCTCCCGAACACTTAACAGGAAACTAGAGCAGTGCGAGCAGCACTCAGGGTTAGCGAGCACAGTCTGTGCGTGCCAAACTCCTAAGCTATGACCGACCACATCTCCTACTGCTAGAGCACACTCCTCTACCCTCGCTTTACACAAAACCTTCACTCCATGACGCTGGGTTAAGCTTTCACAGCTCATCCTGCACAATCCTACCACGCGTCCAGCACAAACTCTGGAAACAGAGTCTACACACCAAACAGACTATTGTCTATCTGCCGTTTTTTTTATAAACACACAAAAAAAAACAAAAAACAAAGAAAACAAAGAAAATACCACGCAAAGGCGTATAAGAAGTTTAGAGAAAATAAAAAAATCACAACCGCACGCAGTCGCCACTCACTCAAGCTCCGCCCACTTGCTACCAGCATGCACTCAGAGAGAGAGAGAGAGAGAGAGAGAGAGAGAGAGAGAGAGAGAGAGAGAGAGAGAGAGAGAGGGAGAAAGAGTGTGTGTATGTGAAAGAGAATGAGAGAGTGACTGTGTGTGTGTGTGTGTGTGTGTGTGTGTGTGTGTGTCTGTGTATGTGTGTGAGAGTGTGTGTGGTCAATCAAAACTAATTTAAACTAACAAACAAAAGTAAAAAATAAAACTATAAACTTCCTCCTCAGAACATTGATGCTGAACCTAAAAGCTCTGCTTCAGTCTCACTATTAGAGAATGTGTGTTACTGAGGAGCAGGTCATGTGACTCTCAGAGAGATGATCTTACCACAGTATCTCCAGTTTACAGTGAGGATTCTCCAGTACATCAGAGAGACACTTCACTCCTGAGTCTCCTACTTTATTCCAAGACAGATCCAGATTTCTCAGGTGTGAGGGGTTCGATCCCAGAGCTGAAGCGAGAGCAGCACAGCCTTCATCTGAGACTCCACAATGCTCCAACCTGCAGATACACAATGACACTAAGTCACACTCACTCAGTTTCTATACATTACACATCCTTTGTGTTCTCCCTCGTTCCTGCAGTGTTGGTGTGAGAACCAGTCACAGACACTGATGGAAGTCCTCGTCTAGACAGTCATGTAGTGCGAGTTTGCGGACTACAAAATGGACAGATTTCTTTTATGTAAAATAGGTTGCAGCAGATTTCTCCAGCACTTACAAAGTATATCAAAAATATATAATTTATCAATAAAAATAAATGAATTTAAAGATGATTTAATAGAGATAAATATTTGTACTGCACTTTGATTCATCTCAGACTGCTGACACAAGAAAAATGCAATAAATGACCAGTAGGTGGCAGTGTAACATGTATTTCAGCTCATTTTCACAGCAGGTGATTAGAAGTAGAGCAACACTAATGACCAAATGAATGTGGAGGAAAAAACAGAAGTAAATGTGGGATTTTTTACTCTTAGAAGAGCTTAAACATTTGCAGTTTAATAAAGAAGTTGTAAAAGAAGATGAGATGAAGGAGAGCAGCAGCACAAACACACATCACTCTGAGAAACAGAGAATGGAACTGGGAAGTCCAGAGCAATGCAAGCTGACACACACTTCATCATTCTGCAAACGGAGCAGAGGAGAATCTCTGACAATGAAAAATAATATGGTAAGATGTCTAGAAACAGGTTGAAAAAGCAATGATGATGATTTGAAGATCATGTCTGTGTTACCTTCTGGTTCTCCCTTTTAGTTATGCTGCCATAGCGAGTCTTGCCGGAGTCCAACTGCACAGTGACATTAACTTTCATACACCAATAGTTACACTTAATAATCCATATCCTTCTCTTCCCGCCACCCCCTCTCTCTCTCTCTCTCTCTCTCTCTCTCTCTCTCTCTCTCTCTCTCTCTCTCGGTCGAGTTAAACATGCTCCTGAGGCTCCAGTAACCACTGTTCCTGCCCCTCTCCCCTCCGTGGATCTTCACACTTCTGTGCAGCTTGGGACGGTCTCTCATCAACACCTTGGGTGGTTCCATGTAATTCCGGAGTAGAACGGGTGCTTTTGAGGACGGATTGGACTGTAGTCGGTTTTGGCGGTCTGCTGCACTGACTCGGGAGTGCAGTTTGCTTCTGATCATCATCACTGCACCCCGCAACTTTGTATATATGCTTCAAATAGACATTTGGTGCAACCCAGATGAGGATGGGTTCCCTCTTGAGTCTGGTTCCTCTCAAGGTTTCTTCCTTATGCCGTCTCGGGGAGTTTTTCCTTGCCACAGTTGCTCATCAGGGACAAACATACTTACAAAGAACATATTTACATTTAATTACCACATTATCTGTGTAAAGCTGCTTTGAGACAATGTTCATTGTTAAAAGCGCTATACAAATAAAATTAATTGAATTGAATTGAATTGAATTGAATGATGTGTGTTATGGTGGACTGTCTTCCTTCTCTTGTCCAATCACAAGATCATATTAAACCTGACCAATGATTATTGCTGTGATTGAGATTCCTGTCATTATGTGTACAAGAGGTGTAAAGGTATTGCTGCTTTCTGTTCAAAGTCATGAATCAGGTTCTTTCTATCTGTTTAACTGGAGTTTTATTCACACATGGATCTAATTCTCAGTGCATTAATGATTAGTGGAAGTGAGAAGTTTCATTACTGATAGATTTGTTCTGGATGTTGTACTGCTACAGCAAATTTCACCTGAAAAACAACACTGTATACAACAATTCACTGCAGCTTTTAATGAGTTCTTGTGTCTCTCAGAGAGATGATCTTACCTCAGATCTTTCACTTTACACTCAGGATTCTCCAGTAGAGCAGAGAGACGCTTCACTCCTGAGTCTTCTAGTTTATTCCAGGACAGATCCAGTGTATTGACAGTCAGATGCAGTTCTCTCAGACTGGAGGTTTCTGAGTTGAGCGCTGAGGTCAGAGCTTTTCCACTTCTCCATGTAATTTCACTGCATCTGATACTGAAGGAAATAAAACATAATAATCAGAAATGCAGAAGATCAAACAAGTTCTCAAAGCTTTACTGCAGCGTCTCACTTTCAACATCACACACATCAGTTGAACACAATGATTAAATGGTGGAATAATAAGAATGGACAGTCTGAGATGTTCAGATTTGGCTTGGCGAGAGTTTCAGCTGAGGAACATCATCACACACACGTTGTATAAACATGGAGGATGAGATCCAGGAATCAAATGGGAAAGTAAGAGAGTCTGATCTAAAAGGTTTCTAAGAGGAGAAAGTCTAAAGAGTCCTGCAGAGTTTGATTCATCTGAACAGCTCAGACCTTTGATTTGTTCTTAACACTGTAACAGTAGAACAATTTCATTCAGCTTCACTCACATTGCTTTTCTGGATGCTGCAATCACAGGCATCACTCTCACAAGAATCTCATCTCTGATCTTATCTGGACTGATGTATTTATTCAGGTCAAATTCCTCCAGATCCTGTGCTGATGTCAGTAACACAAACACCAGAGCAGACCACTGTGAAGGAGAAAGTTCACTTTGTGCTCCAGATTTCAGATACTGCTGGATTTCCTCCACTAGAGAATCATCACCCAGTTCATTCAGACAGTGGAACAGATTGATGGATTTCTTTGTAGAAAAATCTTCACTGATCTTCTTCTTGATGTACTGAACTGTTTTCCCTTTGTTCTGGGAGCTACTTCCTGTCTGTGTTACTAAGGCATGTAGAAGTTTCTGATTGGACTCGAGTGAGAGACCCAGAAGAAAGCGGAGGAAAAGATCCAGATGTCCAGTCTGACTTTTTAAAGTCTGATCTACAGCATGCCTGTGAACATCTGAAAGTGTCCTACAGACCTGATTCTGTTTAAGAACATTTCTCTGCTCCTTCATGAAGTTCAGGTGCACATACAGAGCTGCGAGATGTTCCTGAATGCTCAGATGAACAAAGCAGTACACTTTACTCTGGTGAACCCCAAACTCCTCTCTGAAGATCTGCGTACACACACCTGAATACACTGCTGCTTCTGTCACATCAATGCCACACACTCTCAGGTCTTCCTCATAGATCAGGTTTTGTTTCCTCAGCTGCTGGAAAGCCAGTTTCCCCAGTTTGAGAAGCATTTCTTCATCGCTCTCCTGCTTCTGTAGGTACTTCTCTCTTATGATGTTGGTCTGAATGATGAGGAAGTGTGTGTACATTTGAGTCAGAGTCTTGGGGATCTCTCCACTCTCTGCTTCACCCAACATTCTCTCTAGAACAGCAGCTGAAATCCAGCAGAACACTGGGATGTGGCACATGATGTAGAGGCTTCTTAATGACTTCAGGTGTGTGATGATCTTATTGGCCAGGTTCTGATCACTGATCCTCTTCCTGAAGTACTCCTCCTTCTGAGGGTCACTGAACCCTCGTACATCTGTGACTCGATGGACACACTCAGAGGGGATTTGATCAGCTGCTGCTGGTCTGGAGGTGATCCAGATGAGAGCAGAGGGAAGCAGGTTCCCTTTGATCAGGTTTATCAGCAGCACATGCACTGGTGCTGATTCAGTTACATCACACACTCTCACTGTCTTCTGGAAATCCAGAGGAAAACGACACTCATCCAAACCATCAAAAATAAACAAAACCTTCTCCAACCTGGAAATGTCCATTTCTTTCATCTCTTTAAAAAACACATGAAGGAGCTCCATCAGACTCAGTTTCTGCTTCTTCATCAAATTCAGCTCTCTGAAAGGAAGTGGGAATATGAGGTGGACGTCCTGATTTGTTTTCCCTTCAGCCCAGTCCAGAACAAACTTCTGCACAGAGACTGTTTTTCCAATTCCAGCCACTCCCTTTGTCAGAACTCTCCTGATGGCTTTGTCTTGTTCAGGTAGGGGTTTAAAGATATCACTGCATTTAATTGGTGTGTCCTCAGTTGGGTTCCTCCTGGATGCTGCCTCGATCTGTTTGACCTCATGTTCTTTATTGACGTCTCCACTGTCTCCCTCTGTGATGTAGAGCTCTGTGTAGATCTCATTCAGGAGTGTTCGGTTTTCCTGCTTTAGCATCAATCCATTCAAACACTGAAACTTCTTCATCAGATTGAACTTGAACTTCTGGAATTCATCTGCAGCAGTGGATTCTGGGTCGTGTCTGTGACAGGGTGAAGAAGGAAGACATGGTGAGACATGGGCTCCAATGATTAGAGTAGAAGTTCACATTTTTCCTGCTAGATAGATCTTTATGATGTTCTCACTGTGGATTTACTTTATTCTACTGGAGGTTTTCTATCATCTAATCACTCTGTAGTTACTAACAGCAGAGAGCTTTAGAATAGCAGTGTGTCAGTGTCACAGTCATGGTGTTGGTTTTGATCGTACCCTGTAGCTGTGATGATGTTCTTCTCTCTTCTGTCTCCTGCCTTCTGTAGAACACTGGGAACAAAAACAACAAGTGTTAAAGATCTCAACGTTCCTCACTTTAATACTGGAGTCTAAACCTGAACACAAATTGTACTTCAATAATTGTAGTGAGAGCAGGAACACTTGGAGAACACAGAGCTGAATACAACTCCAACATTGTGCACCTGGAGAATTAAATGTGCTCCTGTTTTCATTTCACACTTTTTCCTACTTTTCTATTCTTCTTACACAAACCTCCAAAAGTATTGGAACAGGAAGTCCAGTTCTTTGGGTTTTTGCTCGACACTGAGGACATTTGGATTTGAGAGTAAAAGATGAAAATGATATAATAGATCAAAATTCCAGCTTTAGTCATTAACTGTGACTTTACCTATGAGAATTATGGGATGTTACCTGTGTACAGGTGAGGAGATTCCAGTTCTGAAGTTTTTAGGATGAACCATAGACCGATCACTCTTGATGGAGACACAGCTGGGTTCTGCTAAGTGTGATCTGCTCTTTCGTTTACTGCTTAAAATAATGGACATGAGAGAATTTCATTGTTTAAAAATTTGTAGATGAATTTTCTATCATATATATATATATATATATATATCAATCACAATATTACTTGCAATAAAACACCAGATAGTCGCAGTTTAGGCAGTGCACGTGTGGTGTGTGGTCAGGTGACTTTCTGACATGTAGTGTGGAGACCAGGTGCAGGTTAATACCAAGCAGATCGACACTGAACTGGTGTCACACTCTCGCGGTAACGCACATCTTTCCTCGTACTCACGCCGACACACACACACACACAGTAACGCACATCTTCCCTCCACACCAATGCATAATCTGCATCAGCTCTACCCGGTATCTCTCTCTCTCTCTCTCTCTCTTTCTCAGTAAGCTTTGCATGCGCTTTCTCTCTTTCTCTCTTTCTCTCTCTCTCTCTCTCTCTCTCTCTCTCTATCAGTAAGCTTTGCATGCTCGCTCTCTCTCTCTCTCTCTTCATGGTCTGTTACATTCTGTGTAACGGGTCAGTTTGTAGCATTAGGAACCCTGGACAAGATTCCTATTGTTACCCCACCACAATGCTCCACTCCCACACCACACAAATCATCAGCAATCTTCCATAAAAACACACAAACACATTTAATAATAATGACTGCAAAACGGCCTGAATTTAAGTGTGTAAACACGTCCTGTATCTTAAATTTCAGCAGAAAAACAGCTAAATAATAGAAATGGGCAGCGGTAGGACGTTCCCCGTTTGTTTCAAATATCTTATTTTTGTGAGAAATTTGTTTGTGTTTTATTTCATTCAGCTGTAACGGTAAATGTTGACACTAATGCAAATGCTATTTCATTTTGCAAAAAGAATTTTCATTTTAAAAGCTTAAGTTTTATGTAGTTTTACAAATACATATTTCAGCATTATTACTAATCTGTGTGCAATACCATTGATAACCAATAAAGTGTACTCATGCCACTATTTATTATACCACAATCTCAATATTGACTATAATTATCACAACAGGACATTTTTCCCCAAATCGTGCAGCTCTAACTTGAAACACAATGAAATGCCTGTAGTACATTACTGCTAAACATGTTCAAACTGTAGAGAATTCACAGCAGATCTGAAAATAGTTACAATAAACCCTTTATATTAATGCTACCATGGCTGGAAAAACACGGTTTAAAGCTTAGTATAAACTAAAAGCTGCAACAAACAACATATACATCAAAAATAGTCAATAAATACACAAACTAATCAGCAGACAAACTCAACAATTCTGGGCAGTGAACCCTGAGTTTATTTCTGTGCTGAATTTCCTGACATGTGTCAGTATTGATCTTGTGAAGCCTGTATGGAGACAAGTCTCATATCATGGCTTTAATTATTGGCTCATGAGGACATGGGGTATATTTTAGTGCTAAGATGGTTTTCACACTGTTTCACACACATTCCTTTGTCTGTTCAGTGTCTATAGAATATTTACGATGTTAGTCTGTAAGGTAAACAGGGAGTCTTTATCTGGGCTTACACATCTCCAGCTAGTATATCCTCTTGTCTAAACAGGAAACAACTTTAGGTCAGGTTTTTATACCTTCGTATATATACACACCTGTCTGTTGCCTGCAATAAATCAAAGAAGAACATAAGCGATTCTGTGTGCTGTGTGATTCTTCCCTGATCAGAAAAGGCACCACGGCCATCGCAGTTCATATGGAAAACCTCTCCAAGAATGAAGTTTCATTAAGGCATGATAAAAATCTAACAGTATATCAGTAGGAGAATGCTGACGATGGAGTCACCAGGAAGTTGGAAATGAGGAAGAACAAGGAGGAGGTTTATGGATGAGGTGAGAGAACACATGCAGGTAGTTGGTAGAGGCAGATGTAGAGGACAGAGGGGTGTGGAGACGAATGATCCGCTGTGGTGCACCCTAATGGGAGAAGCCGAAAGAAAAAGAATTGACATCATCTGTAATTCATTGTAACTTTTATAAATACAGGTTGTTCCCCGACTAACGATGAAGATGCGCGACAATGCCCCCATCATAACTTGAAAATATGGTGTTCAGAAATAGCCAAGCTTACCCAGGAGTCTTAAAGAATGGTGATCACTATGGGGTAGTATACACTAATCTGTTCATTTCATTAACTCTTTAGGCCTTGTTGTTGCGTGCGCACAACAAATATCCCATTGTTCTCAGGTGTTGATGTTTAGCAATAGATTAAATAAATATGGAGAAGAGTAACCATGACTAACTATACATCATTCTAAAGCTCTAAGTCTCAAGCAGCGATTTCAGATTACTGTTTTTCAATGGAAAACGTATAACGAATGTATTTGCTGAATGTGTTTAAGCAGTACACAACAACAACATGCATAAAAACCCGTACTACTTACATCATTATTGTAATAACGAGTCACAAATACATCCACTGCTAATCCCCGTTTATAAGGAAAGATAAGGGTACAGTGAACAACATGCCGTAAAGCATTTCTGCTCCAAACAATAGTGTTGTCATTTAGATGTTTATTCGTTTGTTTACGTCACAGAACTACGGCTGGTGTTTGTATGTATATATTTCCGAATAACTTTCACATAAAAATATCACACAACGAAAGACTAAAATGGCAAAGGAAAATACAAAAGAGAAAGTTGGAATCAAGGACAAAGTTGCATTTGTTTCTTTTATGACTGAAGTAGTGAACTGTTCGCCACAAACTGTAAGATGGACAGAAAGAATCAAAATTATAGTCAAAGCAGCAGAAAAGTATCTAGAGATCGAAGGCATTTCAGTGGAATTGATTAATGAGAAATTTAGGATGCAAACAACACACCCTCAGCCGGGGTGTAGTGGTACATAATGATGATGTTAATACTCCAGTGGAATGCTAGAAGCCTAATAGCTAATGGGCAGGAGTTTAAAAAGTTTTTTTAAGATTTAGAAAATAAACCTGACATAATCTGTGTTCAGGAAACCTGGCTCAAACCCCAACTTAATTTTGTATTACAAGGATATGTGTTAATTCGGAAAGATAGGAAGCAAGTAATGGTGGTGGGAAAGCTACATTTGTTAAACATGGTGTGGGATATAGGAATGTTGGAGAGAGTGTAAACAAAAAGGTGGTTGTGACGGAAGTTTGGGAAGGGAATCAAAGTGTTAGAGTAATAAACTATTATAATCCATGTGAAAAGTTAGTAAGGAAGTATTGGAAAATATAAGAGGTAACACAAATCAGAAAGTTATATGGTGTGGTGATTTCAATGCACATAATACTTTTTGGGGTAGTATTAAAACTGATTATAATGGGAAGATTGTTGAAGACATGTTAGACTGGGGACGGTTAGTAGGGGTTAATAATAGAAGTTGTACGAGAATTAACATATCACAAGGTCATGAATCAGTGTTAGATATTACCCTGGTGTCAGAAAACCTAGCAAGGAAATGTGAATGGAACATTAATAAACAGAGTACAATGGGTAGTGATCACTATCCTATAAGGTGCAAATTAGGTATGGATATTACCCAAACTTTAGAGGAAAGAAACCCCAGATGTAAATTGAATGAAGCCAACTGAGAACTTTATACAGAATTGTGTCACAATAAGATGTGTGAAATGATACTAGATGTCGATAGCATTGAAGAGCTAAATAAGGATATAAGTGAAGTGTTAAGAAATACGGCAGAGGAAGTAATAGGTAAAAAGAAAACTATAAATAGTAGGAAAGCTGTACCATGGTCGAATGAAGAATCTAGTAAAACAGTGAGGGAAAGAAATAAAGCAATAAAGAAAGCCAAAAAATCTGTATTGTTCAGTGAGTACATTAATTATAAGAGAGCACAGGCAGTAGTGAGGAGAGAGAGGTAAGAAAAGCAAAAATAAATTACTGGAGAGGTTTTGTAATAGAATAGGAGAAGATATTGAAATTAATGAAATTTGGAATATGATTAGGAAGATGGGAGGGATTCAGAGAAATGGCACTATACCAGTATTAGTGAGTAATGGGAAAGTAGCAATAAAAGATAGCGATAAAGCAGAGATGTTAGTAGAAACTTTCTTAAAGGTGCATAGTAGTGATAATTTGTCAGAGAGTATGAGGAGGTATAGGGAACAGACAGGTAGGGAGAAGTCTCATATATATGAAAAGAAGAATTCATCAGGAAGTATTTTAGACACAGAGTTTAATTTTTAAAGCGTACGTCTCCAGGCAGGGACGACATATGCTATGAGATGATAACGCATTTATCCGACGTTTTCTTGAGTATGATTCTAAGACTTTTTCACAAAATATGGGAATCAGGAGATTTGCCTGCAGAATGGAATCATGGGGTAATGGTGCCTATAGCCAAACGAGGGAAAGACCACTCTTAACCAATTAACTATAGACCTATTGCGCTGACATCAAATCTGTGTAAAGTTATGGAACGAATGGTTATGAATAGATTGACGTATGTAATTGAAAGCAGAAACATCTTTTCAGCATGTCAGAGCGGATTTAGAAAAGAGAGAAATACAATGGATTCAATATTGTGTTTGGAATCTGAAATTCGAAAGGCTCAAATGAATAAAGAAGTATTAGTGGGAGTGTTTTTTGACGTAGAAAATGCCTATGATATGCTGTGGAAAGAATAGCTCTTGATGAAACTGGAAAGTTTGAAAATTGAAGGAAGGATGTATAACTGGATTAAGAGTTTCTTATTTGGAAGAACGATTCAAGTAAGAGTAGGGACCTCGTTATCTCAGACCCGCCCAATTGAGAACTCCCCAGGGAAGTGTGAGCCCTATTCTTTTTAATCTAATGATTAATGATATTCATCATACTGTTGATAATGGAATAGGAAGGTCATTATACACTGATGATGGAGCACTATGGAAAAGGGCCGAAATGTTCTATCTGTAGAAAATAAAATTCAAAAAGCAGTAAACGAGGTGGAGAATTGGGCGAATAATTGGGGCTTTCGGATTTCTGTGGCAAAAACACAGGTGGTGTGCTTTTCGAAGAAGGAGAAAACGCCAAACTTGAATATTGAAATGTATGGTTTTTGGGAATGTGGATGGATTCTTAATTAAACTTTAGAACACATATTTAGAAACTGATAGAAAAATGCAAAAAAGGAATGAATGTATTAAGATGCTTGTCAGGAGTAGAATGGGGGCAACGTGTCAGTCTTTGAAAAGAATTTATTGTGCTGTGATTCAATCAAACATTGATTATGGATGTTTTATATACAGTTTTGCGAGCAAAACATTACTTAATATCAGAAATCTAAAGTCTGTTTAGAACTAGGTGGCTGAGGGTGGGGGTGAATTTCCTTTGGGTTCCTGCTCATGTTGGTGTGAATGGAAATGAAACGGTGGACCTGCTAGCAAAGAAAGCATTGAATCATTCTCAGATAGACATTAATGTAGCTTTGAGTAGAGCTGAATTCAAGGCAGTGATTTCATCTGAAGTATGTAAAAGATGGCAAGAATTATGGAATAGTGGGACTAAAGGAAGACATCTCTCCCAGATACAGGAGAATGTTGGAAAAGAGAGGAAAAGATTGGGAAATAGAAGGAAGGATGTCGTCATCACAAGATTAAGAATTAGACATACTGCATTAAACCATTATCTCTTTAGAAATCCTGAATCGGGTGTATGTGAGAAGTGTGAGGAACTGGAAACAGTGAGGCACATATTAGATAAATGTCCTGCATATGAAAGGGACAGATTTTAGTTAATTCAGGAATTAGAATAGATAGGAATGGACAATATCTCTCTAATGGTACTGCTGGGAAGCAAATTCGGGCAATCGAGAGCTCAATTATTGTTATTTAAATACCTAAAAAAAATACAGGAACGATAGATAGAATTTAGTTGTTTTTTTTTTTATTTTATTATCCCACCTTACTGTGTTCGCTCTACACTTCAGATCAGTAGGTGGTGGTAATGCACCTTTTCGTTGGTCTGCCAAACCGCCATAAAACATCACAACAACAACAACAAAATAAAACAACAACTGTCTGCCTCCCAGCCTGGACCCGTACCAATTTGCCAATCGCCCAGATAGATCAACAGAGGACGCCATTTCCACTGTGCTTCATTCTGGATAACCCTGACACCTATGCCAGGATGCTGTTTGTTGATTTCTGCTCAGCTTTTGTTGATTTTTATACTCCCTTTTCACCCATGACTGCATACATGTCCACACCTCAAACAGCATTATAAAGTTTGCAGATGACACCACAGTGGTAGGCCTGATTGAAGGTAACGACGAGACAGCTTACAGGGAGGAGATCCAGCACAAAATAAAATATAAAAATAAAAAAAGTAAAAGAGGCAGAATCTGTGGTTGAGTCTCTACTCTCTCTGCAGGTGTCGTCAAGTTTTTTTTATGCGCCGCCTCTCATTTCAAAACTTTTCTTTCCAGCCAGTAGCATTATGGAAACAAGATGATTAATGTAAAATTTAGCCAATAAGTGCAGGATTCTAATGATATATGGGAGGATTTTATTCTCCACGTGTGCCTTAATTTTATTACTCTTTACAAACTCTTACTGGCCGAAGTCGCACGTGCGTAGTGACGAACCAGGAAGTGATGCAGCTCTCAGGTCGCCACAAACAGCTGTTTATAGCTCGTGCTAACTGGATTTGGTTTACAAAAAAAACTAAGAAAACAAGGAAAAAATGGGCAATCAAAAAAGTTGTTTTATCTGAGATTTGCAAAAAAGCAGCAATGTGAAAAATATTTTAGGGGGCGGAGTAACAACAGAGACATGTGTGTGTGTGTGTGTGTGTGTGTGTGTGTGTGTGTGTGTGTGTGTGTGTGTGTATTGTTGAGATTGGACTGGCCAGACATCAATATGAATGGCCATGACTGTAGAACAATAGCTTGTCTGGCTACCTGGCCATCAATATGAATGCCAAATCAATATCAGTAGCCCCAAACATGTAGAACAAAAGCCTTTAATGGTCAGCAATTCATTAATATGCAGACTGTATGAATAGAGTATGAATGATCACCTGAGTTTAGCAGGTGTCTCTCAAACAGGGGGAGAGAGAAAAGGACCAGATATAGTCTCAGATAAATGTTTGTAGGAATCTTATTTGTTATGATATCTTCATCTAAACATGTGGCTTTTAGCCCAGTACTTTTCTGGATTGCTCCAGGACTGATTTCATGTATTTATATATCAAATAAAAATAATGTTTAATGCAGGAAATGTATATCTATGGGACTTCATGATCTATAACTTAATATCTTTTTAAACAAAATCAACTATGATGATAGACAGTAAAGCTCAAAGCGTCTTCTTTCCAAATATATTTAAATTGTGTATGTAGCACATTTTTATCAGGAACTGTGAACATTTAAATTTAGGTAGGTGTTTTCAGCTGTGAGTCCTAAAATCTGTGTTGAAGGCTAACAGGTTAATTACAGTACTTAATCTAGCAAAACAGAGCAAATGACACTACTGCAAAGTATAAACTTTACAGTATATATGTTTGTGGCAGCAGGTTCATGCATAAGCGCCGGTTCATTAATGGAGGACAGAGGGTGCTGTGCACTCTGTTTCAGTGTCGGGCAACGCCAATCAAAAGGAGAGAGAGTTAAAACTAGTCTTTAAAACACCACAAATACAGAAAAAATATTCCCTTTAAACTGACAAAGGCAGGAGATGCGCACATCCTGGCAGATCCCAACATATTGTAGATATATGTTCTAAATAGCTGCTAATGAATGTGTAGTGCAGCCATTAACTGTCACTTTAACTATAAGAAGTATGGGATGTTACCTGTGAACAAGTGAGGGCCTTTTATTTCTGAAGTTGTAAGGATGATGCATAGACCCATCACTCTTCATGGAGACACATCTGGGTACTGCTGAGTGTGATCTCTTTCTCTTTCTCTTTCGTTTACTGTTTAAAATGATAGAAAAGGACATGAGACAGAATTTCATTGTTTCTAAGATTTGTAGACACATTTTAATAATAAGGTATAATCACAATATATCGGTTTAAAATTTATTATAATCTTTCTCACTTCTTACACACTAGGAATAGTAGCATACAGAACACAGATTGTGAACAGGGAACAAACACCCCTGCAGTATAGTTCCTTAAAAATCCACTGCCTCGTTTTATTTAACTTGAAATACAACAAAATGCTAATAGTAGCAGATCTCCATAGTGCTGCTTATAGCCACATGCTACCATGTCTGGAATAGGCTAAGAGCAGAAACAAACAGATCTTCACAAAGAGACAATGGAAACATGGGAGTATAAATACAAAAACTAATTAAAAGGCAAAAAATAAACAGTTGTGGGACATTATTTCATCAACCACTTTTTCAAGTGAGTGCTAAAGATTTATTCTTACAATAAATATTAGTTATTATTTCTATAGAAACTCCATAATGCAGATATGAACATTTCATTAGTAAAACACTAGAACATGGCAGGTTACCAGTCTTTTGAGGGTGAGGTCACATGATCTGTCCCCTGATCAGGGATCTCCATTTTTCACTGCTCGTGTACACACAGAGTCCTGAAGACGTCGATCTCTTCTGCTGGAATCAATCACTTTCCTAGAAAACACAAAAACAACATGCAGTTAAAACTGGGGGAAAATCTTCCTCTAAAGTCCCATTAGAGGTAAAATCCGTAGACATAGACACAGATGCCTCATTGGCTGCTTTGGTCCGTTGCTGCCTTACGCCAATGCTGCTGCAATCTTGGTCCAGGTGAGAGTTCCCTGTAAACAAACAGCAAATATAACAACATAACAAAAACAGAGTCATAATAGCAATAACCCTACAAAAAAATAAGTAAGTTAGATGGAGTGGTAGAACCTAGGAATAAAAGATTGGTGATTGGGGCAGATTTCAGTGGGCATGTAGGTGAAGGGAACAGAGGTGATGACGAGGTGATGGGTAGGTGTGGCCTTAAGGAGCGGAATGAGGAAAGGCAGATGGTGGTAGATTTTGCTAAAAGAATAGAAATGGCAGTGATTAATACCTATATAAAGAAGGAGGATCATAGGGTGACGTATAAGAGTGGAGGAAGGTGCACACAGGGGGACTATGTTCTATGTAGGAGATGCAACCTGAAAGAGATTGAAGACTGTAAGATGTTGGCAGGGGACAGTGTAGCTAGACAGCATCGGATGGTGGTCTGTAGGATGGTTTTGAAGGTGAAGAAGAGGAGGAGGAGGAGGAGGAGCGTGAGCACTAAAAAATAATTAGCTGGTGGAAACTGAAGGAGGAAGAGTGTAGTGTGAGATTCAGGGAAGAGGTCAGACAGAGGCTCGGTGGTGGTGAAAAGGTGCTGGATGATTGTGAAACTACTGCAGTGATAAGGGAGACAGCTAGAAAGGTACTTGGTGTAACATCTGAAAATAGAAAGAAAGACAAAGAGACTGGGGAAGTACAGGAGAGCATAAGGAGAAAGAGGTTGGGGAAACAGAATTAAGATCGGCAGAGTGATAAGAAAAGTAGGCAGGTGCACAAGGAGATGCAGCAGAGACCTGAGATGTTGTATGGTTTAGAGACAGTGGCATTGAGTAAAAGACAGAAGGTGTAGCTGGAGGTAGCAGAGCTGAAGATGTTAAGGTTTTCGTTGGGAGTGACGAGGATGGAAAGGATTAGAAATGAGTTTATTAGAGGGACAGCGCATGTAGGATGTTTTGGAGACAAGGTGAGGGAGGCGAGATTGAGATAATTTGGACATGTGCAGAGGAGGGACATGGCGTATATCAGTAGAAGAATGCTGAGGATGGAGCCACCAGGAAGGAGGAAAAGAGGAAGATTAAGGATGAGATTTATGGATGTGGTGAGGGAAGACATGCAGGTAGTTGGAGTGAAAGAGGCCGATGTAGAGAACAGGAGGGGGTATGAAGACGGATGATCTGCTGTGGAGACCCCTAATGGGAGAAGCTGAAAGAAGAAGTGCTATTAAAATACAGAAATAAGACTAACAGTAATATCTGTATTTTTAAGGTTTGTTCCATTTTCTCAAGGATAGATATTTATTAGTGAAGATGCAGATTTCTCTTTTTCCAACTGTTTCAAGGAGAATGAGGGAAGTTTTAAGCTCAAATGGTGAAGCTGAAATCAAAAAAAGCCTTTTCCTCACTGACAAAACTTTATTTTAGTGATTGTGAATTAAATTCTATGACATTAGTGGCGTCTCCACAATTTTTACCCAAAAATAAAAAAGACAAAAATATACAAGTGTGAGTTTCACTATTCATTATTTAATCATGTTCTAACTATCTAGATTTTATATAACTGTAGATTCATTTTGTATCCCATGTAGATCATAAACCTTATTAAATACACACGTAGTTATTTTGATACAAAAAAACTGCAGCTTAGTGTTTAGTTGGATTTGTTTTTGGGAACTTTTGCCCGGAACCAGAATTCGGACGAGTTAAAGCAGAACCGGACCGAATCGGTCTTCATGAACATGTATCTGCTCCACACTTCCTGTATCTCCTCCGCTTAGAAAGCCATGATCTGCTCCTGTTTACGGGAAATCATCCTGAGCATGACAACAACTCCAGGATCGGCTTGGAACAACCAAACAATCCCGGTGTTCTCATGTCAGATCCTCCTCAATAAACTCAGAACATCATCACATCCAACTGAGGAATTTGGGCTGAAACTGTTGTCCTCCATTTCGGCTGCTGTGTCGCAGTTTCCCTGCGGTCTTTCCACAAACTCCATTACAGAGAAAACACAAACGCATTATTCCGATAGAAAGTCGTTTCTAGGAAAAACTCACCCACTTTTCTTCAGCACTGCTTGTTGTTGGACATGAATCTCACCGCTTCTGACTGCTGTTGAAGATCTTTGTGTTTTTCTAACCGCTCCTCCACATGGAGACGAGGCTGAGAAACACTTTCACTTTCGGAAAACTGATTCGACTCTTTGAACCGATTCTTTGAACCGACTCTCATGTTGTGGAGGAGAGGAAAGTCAGCCTTTTTCTCCCTTTAGAAACTGCTCCATCCTGAACTCCAAGACTACGATAAATAAGAATTAAAAATAATACCTTGCTGTAAATTAATTATAACAGGGCTGCTCAATCCAGGTCATTTTTCTCTTCACATTTTCGATCTCTAACACTGATTTTTGATTTAAAAAATCACTCGCAGTCTGCTATTAAAGTGGCGTCTGTGAAAGCGTTCAGCAGTTACTTTAACACTCCTCCATGGCGCGAGCAACAGCAGTAACACTAACACTTTAGTAGTTAATGTGCTGTGATTATGTTTAGTTAATCGGTGATTAATCAGCGCAATGCGATGCACTCAACCTATTATTTATTTATTTCTTCCTATTTCGGCTGCTCCCATTAGGGGTCGCTACAGCGGATCATCAGTCACTACACTACCGAGCTCTCTACATCTGCCTCTTTCACACCAACTACCTGCATGTCTTCCCTCACCACGTTTATTTATTTATTTATTTGACCTATTTATTTATTTGGACTTTTCTTTTTAATTAGTTAATTATTGTATTAATTGTACAGCATCTATCTGTTGTACAAAAAGAAAAAAAAATAGTATGAGGATCATTTACATTGTGTTGTTACTTGTAAAACTGTAAAAACCCCAAATAAAATGTACAAAGTGGCTATTTGTGATTGTGTCCATTACATAGTAGCAGGAAACCATTTTCCAATTTGTCCCACAAAAGTTAAAAATATTACTGATCATCTCAATTTAATTTGGGACCCATTTAGTATCTGTTAATAAATCATCTCCTCTCTACACAATCCTCAATTTCCATTTTCCAATAATTTTATTGCTCATTTTTGAGGCGATATAACCAACCTCTTACGTTACCTGTCATGTTACCGTATTGCTGTTTTCAATGAACCAATAACACAATATTATAATGTCAATCAACACACTGTAGAAAAAGCATGCATGCACTTACCATCATTAATATAGAAGAAGGCAGGCCACCTGGATTTAAACTCTCCAGCTGCTGGACTTCCATGCTCTAACTCTTTTCTTCTGTAGGAAAATGTTCTGCACATCTTGTCTTGTGCACGTGATGCACTGTTTCGCTGTCAGACATCATTCAAAAGCTCAACTTTTTCTAGACCCTCATCTGTTTCCCCAGCTGGGTTGGAAGGACAATAGTTGACCTCAGCCTTTCTCTCTTTCTTTACATTTTTGGATGGAAGACATTCATCAGATGATTTGTTTTTCAAAGCATTTACAGTAACTTCTGAACAGCCAATGATGCATTTTTGTCCTGTAATTCGCCATTTTGTATTTCAGTCTGATCATCCAGCCATAGTAGCCAGTTTCTCATGACTCTTTCAAACATAGCCTCATGTATTTCATAAGTTTGTGGATATGCCGTGTACTTGAAAATCTCCTCAGCTAGCTTCTCTAGGATGTCAGACTTCAGGCCAGGAGTAATTTTCATCTTTGTGCCAGTTTCTTTAAAGTTCTCATTTCCATGCTGAAGCTGCACTTCTACAGTGTATGGAAAGTGAGAAATAGGAAATTCTTGTGGCCATGCCGGTGTTCTCAGTTCACTGTCTGAGTGTATCAGAATAATGCTGCTTTCCGAGTCTGATAAAACACTGGAAGATCTTTGGCTGCTCGCTGCTGTTGCAGAAGTTGAATAAGTGTGTACACCAATTTTAATTCAATTCAATTCAATTCATTTTTATTTGTATAGCGCTTTTAACAATGAACATTGTCTCAAAGCAGCTTTACACAGATAATGTGGTGATCAGATGTAAATATGTTCTTTGTAAGTATGTTTGTCCCTGATGAGCAACTGTGGCAAGGAAAAACTCCCCGAGATGGCATAAGGAAGAAACCTTGAGAGGAACCAGACTCAAGAGGGAACCCATCCTCATCTGGGTTGCACCAAATGTCTATTTGAAGCATATATACAAAGTTGCAGGGTGCAGTGATGATGATCAGAAGCAAACTGCACTCCCGAGTCAGTGCAGCAGACCGCTGACACCAACTACAGTCCAATCCGTCCTCAAAGCACCCGTTCTACTCCGGAATTACATGGAACCACCCAAGGTGTTGAGGAGAGACCGTCCCAAGCTGCACAGAAGTGTGAAGATCCGCGGAGGGGAGAGGGGCAGGAACAGTGGTCACTGGAGCCTCAGGAGCATGTTTAACTCGACCGAGAGAGAGAGAGAGAGAGAGAGAGAGAGAGAGAGAGAGACAGAGAGAGAGAGAGAGGGTGACAGGAAGGGAAGGATATGGATTATTAAGTGTCCCTATTGGTGTATGAAAGTTGATGTCACTGTGCAGTTTGGACTCCGGCAAGACTCGCTATGGCAGCATAACTAAAAGGGAGAACCAGAAGGTAACACAGACATGAGGGATCTCTGGGATAAGAGACGACCCACCACACCACCGTCAACAAACCCGAGTGAACGTGTGAATGTGAGGGGACGACAGCATACAAATATACCAGTTCACCAAACACTCTATATCCATGTTTCCTCCAGATCTGCACCTTTACCTAAGAAAAATCTACTGATCAAAGACTTGACTAAATAAATAAGTTTTCAGCCTCGACTTGAACACTGAGACTGTGTCCGAGTCCCGAACACTGATTGGAAGGCTGTTCCATAACTGTGGGGCTTTATAAGAGAAAGATCTGCCCCCTGCTGTAGTCTTCATTATTTGAGGAACCAAAAGATAGCCAGCACCTTTTGATCTAAGTAGGCGTGGAGGATCATACTGGTACAAAAGTTCACTCAGATACTGCGGTGCGAGACCGTTAAGTGCTTTATATGTCAGTAGTAGTATCTTATAATCAATGCGAGATTTGATTGGGAGCCAGTGTAGACTGATTAAAACAGGGGTGATGTGGTCGTATTTCCTAGATCTGGTGAGGACTCTTGCTGCTGCATTCTGGACTAACTGAAGCTTATTTATGCACTTACTCGCACACCCAGACAGTAAGATGTGCTTCTGTCTTGTAGGTCCTGGACCGGTGTAATGTTAATGAACTCATTATTAAAGCCAGTATCCCTGCACTGAATGTGAAAGTCTCTTTCTATTCCAAATGCTTGGTGAATTATATTGTGTAACACTGTTAAAGTTGATGGCAATTCAGAACATAAATCCAATCTTCTAAAATTGTCATCCTCAACAATGACTCTCAACTTCTGATGTTGTGCCATTGTTCAATCTAATAGCAAAAGGAGACAATAAAGAGTTATCACAATGATATTTGGTAATGTTTTTACTGGAGTACAACTTTATGAGAAGTGAGTTAAAGCTTGATGTCATATTTGTGGTATAGAATGCTGCAGTTTTCATTTGAATATTGTACATAAATATTTTAAACTACAGGTTTTATGTCAGTTAGGATTATAGCCACACGTGTATTTGGAAACATGCACATGAATTTATAGGTGCATCACAATAAATTAGAATGTCGTGGAAAAGTTCATTTAATTTCAATAATTGAATTCAAATTGTGAACTCGAGTATTAAATACATTCAATGCACACAGACTAAAGTAGTTTAGGTCTTTGGTTCTTTTAATTTTGATGATTTGTTATGATTGATTCGTTTTTTTAATTTTTATGTATTTATATTTAGAATAAAAATGCGTGACTTCTCAGTAAATAATGAATAAGATATCATCTAAAAATATTTATCATTTACATCATATTTATATTTAAAATATTTCGCCTGCTGTTTATAAGAATCTAATCTTTTTTCTGCTCTTCAAGGCAGTTTTGAGTGCGCTGACAGAGACATGTTTAGGGCTGCAATCAATGGCGATTCAATCAACTTGGAGAAGTTCACATGATCAGTGACCAGCTACATCAGCACGTGCGTTTATGACATGCCCATCTCCAAGACCATTACTACACGCTCTAACCAGAAGCCGTGAATGTCTGCAAAAGTGTGTGAACTTCTTAAGAACAGCAACAGCAAGAGCCAAACCGTCACAACTGACTGTCATGACTATGAGACAAAGTTAGAAGAGTGCACAGAAAAATGTAAAAGAAAAGATCCCTTCTCACTGTTAAACAACACACCAACAGCTAAAAAGAAGGATTCAGGGGCAGAAGGAAAAGAAGGTATGAATACGCTCTTGAAAGCAATTAAGCAGCTAACTGATAAAGTGGATACTCGGCTCTCAGCTGCAGCAGAACTCAGCAGAACTCAGCTGCAGACGATGTTAACTAACATCGTCACGGCAGTCGAGTTCAAATCAGAGACTGTAAGACACAGTTACAATCTTCTGTTCGGGAAGTGTCGTCATTAAAGAAAGACAATGCAGAGTTAATAGAATGTGTCTTAGAAATGTCTCCATCGTGGTCCTCAAGCATCAGCCACATTGTGGACTCAGTTCATTGAATAGGCAACAGTAAGTACAGGAAGGATAGTAGAGGGCTCAGAACACAGCCCTGTGGGATGCCAGTGTTCAGAATAGATAGACAGACAGACAGACAGACAGACAGACAGACAGACAGACAGACAGGCGATAGTGCTCTAATAACAACCGCTTGCATGCTGCTGCATGTTGCATGTCGCCGGGCGGTGCCTATAAAAGGACTGTGGTAAGTCAGTGAAGGGAAGAACCTCTGGGTCCCCGATTTCTCACTGGTTCAGTCTATCTAATAGTTTAGGCGGAGACGGCAGCAGTGGAAAAGGAATTCCTCCAGACCGTCACAACGTCGGTGAGAAACAGATGCACCGCAGCACTACAGCTGATGTTCCTGATCCGTTCGGGGCGTCAGAGTCTCATGAAGAGTCAACGGTCCTGTCAGAACCTGAAGCGTGGGGACGCACCAAGAACATCCTTCTCCTGCTCCATACACTGTCCTCTACCCTTTTCTCCTTTCCTTAATACTCTTTCTCTCTTTCATTTTTTAAATCAATAAATTGATGGATAGATAATAAGATAAATAAATGGAAAGAAAATCAATATATAGATGGATGGATAGAAAATAGATACATATATTTGATAGATGAATCGATAGATAGAAAAAAGAAAATGTATATTTGATGGATGGATGGAAGGATATAAAAAAGATAAATACATTAGATACATTAGATAGATAGATAGATAGATATGAGACATTGCATTCGCATAGATGTGCAACAACACATTTCATTTAATTAAAATGAATGATATATTTATGAACAAAAAATACATATATTATTTTATTAACTTAATGTATGAAACCTTTTAAAATACACTTATAAATGTTTTAAAGTAACTGTGGTGTTTGAATTTATATAAATCAACGTATTGTCGGGCGGTTCTTTTGGTATATTTGCTCTGTTTCCACACGAACGATTTTCACTTGTCGGACCTGTGCTTCATGGCAGATTTTATTGCTGATTTGAGACTTGGCGCATCAGAAAAACCAAATATTTAGTGTTTATTTTTCTGTGGATTTTTAAAATATCTGACTAAAGAATTCTCAGTGAATCATAAATAATTAAGCATAAAATATAAACAGTTAATGTAATCGTTGTTTCTATTTTATATTCTATATTTCATTAACTATATTTATATTTTATATTTTATGTATGTAGAATATCAATTAAAAACGTGTAAAAAAAAACAAAAAAACGGAGATATTTATTTAGATTTGTCAAATAACCAAATTAATATAAAATGATGTAAATAAACAAACTAACAGCATCAGGTAACCTAATAAATATTACATTGTCTTCAGGTTTTTTTGTTTGTTTTGAAAGTAAAAGTGATTATTTGCTTTACCCTGACGTGTGTGTGTGTGTGTGTGTGTGTGTGTGTGTGTGTGTGTGTGTGTGTGTGTGTGTGTGTGTGTGTTTGTACATTCACGTGGTACCGTAATACATTTTTACACGTCTTGAATAAATGTGTGTTGCATTAAAGGTTTAATTAATTAATTATTTTTTTTATTTAAATGTTTAAAAAAATAGATGACTTCTCAGTTGATCAAAATAATTAATCAAATATCATCCAAAATATTTAACATCATTTAAAATGTTTAGCCTATTTTTATACATATAAAATATTAAACAGAAATAAATTATATATAAGTAAAACTATAATTACCTAAAGTATATTTTAATAATGAAAAATACTTTAATAATGTATAAATAATGTAATAAAATAATGTAATGATTAAGAAAATATAAAAATTACCAATCTGTAGAAGATCTGTTTTATATCTTTATATATTTATCTTTATTTATATATCTGTTTTATATCTCTGAGAATTCAATATACAATACAACATTCAAATAGATAGATAGATAGATAGATAGATAGATAGATAGATAGATAGATAGATAGATGATTATATTGATTCTAAAAAACTCTTGTATAGTGTAAGTGTAATTTCAATAAAAATTGAGATAAAATAAAAAATCTGTACGTCGGCTATTTTTGTAGTAGTAAAATTCTACCATCTAGTGGTGATATGAGACATTGCAACTTGTCACCGGGCGGTATTTTTTTTTCTTTTTTGTATATTTGCTCTGTTTCCACACGGACGATGTTTACTTGTGGGACCTGCGCTTCAAGGGAGATTTTAGTGCTGATTTGAGACTTGGCGCATCAGTAAAAACTAATATTTAGTTTATATTTTTCTGTGGATTTTCATTTCGATTTGTCAAACAAACAAATATATATATATAACGTTAAATAAAACAATGGTATTATAATTTCATAAAATTAAATTGGTATACGATAACTATTATACACATTATACACATACAATAATAAAAAATATAAATAATAGAAACAACGATTTCATTAATATTAATTTAATTATTGCCTTAATTATACGTTTCACTCAGAACCTTTCTTTAATCGGATATTAAAAAAAATAAATCCACAGAAAAATAAACACTAAACTTGTATTTTTACTGAAGCGCCAAGTCTCAAATCAGCACTAAAATATGCCATGAAGCACAGATCACACAAGTAAAAACCGTCCTTGTGGAAACAGAGCAAAAATATCAAAAGTACCGCCCAGCGACAAGTTGCAATGTTTCATATCACCACTAAATGATAGCATTTTACTACTACAAAAATCACCTATGTTGAGTTTTTTATTCATTTAAATTACACTTAAACTGTGCAAGAGTCTGTTATAATCAATATAATTATCTATCTATCTATCTATCTATCTATCTATCTATCTATCTATCTATCTATCTATCTATCTATCTATCTATCTATCTGTCTGTCTGTCTGTCTGTCTGTCTGTCTGTCTGTCTGTCCATATTATATACTCGCTCTGTGAAAAGCTAAAATCCAGTGGGGAAAAATGCTCTGGCTCTGCGTGCGATTATTTGGTTTATCCTGAAGTGTGTGTGTGTGTGTGTGTGTGTGTGTGTGTGTGTGTGTGTGTGTGTGTGTGTGTGTGTGCATGTATGCTGTACAAACACTCATGTACACATGGTACCGCAGTACATTTATACACGTCGAGAATAAATATGTTGCATTAAAGGTTTTGGACAACACAAACTGCATGGGGTCCAGCGAGGGTGGAAGTTGGGTCTTGATGTGCTTCATGACGAGCCTCTTGAAGCACTTCATCATGATGGGTGTGAGCGGGATGAGACGGTAGTCATTGAGGTGGGAGACTGTAGAGACTGTAGCACAGGGATGATGGTCATCGTCTTGAGGCGCGTAGGAACAAAGTTGCTGCTCAGGAAGATGTTGAAGATGTCGGTGAAGACATCCGCTGTCTGCTCTACAAATTCCCTGAGCACTCTGCCAGGAACGTGGTCTGGTCAAGAAGACCTCCGTGGGATGACTCTACTCCGTGGGTACACAATATTGCGGTCATCCACGGCTCCTGATTGGAAGATGGTCTTGGAGATGATCACGTCATCAACGCACTTGTACCAGTCAGTGCACTCAAAACAGTCCTGAAGAGCAGAGGCGCCTCCTGCTGGCCAAGTTTTTACCTGTTTCAGAAACATTAACCATGTGTCTTTTCTCAATTCCTGCCAGGAAATCAGCATTGTGTTCATCTAAACAGCCCCAGGTTTCATCCTGAGTGAGTAGAAACTAACAAAGATTGAATTAAGAAAGAAAGGCGATTAGTTGTGAGGTGACTGATACACAAAACAAAATAAACAAAACCAGAATATTTACAGGACATTATTGAGCACCGTAAACGACCATATGACCACTAGGCTACAGGGCAGGTTGTGTGATGTCACATAATGGGCGCTACATACTCAATACAAGTCCTGTCCCTTATTATAGATGATTGGCTAGAACTATTAAGCAAATCATGGGCTGATTGGACAGTTTACATACAGAATGGACATGGTCAACAAACAGTACCGCAATCCAACAAAAGAGTGACTGATGATCACGAGGCAAAAAGTTCACTTATTTTGCTCGCAGCTTGTGGAAAGATAAAGTTTTCCCTCCTTCACTCTCCAGAGACAGACAGGTGGTTAGTGTTAGATTTCAGCAACTGTAATGAAAAGTTCTCATGTTTTATTATCATAGTAAAATGTTCTCACTATCTGTCTGTTCTCTCTCTCTCTCTCTCTCTCTCTCTCTCTCTCTCTCTCTCTCTCTCTCTCTCTCTCTCTCTCATAATGGTCAGAAACACACAGCTGGAAATGGGAGATGCTCCTCCTAGAATCAATGCAGGTAATGTTGCTCCTATCAGACCCCAAAATATCAGAATATCAGTGAACCTCAGGAGGAGGATCCAGACAGAAGTAAGAATCTCCTCAAATCAGATTGTTTAACTGTTTCTGAACCACTGTGAACGAGTGTGTGAACGGGACATATTGTAAGTGGGACAGATATACTGCAAAAAACACATATAAAATGCATAATATGAATGTATTTGTAATCATATATGTTCTATAAGTCCTACATATGACTAAAGTCTTATAGATGTTCATGATGTAAAAACACAGGGAAAGATAATTGAATATGAAATCTGTACTTCACTCATGACTTTGCTCTTCTCTTCACCTACGTGTGGTCTTTATGCCTATAGTCAATAAAAGTCATACTGTATACTGATTTTCACATTTAGATACAATACAACATTTAAACTACACACACAAGCACACATTTTAATTACTAAATTATTTATTAGCGTGTCTACAAGGTTTAGTTGCATATTTCACATACCAATAAAGTTTTTATTTCAATTGTATATATTTTATCCTTTGTGACAATTTCTTTATCACAACTTTATCACAGTTCTACATTTAGTATATACAATAGTTCTATTTTAAACACATATCACCAACAGAGTCCATGTGACATTTACAAACATGACTTTCTGTCACATATTCAAGCCAATTTTTAACCCCTTCATTTATAACATTTTAGGTCACTGTTCTAGAAATATTTTTGATTTAACTTTGATTATTTACAACAATATGTTCTGATTTGTTCACAAACAACAGGACCAGACTGTTCACAATGAATGTAAACACATGGTCTCATAATGTCATTGCTGTCAACTGCTCTTTCAAATCCTGTAGGAAAATAAACAGTCTTCATGAAGGTTAATGATATTTTGACAGTAGATCCTCGAACCAGCTTTCGCACTGTACAATTTCCACATTTTTCTGACTGCATGTAGGTGATGATGGTCTTCCCTGACACAGAGAAAGTATAAAACCTTAACAATACTGCCATCTTTTAATATCACAACAGAGCTGTTCCTTTTCTTTGTCTTTGTATATGTTGTGCTGTGAATGACTTCTCCATTGACAACTTTTCTGTTATAGTAGCTGCCAGTAGAGGTCACGGGTACATCTAGCAATGCATGCAATGTGTTCATATCATTTTCAGACACAGGCCTAATCTTTGGCACTGCTAGTGCAGTCACTCTGTCATATCTAGCACAGTTCCTTATGTAATGTTTACTGGAGGTCATTTCTTTGTAGAATTATTTTATTTCAGGTGAGACATCAGGAGATGAGCAGGTCTTAGCTATGCATGGCAATGCACAAGACCATGCTACCATTTTCCAAATCTGCTGAGGTACTGCATTACTGCTTTTTACTTGCTTGAGCAAGTAACCATTATAATTCTCAAACATGAAATCAGACTGGGTGCAGAGAGGACCCACATTCTCAACACTCTTGTGTAGGTCATCTGATCTTCACCATACAAAGACTGAATTGATTAAACATAAAGCTCAAGAGCCTCATGAGCATGGTCAATATCTTCTTGACAAATGTCTGAACATAGCAAAATGTACATGTAAAGCACAGTGGCAAAGTTACTTGTTTGGAAGTTTCCCTTTCAGGACTGGCAAACTGTAATATTAAAGCCGTTTCTGCCATTCGTGAGCTTTCCAAAACCTACGCTCAACAATAGACCCTGGGATTCAGGAAAAAAAGCTTGGAAGCTTGATTGCTAAAAGATTTCCATCTTAGTCTTGAAGTGTTCAAACCAGTATACCATGGTTGACTGTAGCTTTTGAAATCAAGCCATTAAGTGCCTATTTGCCGGCAAACCCCCGCAACAGGCAATGCATGTAATCAGGGACCACACCATTGGGCAAGTCCACAATTAGAGACGGCCCTTTTATGCCCAAAATGCTGTGTTCGTTATTTTTTCCAATCTCACCTATTTGCACAGTTGTGTTGTGATCTCTAAGGTCTGGCATCTCCTCCAAACAAGGATACACTCACACAGTCCCAGTGCCTTTTCTCACTTAAACACCTGTATAAAGACAGTGTCCACACCCATACTCTCCATTAAACTGTTTGAAATTTCACAGCAAAGGTCGTGCAACAGCATCACATAGAGCACATAATGCATAGACCTTTGTGTTTTTATTGAATGATCTACTGGATCCTGCCATTAAGGTTCCGAAGGCCAAGACTTTTGCATTTATATTTAAAGTATTTACCAAAAGATATGTGTTAAGCTTTAATGTTGATCTACTTATTTTGAAACTCAAAATAAAAATAAAAAATAGTTTTATCTACACATTTAGAGACAATGTATGTAACAAAATGTGAACCAAAATTACATACAAATGTCCTTATTTACCTGCAGCTCTGATGAAGTCCCCTCTTCTGCACTTTCTGATGGATGAGAGACAGGGCTGTAACCCTTAAAAGAACAAGACTTCTTAAGATATACGAGTTGAACTATAAATAGAAAATATAGCAATATAAAAGTGTAGAAATATAGCTAAAATAGAAATAGGTGAAGTTTACCTGTATTTCTTTGAAAATAGACTCATCAGTCCTCAGTGGTAGATTGACCTGGATTAGGAGACACAATGAACTGATAAATGTGAATATAAAGAGAATGTTATTTAAGAAATAAAGATTCACGTATTAAAAGATGGTTCTTTTCAAGGGAGGAAAACTCACATTAGTGTTTGATGATTGTGACTGTGTTTTCCTTTCAGAGTGGTGTGACATGTCCTAAAAGAAAGCAGTACATCAGTTTATAAAATTCACAAGAATAGCCTTTGGTAATCCCATAATCCAGATTTCTTACTGACAGATGGAAGACATTTAAACCAAATGTAAGACATTTTTACTGGTTTTTCTTTGGATGGTGTCTCTCTTGTGGTCTCTGGTTGTAATACAAAATGGACCTAACAGAGGGGACAACATTTTTCAAGTATGTAAAAGGAAAAAAAGTCTATATTAAAAGATTAATACCATTTAGTACAAAATGTCTAGCTGGAGGTCTGTTTCTGTGGGGGTGGATTCTTCAGTCCCCTGGGGAGAGTGCTAAGACAGGGCAAAAGGAAATGTACAAAAGAGGGAGAAACAAAACAATCTATTTTAAGGTGGATAAAGTTGAGTTGTTTTTTTAAAAGATGAGAAACCCTTCAAATATTATTGGGCTTTATAAATTTTATCACATCTACAATTCACTATTACTGTAACAATTTACAATACAGCCACAATATCTGAAATACAGCCTCACTTTTACTTGTCTGATTTATTTTTTTATTTAGGACTTACCTCATTAGTGTCACTCTGGAAAGTTTCCCCTTCCATGGCATGTACATAATTTTGGGAGAGAGTGAAAGAGAGAGAGAGAGAGAGATTCACAACTCTAGTCTACTTTATCATTATTCTAGATCCGTGGTCCTCAACCAGGGCCAAAAATTAACTTTTCCATTTTAACTGGCAATATTTTTCCTCCTTGAACTGATTTCCTGCTCACACCATGTTGTATAATGTAAAATATTAATTTAACCATATGATAGCTGCTACATCTCCATTGTTGTGCAATGAGGCAGTTCCAGCAAAAAAATGCAGTAACGTCAGATCCAGTGTTATGTGCTAAAATGCTCTTTTTTCTCTGTGAATGCAATGCGCTTGTTTGTTTGTTTGTTTGTTTGTTTTTGTGAATGAACTGCACTTCCGTAGTTTGATGTGTGAAATCTAGCAGTAAATCCTACAGTACCTACCATGAGCCTTAGTCTTTGCTAGTTCAGGTGTGTATACATCCCATGTGAGTGCTAGATAAATATTAATAAATAAATAAATAAATAAATAAATAAATAATAGTACATTTGAAAGAAAGAAAGAAAGAAAGAAAGAAAGGAAGAAAGGAAGAAAGAAAGAAAGAAAGAAAGAAAGTTTTGGATAGTGGATGTCAGCATTACCCATGATCCTCAGCCTCCGTTGCTATTTTTCTCATTGCGCTCAAACCAGTGTCCAGGTGAGTTACGACACTCATAACTAATGATCACATTTAGTGTAAATGTTGTAATTGCTGTCTTTTATTGCCATTAAACCCACATGGTTTACTCCTTATCAGTGAAAAAGAAAACAAAAAGGTGAAATTGTTCTAAACGGGGTCGATAACTTCTGTATGACACAAGGGTTAAAATGGACTGAACTGTTCAGGGCTGCTTGTGTTCTCCATGCACAGTGCAATGCTTAATCACGTCTGGGTAAAGTCAGTGTTGACTACACATGTTTTTGACTGATGTGACTTTATGTTATATGTTATAACAGTTAAGAAATAACTTGATTCTCTGTTCTGTTGCTGCTTTTCAAGTGAATTTAACCACATGGTCCAGTGTTATTAAATACAGCCTTATGGTGTGTTTGACAAATATGCACACACATAACGTGGTGTATTTTCACTGGTATTGTTGTGAATAACAGAAAATATAGTATTTCCAAAGATGACCATTTAATGTTTTTACTTTTCCATACATTGTTATTTAAAAAGGTGATAGATTTATGGTTGATACACGGTAATAGCTGAAGGAAAAAAGAAAGAGATACACTATAAGGACAAAAGTATTGGGACACCTGACTTTCACAGCCATAGTTGGTTCTGCCGTAGAAGGTGTTTCATTTTGGTCACTATTTCCACATAAAAAGGAGAAACAAACAAATAAACAAACATAAGGCTTGATTTTATTTACTAGCCCTTCAAAGTGCTCTTTGAAACCAGGCCTGGGACGAGTTGTGTAAATGAAATGAGAAAATAAAAACTTCGTCGTAGAGTTAAACCAAATACATCACTGGAGTAGAGTCACGCCTTTATACTTGTTACTAAGCGTACAAATCAATGTCCATATTTGAAGTTCTTCCAGTTTCCAGAGTATGGTTACGTTTAGGGTTATGAAAATGTATCTTCAATCTCCTACAGCTAAAACATACAATATACTGCATTTAGATGATTAAGATGAACAGAAATCTTAAGGAAGTCAATTCAAGGCAGGGTCTTTATTTATAAACTACAATTCCCAGGAGAGACGCGGAATAGAACTCTTACAAAGTGTACAAATAAGCCACCATATTTGTAGTTGTTCCAGTTTCCAGAGTGGGAATGGGGTTTATAAACACGTATCTTGACTAAATATATCAATAATCTCCTACAGCCCAAACATATTATTAAGATGATTAAGTGAAAAAAGAGGTCAGGAGATCAGCTGATCTTGGGTAGAAGTTCTGCAATCTTTTTTTGTAATGTGATGTAAAGTTAAACAAATTCCTCACATGAATTTGCTCAATGTAGGTGTTTCTTTTGTCTACTTTTGTTCTCAACCTTATCAGTAATATTTTGTTTTGAATGAACATGTTTATTTGTTATAATTATTTTCTTACTTGCAGAAGTTTATCATTTGCAAGTGTTCATCATAGTTTATTTGTGTTTTTTCTCAAAAATACACCATACAAAGTAAAAAAATACACCAAATGCTTATTTATTGCTTAAATTATTGACTACAGGCTTTAAGAGTGATCAAAGAAATGTGACAAGGTGCATAAGTTGGAACTATATAGTCTTTGGCGATTCTAGCACATGGAGATGTGATTATTTGTAAAGTTAAAGAGAAAAGCATGATATGAAAAGGAAGATCCCTCCATGGAGTCGACACTAATGGTGGTGAAGGGGTGAAGAGCAATGCTGAAATCTGGATGAATGTAGAGCTCAGCCCCTGATAAGCACAGTGGAAGGACACCTGGGTGAAGAAATTGAAAATATTTATTTTGATTTGTCAAATAAGCAAATAAATATCAAATTATGGAAAATGACAAAAACAAACTAACAGTATCATGTAATTTAATAAATATGAATTTAAATAATGATTCATGAGGAGCAAAATATCTGTTTTATATGTTTATATATTTACATGTTATCTGTTTTATATCTCTGTATATATTTATCTTTATTTATATATCTGTTTATATCTCTGAGGATTCAAAATACAATACAACAGATGATAGATAGATAGATAGATAGATAGATAGATAGATAGATAGATAGATAGATAGATAGATGAATATATTCAATATAACAAACTCTTATATAGTTGATGTCATTTTAATACAAATTGGAATTAAATAAGCTGCGATTTTTGTAGTAGAAAAATGCTACCATCTAGTGGTAATATGAGGCATTACGACTTGTCAACAGGCGGTATTTTTGGTGTTTCCACACGGACGGTTTTTACTTGTCGGACCTGCGCTTCATGCCAGATATTAGTGCTGGTTTGAGACTTGGTGCATCAGTAACAACAATTATTTAATGTGGATTTTTTTTATGGTATTTCATTTCGATTTGTCAAACAAACAAACAAACAAATATATATATATATATATAAAGTTAAATAAAACAATGGTATTTTAAATTTATAGAATTAAATTCAATTGGTATTTGATAACTATAATTCAAATTATAAATATATAATAAAATACATAATATATAATATAAACAACGATTCCATTCATTTTTATTTTATTATTGGCTTCATTATCCGTGATTCACTCAGAACTTGTCCATTTTTATTAAACAAATATAAAAAGAGCAAAAATAAAACTTTTAAACAAAACAAAATTTATTCGCGACGTCCTTTCTTTAGTCGGATATTTACAAATTAAATCCACAGAAAAATAAACACTAATCAGCCTTAAAATCTGCCATGACGCGCAGATCCGACAATAAAAACCGTCCGTATGGAAACAAAGCAAAAAACAAAAAGTACCGCCCGGTGACAAGTTGCATTGCCTTATATCACCACCAGACGGTAGCATTTTACTACAACAAAAATCGCCGATGTTCAGTTTTTTATTTAACTTAATTGTCATTAAAATTACACTAAAACTATACAAGAGTCTGATATAATTAATATAAATCATCTATCTATCTATCTATCTATCTATCTATCTATCTATCTATCTATCTATCTATCTATCTATCTATCATGTTCATAGTATATATATATATATATATATATATATATATATATATATATATATATATATATATATATATATATATATTTATCTGTATATTATATTTAAAGTACATACACATCTGTAAATTGCTGTTTATAGTCCTATAATACAATTTTATTTAATTGATGTGAATCTTGTAAACACTATAAATCCTGCACTTGCTGCTATTGCACTCTGGTTAGACCCAAACTGTATTTCATTGCCTTGTACTTGTGAATGTGTAAAGGCAAAAAAATTGAATCTAATCTAATCTATTTATTGGTTTGTATGTTGTATTGTATATTGTGTATATTGTATATAATAAAGACATGTAAATTTGTACTATGGTACACTTCAGGATAAACCAAATAATCAGAATGAGAATCATGAGAAACCAAAAATCAGAATCAGAATCAGACACTGTATGACGAGACAGATCCTTACCCTGTTCAGCGCTGAACTGGTGAGCAATTCCAGCTGCAGTGTGGAAACGATTGCCCATTGAGATCCTCCGCAGTATCCTGTCCTCTCTTGTATTTGTCTTCTGTGGATGACCAGGATTCTTGGCGGACTTGAATGAGTTTGTGATGTTGTAAAAAATAAATATTCTTGAAATCATAGATTTGGAACGACCAACTTGTCTTGCTATGGCTGATAGGGTCATCCCTTTGGCCTTCATCTGGACAACCTGCTGCCGGAGGCTTTCAGTCACTTTAGAACGGGCCACCATCTTGCACAGTCAGTGAAACTGGAAGTTAGGCTGCAAGTTAAATAGGGTTTGACAGATAATCAAGGAAATTAGCACCAGGTACCAGATTAACACCAATAATTGGGTGGTATCTGAAAGTGTTCTCTAATTTTGATCTGTGTGTTTTCTGCAAAATAATGTTTTTTTGAAAATGCCTTAGTTATTTTGTGGAAAAGGTGTTCTGGTAGCATGGTATAGACAGGACAAAAACTCCTTCAACTGTTGAGCAGTGAAGATGCCATTATTTCAGAATTGTTCAATTGTCGCCAGTGTGTGTATATATATATAATTTGGAGTTTTTGTCTTGTCTATACTATGCTACCAGAACACCTTTTCCACAAAAAGACAGAAAACTTCACCATTAAGCCTCACAAAAAAACATTATTTTATATATATATATATATATATATTAGGCTGTCACAATTTTATACGCTAAGTCTTTTAAACGGCACTACTTTACTACTTTTTTTAACGCTATCCATTCAGCGCACATTTCTGTTTTACCATTTTTATAAAAAATATAAATACATAAATAAATAACTAAATATAAAAGACACAAAATTCAAATCTTCAGCAAAACATACACTTATTCATGACGTCCCTTCTTTACTTAGATATAAAATAAATAAATAAACTCCAGAGAAAAGATTTGTAATCAGTAAACATTTGTTTTATTTCTGCACCAAGTCTCAAATCACCAAATTCACCATGATTCACACAATTAACCCTCTGGGTGGCGTTCTGTGGGTTTTTCCCTCATAATGGAGAAACAAACTTAGATTACTGTCTTTTATTGATCGTACAGATAAAAACAATACATCATTCAAATCTGTAAAATGTGTAATTTTATTTGTGTTCACTTATAATAACATCAAATCGCTGTGTTTTTGTAAAATAAAGTAAACCTACAGGGGGCGCGCTCTGCCATGTCATCTCTCTTCACAAACACATCAATGAAACAACCTGAATCTCAGTGAATATTTACCTCACAGACATAATAAATATATGTGTAGAAAACTCGACATGTCTTCTACATAAACCACATTCACATCAAATAAAAATATTCTCTGATTCTGTAATCGCTATGATTTATACCATAAATCCCATAAAACCATTACAGACCATAAATCAGTATGATTATGATAAAAGCTTCTTGACTTGAAGAGATGCAGTTTCTCCGGTATCACCTCATTAACTGTCCGTGTGGAAACATAGCCAAGGTTCTGTTTGGTGTCCTGATGATTTATGTCATTTAAACCACCATTTTACTCTAAAACATTTACAAGAATTTTTTGTCTTCATGCTTTATGTTGCATCCATATTTCTCCATGTCCATGTTGCTCTAAGTAATAAAAAAAGGAAGAATTAATATATGGTACATTTAGAACAGATGGAAATGTGTGATTAAATATTTAATTTGATTGACAGCCAAAATATTAATATGATGTGAGGTTCAGTTACCAGCGTGACACTAAAACAGTTAGAAGTAATAACTACTTTTTACTGAAGTACATGTCAGAGACAAAACTTCTTTACTTTTAGTTGAGTAAAAAAGTATAATCAGTACTGCAACTTTTCCCCGAGTATTTTAAAACATGAGTATCTGTACTTCTACTTAAGTAAAGGATGTGTGTACTTTTGCCACCTCTGGTTTTAGCTACATCAGCAATACAGTATAATGTGTTTATAGCCTGTATGACTTTAGCTATGCTAATGTGTGACATCCCATGGTAATGCTTCACCAACACTATTAAAGCTAGTTTAGGCAGAGCAATTTTTCCATCTACATCTCTAATAATAGCAGCAGAATCTGATTTACATTGTTTAGAAGCCCAATACTTGATGTCCTCATCAGTAGGCTGACTCTGTATTTTTAGGTCAATATCTGGTATATTGGAGATATGTGACATCATCGAGATCTCAGGGTTTGTATGTATTGTGTCCAAATCTACTGGTTGTTTTGCTGCTTCCTTAGCTACTTTATCCGCTAACGTGTTTCCCTCAATTTCCTCTGAATCACATGCGGCATGTCCTTTAATTTTCACTATGGCCACTTTGGCAGGGAGTTGAACAGCATTTAAAAGGTCACCTATGAGATTAAAATGTGCTATGGGCTTTCCATCAGCTGTTTTAAAGTTTCTTTGCTTCCATGTTTCAGCAAAATCATGCACTACACCATAAGCAGACTTAGAATCAGTGTATATAGTCACTACTTTACCTTCAGACAACTGACATGCTCTTGTAAGTGGCACCAACTCTGCAGCTGTGTGCATAAATACACATCAGAGGGTTTTGAACATGAACATCTACATATAGGCAATTCCCCTCTTCCATGGTCATATCTAAAAGATCAGACCTACAAGAGGTCTCTTATTCAATGTTTTTAGGGCAATCATGTGTGTCGTTAAAACATCTAAATCTATAAAGTCTAGCAGATCACGCAGCACTACTACAGCTGAATAAGGCCGAGAAGAGGCTTAAAACTAGAATTACTGTCTTTTTATTTTCTGGTGCACGTCGTGAGGTGTGATTAACCCCTGCGGAGATTTTCACAGTTCTTCAGCTCGATTCTCCCCCTGCTTTTGTTGTGCAAACCACCTAACACCTGTGAAGCCTGGCACATTTGCATTTGTTTACTGAGACTGAGAGAGTCTAGTGAGTTCAGGAGACCCACGAGGGCTTGAATTTAGAGCTTGAAGAGCTAGAGTTGTCTACAGCTTTACTGTTAAATTCTGCATATCCTTGTAAAGGACCCTTAGTTGTCAGAGTTCCTCCAGAATGGCCACCTTATCTTCACGGAGTTGCTAAATCTCCTGTGATGTCCTAGGCAGCTTGTCATTGCTTGGTAAACTGTGTGTCTGCCTCTAATGTAGAGCCTGGAGATACAGCCAGTTTTGATCTGTTCTCCCTCGAAATTGAAGCTCTCGTGGGTCTCCTGAACTCATTAGACTTTGAGGGAGATGGTGAACTACAGTGTAAACTACCAGTGGCAATTCGACATCGTGCAACCTTTCACTTAGCACTGACCATTCAGCAGAGTCACTCAGCACTGACCATTCATCAGTGGTCACTCAGCAGTGGCCTTTCAGCATGCATTCTGCATCACGCAAACTACTGAACAGCAGCTAAGATAGCAAGAATCACCTCATATATGATCAGTTGTATACCCAGTAAAGTTGAGTGTTCTGAATCCTGTACCGCGTTTTGACTGACACGCTGGGGCGAGTACAATCCCCTGATCAGCGTATACCAGATAGTGAAAATCCTAACATTTTGTCCTTCGAGCTGGATAGGAAACCTTCCTAACAATTGGTTGTGATTCTGTCCATTGTGACTGTGTATGTAAGGGAGTTGCATTGCATGACTACAGCACAGTGCTGTGCATAAAAGCAGACCGACCCAGGCGGGACAATCATTTCTTCTTCGCATTTTTGGGAACGCACATCAGGATGGCCTCCGTATCACTGCCACGCAGGAAGAACCTCTCCGCACAACAGGCTTTGGCCTGGCTTCAGAAAAATAGACGAAACAGACTCTGATGGAGGAGAGATTTCATTTGTCCAGCAGGCCACTGATACCTCCTCAGAAGAATCCTAAAAGGAGACGGAACAAGAACCCAACATGCCTCCACGGATGATGCACCGTGGTACTGGGAAGCCCTGTCTGAGCCAGTGCAGTAGCAAATCACACGTGCTTCACTGCCCAAGCTGGACCCACAGAGTCTGCTAAGGTTTGTCATTGCCATAGTACATATGATATTTATATAAACCCATTTAGAGTGAGGTTCATGTAAATTGACCACTCTCTATTTGTTTATCTTCTGACAGCATAAACTTACAAGGGTGCTCCAAAGCTTCCTTTGCCTGTTAGACGTGGGAATGCTGCAGACCATCAGGGAGTCCATCAAGCCCGCAGAACAGAGCCGGACTGGAATTTGGCAATTCATGAACTGATGGCATTCATTTCAATTCTGTTTGTAAGAGCAATCATGTGTCCCGGTGGTGCCATTGTGGATTGCTGGTCAGAAAGATTTCTGGTGCCAGTAATCAATGCTCCGAGATAGATTCATTTCAATTATGCAACACCTTTGATTTGATGACAAGGACATGCGGGCAGAATGGGTGAATACAGACAAATTTGCTGCGATCTCCGACATCTGGACACGTTTCAAAAATAACTGGGCTGAGAGTTTTACTTCAGGAGAACACATGACCATAGATAAACAGCTGTTCCCTACCAAGGTTCATTGTCCATTCACACAGTATACCGCAACCAAGCCAGACAAATTTGGGATCAAGTTCTGGATGGCCACGGATTTGGAGACCAAATATGTCTGCAATGCATCTTCTTACTTGGGAAAGGACCCCAGTCTTCAGAAGGGAGAGAGGCTGGCAGAGAAAGTGGTCATGAATCTGATTGAGCCATTTTTGGTTGATGGGAGAAATGTCACGATGGACAATTTTTTTACTTCACTGTCACTGTCGCACAGACTGCTGCAGCGCAAAACAACGCTACTGGGCACAGTGAATAAAGTCCGGTCGTGAACTTCCTCAACTTGCAAAAGACACTTCACAGCGAGAGGTATTCTCCACTTCAGTGCTTAGAAGTGGCAGTGTCTCCTTGACAATTTATGCACCTAAAAAAACCAAGACTGTGTGTGTTCTAAGTTCCATGCACCAAGACCCCAAGACACCAAGGCCTCTGAGCTTCAACAAATGTTGTAGCTCAGAGTAGTAAACAATTGCAAATGTGCCAGGCCTCAAAGGTAATGGGTGTGTTTGCACAACAAAATCAGGGGAACAATGGAGCTGAAGGCCTGTGAAAATCTCAGCAGGGGTGCTAGTAGGTGTTAGGTCCAGGGAATTTACGCAAATTTGCGCAGCTTTAGTAAAGCTAGTTTTTTAAATCCTCCTTTTCATTGATTTGTAAATTAAATTAATTTGTGTGAATCTCCGTTTATTTGTAAACCAAAATCTATGAACAAATAAAAATGGAGAATGATGATAGAAAAGAATGAAGAGTGATAGATGAAGAAGTCATTTCTCTCATGAAGCTCAACCACTAAAGCTCAGGCACAGTGGCAGACAACCAATCAGATTTGACTTCCTGAAAATGGCTAAGCCAATGATGTTTGAATATTTTGAATTCTAACCCGTTGGCCCCGCCCACTGCTTTGTGAATGATCCGTGTTTGTACTTATAGACTTCTTTCACGTGCTTTGGTATAAAGTTAATATTGGGCTCGTGAGTTTTTCCTCCACTTTCCGCGCGTGCACATCGACGTTATAAATCTATTGCGCGTGAGCTTCAACCCCGTTTTTGTCCCGGATTTAGCAGATCATGAAATCAGATTCCAGATGGAGATCTTTAGGAGAACCTCCACACACTCCTGCTGCTGCTGGATCAAAGGTACAATTTATTTATGTCTCATCTCAGAAAGTGTGTTGTGATACAACCACATTTCCACTGTGTTGAGCAGAAGGTTGGGGTTTGTTTCTCTGAGGGCTCCAGGTCCAGAGTGCTGTTAACTTTCTGCCATTTTGGGGGTAAATATCCACATTCTCAGGTGTAGGGATCACATCGTTATATGCCATACACCTAAAATGTTCTTGAAATTTAAAGAGCAATCATATGGTATTAGCTGTAATTTCAAACATGATTTCCTCCCCAACCAGGGCTGGTTCTGGATATTTGGAGGCCTTCAAGCCTCCTTCCCTATACCTTTCAGAATATATTATTTCTAAACTTTATTATTTATACAAAATCTGTTATCAGTAATTTCATAAATTTACTTAAATCTGCATATTAATGTTCAACTTCAGCTGAGTTAGTTATTTTATATCCAAGCCCAAACCCCCACCTCCAATCACGAGGCCTCACATCCAGGCCTTAGGCAATTGCCTGATTTGCCTATGACTGGCGCTGTCCCTTTTCCCGACACTTTATTTTCCTTTTTTTCTGAAATATAAAATGAGATCATATTGCTGCTTAGTAAACCTCCTTCGTCTTGATGGTAGAAATGTTTAAGGTTTTGTAAAACAAAATAAAACCATGAACAGTGAACTGTTCTTAAAAAACTCCTTAAAATACTTAGTATTATACTTTTATCCTGTGTAAATTTTTTATTTATTCAGCAGCTCCATCAGCATTTGCAAAACTAAGATTTGGGCTGCTTCAGCAATTTTAAGCCACAATAGATAACTGTAGCAGACGTTTCTGATACGTGACAAATCTAAAATTCTTAGAGATTATTGAATTGTTTTATCGTGTTTTTCAGATGCACCCGTGCTCAGTTTGTGGGAAGACATTTACACAAAATTCTGTTCTGAAAGAACACCAGCGTGTCCACACAGGAGAGAAGTGGTATCACTGTGAACAGTGTGGGAAGAGTTTTATTCACCAGAGTCATCTTAAAAGACACCAGCGTATCCACACAGGAGAGAAGCCGTATCACTGTGAACAGTGTGGGAAGAGTTTTTCTTATCAGCGTAGGCTCAAAGAACACCAGCGTATCCACACAGGAGAGAAGCCGTATTACTGTGAACAGTGTGGGAAAAGTTTTATCCGATTTTCTCATCTTCAAGTACACAAGCGAATCCACACAAGAGAGAGGCCGTATTACTGTGAACAGTGTGGGAGGAGTTTTGCTCATCAGAGTAGTCTCAAGGTACACCAGCGAATCCACACGGGAGAGAAGCCGTATCACTGTGAACAGTGTGGGAAGAGTTTTATTCACCAGAGTCATCTCACAATACACCAGCGTATCCACACAGGAGAGAAGCCGTATTACTGTGACCAGTGTGGGAAGAGTTTTAATCGCCAGAGTCATCTCAAAATACACCAGCGTATCCACACAGGAGTGAAGCCGTATCACTGTGAACAGTGTGGGAAGAGTTTTACTCATCAGAGTAGTCTCAAAGAACACCAGCGTATCCACACAGGAGTAAAGCCGTATCACTGTGAACAGTGTGGGAAGAGTTTTTCTTATCAGCGTAGTCTCAAAGAACACCAGTGTATCCACACAGGAGAGAAGCCGTATTACTGTGACCAGTGTGGGAAGAGTTTTAATCGCCAGAGTCATCTCAAAATACACCAGCGCATCCACACAGGAGAGAAGCCGTATCACTGTGAACAGTGTGTTAAGAGTTTTATTCACCAGGGTCATCTCACAATACACCAGCGCATCCACACAGGAGAGAAGCCGTATCACTGTGAACAGTGTGGGAAGAGTTTTAATCGCCAGAGTCATCTCACAATACACCAGCGCATCCACACAGGAGTGAAGCCGTATCACTGTGAACAGTGTGGGAAGAGTTTTACTCAACAGCATGGTCTCAAGGTACACCAGCGTATCCACACAGGAGAGAAGCCGTATTACTGTGAACAGTGTGGGAAGAGTTTTAATCGCCAGAGTCATCTCACAATACACCAGCGCATCCACACAGGAGAGAAGCCGTATCACTGTGAACAGTGTGGGAAGAGTTTTATTCACCAGGGTCATCTCACAATACACCAGCGCATCCACACAGGAGAGAAGCCGTATTACTGTGAACAGTGTGGGAAGAGTTTTAATCGCCAGAGTCATCTCACAATACATCAGCGCATCCACACAGGAGTGAAGCCGTATCACTGTGAACAGTGTGGGAAGAGTTTTAATCGCCAGAGTTATCTCACAATACATCATCGCATCCACACAGGAGAGAAGCCGTATCACTGTGAACAGTGTGGGAAGAGTTTTAATCGAGATAGTACTTTTCGGGTACACCAGCGAATCCACACTGGAGAGAAGCCGTATCACTGTACACATTGTGAGAAGAGTTTTAAATGAGAGAATAATTTTTAGAAACACCAGCTAATCCACACAGGAGAGATGCCGTCTCACTGTGAACAGTGTGGGAAGAGTTTTAATCGAGATAGTACTTTTCGGGTACACCAGCGAATCCACACTGGAGAGAAGCCGTATCACTGTACACATTGTGAGAAGAGTTTTAAATGAGAGAATAATTTTTAGAAACACCAGCTAATCCACACAGGAGAGAAGCCGTATCACTGTGAACAGTGTGGGAAGAGTTTTAATCGCCAGAGTCATCTCAAAATACACCAGCGCATCCACACAGGAGAGAAGCCGTATCACTGTGAACAGTGTGGGAAGAGTTTTATTCACCAGGGTCATCTCACAATACACCAGCGCATCCACACAGGAGAGAAGCCGTATCACTGTGAACAGTGTGGGAAGAGTTTTAATCGCCAGAGTCATCTCACAATACACCAGCGCATCCACACAGGAGTGAAGCCGTATCACTGTGAACAGTGTGGGAAGAGTTTTACTCAACAGCATGGTCTCAAGGTACACCAGCGTATCCACACAGGAGAGAAGCCGTATTACTGTGAACAGTGTGGGAAGAGTTTTAATCGCCAGAGTCATCTCACAATACACCAGCGCATCCACACAGGAGAGAAGCCGTATCACTGTGAACAGTGTGGGAAGAGTTTTATTCACCAGGGTCATCTCACAATACACCAGCGCATCCACACAGGAGAGAAGCCGTATTACTGTGAACAGTGTGGGAAGAGTTTTAATCGCCAGAGTCATCTCACAATACATCAGCGCATCCACACAGGAGTGAAGCCGTATCACTGTGAACAGTGTGGGAAGAGTTTTAATCGCCAGAGTTATCTCACAATACATCATCGCATCCACACAGGAGAGAAGCCGTATCACTGTGAACAGTGTGGGAAGAGTTTTAATCGAGATAGTACTTTTCGGGTACACCAGCGAATCCACACTGGAGAGAAGCCGTATCACTGTACACATTGTGAGAAGAGTTTTAAATGAGAGAATAATTTTTAGAAACACCAGCTAATCCACACAGGAGAGATGCCGTCTCACTGCTGACATTGTGGGAAAAGTTTTCATTATTCGAGTAGCCTCCTCAAACACCAGCAGAGTCATACAGGACAGAAGCTGTAATTCTGTGGAAAATGTGGGTGGAGCTATGCTCATTGAAGATCATTACAAAAGCACAATTTCCCTAACATCAGCTCCTGATGTGAATTTTTCAAACTAAGAATACAGTTTTTTTTATTTAGTTTTTAAAGGGATAGTTCACTGGCTCCAAGTTTCATTTTCAGTAATTACACCAGGGCGCAGACAGAAAAAGCCATCAGAATATTGTTTACATCTAATTTAGAGGGAGAAGTCTAGTCCAACTACACCTAACTAAATTCTATGGCAAGAAGTACGGGGCATTTTTGAACATCATCTGATAGATCAGTTAGCTTAATAAGGATAACAATGTTATCTACACTATTATACACACACACTAGATATATATATACTGTACATACACACACATTGTGCCAAATGAGTGTTGAATATTTCATTCCTCCAGCAGGTAACAGGGTGTTGGAGAGAACATTTTCTGAAAAAAGGTGTCCCGCTAGTTAACGACATCCATACTGGGATAAGAATATATATGTCAGATCATGGAATGTATTTGTTATGGCCCAATGTACAAAATACAACCTGAGACAGGTAAGAAAAACCTTTGTGTAATTCATCGCAGCCTCCTACTTATTGTCAATGTCTTGCCTTTTGAGGCTCTCTGTGAACATGATCCAGAAACACCACCATCCTCTATTGAGTCAAAGCTCATTTTGAAATGTACTGAGGCAAAGTAGAAAACTGTTCTGTGGCCAGAAGAATAAAAATGTAAATTTATTTTTTTGGAAACCATGGACCACTTGGAATAGTGCCTGTGGAATGGGCAGCTTGTACATCTGGAAAGGCTCCATCAATGCTGAATGGTATATACAAGTTTTAGAGCAACAAATGCTTCCATCCAGAAGATTTCTTATCCAGGGAAGGTCTTGTATATTTGAGTAAGACAATACTAACTGCATACTGCATCTATTACAATAATGTGACTTTGTAGTAGTCTGCATGTCTGGGTGCTGAACTGGTCTACCTGCAGTCTAGACCTTTCATCATGTCAAAACATTTGGTGCCTCATGAAATCAAAAATACAACAAAGGAAACCAAGAACCAAGAGGCCAACATTCCTCTCCCAAAACCTCAGCAACTGGTCTCCTCAGTTACCAGCTTTTATGGACAGAAGACATGATGCTACACATTGCCCTGTCCCAACTTTTTTGAGATGTGTTGCGATTTAAATTCAAAATGACAATTTTATTCCCCCTGCAATGGGATATATTGTCAGTTTAAACATCAAACATGTTTTATTGTGAATAAAATATGCATTTATGTGGTTTGCTAATCATTGCACTGTTTTTATTTATTTTATTTATAAAGTGTCCAAACAGTTTTGGAATTGGGGTTGTATGATTTAGAAATGGTATAGTTTTATTGTATGTTAGTCTTTCTATTTTCTTCTTTAGAACAAATCAATCTGAAGAGAGATATTCTAATCCAACCGATTTACCTTGTATTTTAATCCAATTTATTTAGAGCATGTTTCATTCAACATATTTAGCATATATCTAGTGCAGAAATTGGTATCTAATACCATAAACTTTACATGAATAAATTAATCAAACCTATTTAGCCCGTATTTTAATCAAACATTTTTAATCTATTTACTCTAAGTAGAAAGGAAACTGTTAGTCTGATTCAAATAAATAAAAATAATAGGGTTTTTCTGATGCTGTAAATGTGCAGATGAAAATAAAAACAATCACATATGAGTCAGACTAATTACATTTATCAAGGAAAAGAGTGAATAGGGTGAAGGAGAGCGGTCAAGGTCAGATTCAGGAGAAGGTATGGGAGGATAATACACAGGAGGGGGGCGATGTAGAGTAGTCAATGGGAGACCAGTAAGAATGATATGGAGAAGAGATATAAGGAGAAGAGAGAGGAGGAGTCGATGCAGGTGTGCGAAGACCTTCAGAATCTTTGTTATCAGTTTGTGTCTCCTGATGTAAAAGAACAGGAAGGTCAGGCAAAGTCTGTGTGCCCATCTCACACGTAACGGCTAGTTGCATGAAGTTGCGAGGAGGCAGGAAGGGGTCGTCTGGAACAGATGGGGTTGTCAGGTGCTCATTAATTTGTCTACACTGGCTCCCAATCAAATCTCGCATTGATTATAAAATACTACTACTGACGTATAAAGCACCTAACGGTCTCGCACCCCAGTATCTGAGTGAACTTCTGTACCAGTATGATCCTCCACGCCTACTTAAATCAAAAGGTGCTGGCTATCTGTTGGTTCCTCAAATAATGAAGACTACAGCAGGGGGCAGATGTTTCTCTTATAAAGCCCCACAGTTATGGAACAACCTTCCAACCAGTGTTCGGGACTCAGACACAGTCTCAGTGTTCAAGTCGAGGTTGAAAACCTATTTATTTAGTCAAGCCTTTGATCAGTAGAATTCTTTCTTAGGTAAAGGAGCAGATCTGGAGGGAACATGAATAAAGTATGTTTGGTGAACTGTGATATTTGTATGCTGTGGTCCCCTCACATTCACACGTTCACTCAGGTTTGTTGACGGTGGTGTGGTGAGTCGTCTCTTATCCCAGAGATCCTCATGTCTGTGTTACCTTCTGGTTCTCCCTTGTAGTTATGCTGCCATAGTGAGTCTTGCTGGAGTCCAAAATGCACAGTGAAATTAACTTTCATACACCAATAAGGACACTTAATAATCCATATCCTTCTCTTCCTGTCACCCTCTTCTCTCTCTCTCTCTCTCTCTCTCGGTCGAGTTAAACATGCTCCTGAGGCTCCAGTGACCACTGTTCCTGCCCCTCTCCCCTCCGTGGATCTTCCCACTTCATCCAGGTCTGCCTCTGGATAGAGTTCTCTTCATTTGGAGGCCACTCTGTGCAGCTTGGGACGGTTTCTCATTAGCGCCTTGGGTGGTTTCATGAAATTCCGAAGTAAAAACAGGCGCTTTGAGGATGGATTGGACTGTAGTTAATGTCAACAGTCTCCTACACTGACTCAGGACTACTTTTCACTTTTGATCATCTGCTATCATCTGTATATCTGATATAAATAGACATTTGGTGCAACCCAGATGAGGATGGGTTCCCTCATGAGTCTGGTTCCTCCCAAGGTTTCTTCCTTGTGCCATCGGGGAGTTTTTCCTTGCCACAGTCGCCACCGGCTTGCTCATCAGGGACAAACTTACTTATAAAGAACATCTTCATTTTAATCACCACATTATCTGTGTAAAGCTGCTTTGAGACAATCTTCTTCTTCTTTCGGCTGCTCCCATTAGGGGTCGCCACTGCGGATCATCCGTCTCCATACCACCCTGTCCTCTACATCTGCCTCTCCCACACCAACCACCTGCATGTCTTCCCTCACCACATCCATGAACCTCCTTCTTGGCCTTCCTCTTTTCCTCCTACCTGGTGGCTCCATCCTCAGCATTCTTCTACCAATATAATTCATGTCCCTCCTCTGCACATGTCCAAACCATCTCAATCTCGCCTCCCTCACCTTGTCACCAAAACATCCTACATGCGCTGTCCCTCTAATAAACTCATTTCTAATCTTATCCATCCTCGTCACTCCCAACGAAAACCTCAACATCTTCAGCTCTGCTACCTCCAGCTCCACCTCCTGTCTTTTACTCAATGCCACTGTCTCTAAACCATACAACATCGCAGGTCTCACCACAGTCCTATAAACTTTCTCTTTCAATTTTGCAGATACCCTACTATCACAAATCACTCCTGTCACTCTTCTCCACCCACTCCACCCTGCCTGCACTCTTTTCCTCACTTCTCTAACACACTCTCCATTACTCTGCACTGTTGACCCCAGGTACCTGAATTCCTCCACCTTCTGAAGCTCTTCTCCCTGCAACCGGACCACTCCACTGCCCTCCCTCTCATTCACACACATGTATTCTGTCTTACTCCTACTGAGTTTCATTCCCCTTCTCTCCAGCGCATATCTCCACCTCTCCAGGCTCTTCTCAACCTGCTCTCTACTCTCACAACAAATCACAATATCATCCGCAAACATCATAGTCCAGGGAGACTCCTGTCTGACCTCGTCCGTCAACCTGTCCATCACCACTGCAAACAGGAAAGGGCTCAGGGCCGATCCTTGATGCAGTCCAACCTTCACTCTAAACCAGTCTGTCGTACCTACTGCACACTTCACTGCCGTCACACTGTCCTCATACATGTCCTGCACCACCCTCACATACTTCTCTGACACACCTGACTTCCTCATACAATACCACAACTCCTCTCTTGGCACCCTGTCGTACGCCTTCTCTAAATCCACAAATACACAATGCAATTCCTTCTGTCCTTCTCTATACTTCTCTATCAACATTCTCAAAGCAAATAAGGCATCTGTGGTGCTCTTCCTCGGCATGAAACCATACTGTTGCTCACAGATGGTCACCTCTTCTCTCAGCCTGGCTTCCACTACTCTTTCCCATAACTTCATGGTGTGACTGATCAACTTAATACCCCTGTAGTTACTGCAGGTCTGCACATCTCCTTTATGCTTAAAGATCGGTACCAGCACACTTCTTCTCCATTCCTCAGGCATCTTCTCACCTTCCAAAATCCTGTTAAACAATCTGGTCAAAAACTCCACTGCCATCTCTCCTAAACATCTCCACGCTTCTACCGGTATGTCATCTGGTCCAACCGACTTTCCACTCTTCATCCTCTTAATCGCTGCTCTCACTTCCTCCTTACTAATCCTATCTACATCCTGCTTCACCAACTTCACATCATCCAACCTTCTCTCTCTCTGATTTTCCTCATTCATCAGCTGCTCAAAATACTCTCTCCACCTTCTCAACACACTCTCCTCACTAGTCAACACATTTCCCTCTCCATCCTTTACTGCTCTAACTTGCAGTACATCCTTTCCAGCTCGGTCCCTCTGCCTGGCCAATCGGTACAGATCCTTTTCTCCTTCCTTAGTGTCCAACCTCTCATACAGCTCCTCATATGCCTTTTCCTTGGCTTTCGCCACATCCCTCTTAACCTGCTGCCGCATCTCCTTGTACTCCTGCCTACTTTTCTCATCACTCTGTCTATCCAACTTCTGTTTTGCCAACCTCTTTCTCCTTATGCTCTCCTGTACGTTCTCATTCCACCACCACGTCTCCTTGTCTTCCTTTCCATTTCCAGATGTCACACCAAGTACTTTTCTAGCTGCCTCCCTCATCACTCCTGCAGTAGTTGCCCAATCATTCAACACCTCCTTAACACCACTGAGCCTCTGTCTGACCTCTTCCCTGAACCTCACACTACACTCTTCCTCCTTCAGTTTCCACCATTTTATTTTTCTTTCAGTCCTCACTCTCCTCCTCTTCATCTTTGCCTCCAAAACCATCCTACAGACCACCATCCTATGCTGTCTAGCTACACTGTCCCCTGCCAACACTTTACAGTCGCCAATCTCCTTCAGGTTGCATCTCCTGCATAGAACATAGTCCACCTGTGTGCACCTTCCTCCACTCTTATACGTCACCCTATGATCCTCCTTCTTCTTAAAATAAGTGTTCACCACTGCCATTTCCATCCTTTTAGCAAAATCTACCACCATCTGCCCTTCCACATTCCTCTCCTTAAAACCATACCTACCCATCACCTCCTCATCACCTCTGTTCCCTTCACCTACATGCCCATTAAAGTCTGCACCAATCACCAACCGTTCTTTCCTAGGTACACCATCTACCACTTCATCTAATTCACTCCAGAATCTTTCCTTCTCCTTCATCTCACAGCCAACTTGTGGAGCATAGGCACTGATGACATTTATCATCATCCCTTCAACTTCCAGCTTCATGTTCATAATCCTACAAGATAAAAGTTCTATATTTTCCCATGGTCGTTGTCTCTATCACCAAATAAGTATATACACTACACAAATGGAAAACCGTTCATGTCAAGTCAAATACTTCAACAGAGAATAATAGACCATTTGAATTGAAAGTTTAAATGAGCAGAAAATTCCCTTGTGTGTGCTAAAGTACACTGGCACAATATCTGTGTGTACTGAGAAATTTGTCAAATGTTTTATGCACACATGGTCAATTAATGTTCCTTTTTCTGTTGTAGGTTCCTTAACATGTTGAATAAAACCCCTATCTGCCATAAAAGAGCACACAGAATTAGACTTTAATGCATCATTATTAAAGTCTCCCACAAGCACAATGTTATTTGAAATTGAAGGCAGATGATCAATTAACCTGCCCAGATTTTCTTTAAAACTACACAAAGGGTATGTTTGTGGTCTATAAATAACACCAAGCAAAATATCATTTTCAGGAAAATGTGTCAACAGGCATTCTAAATTAAGATTTGGAATTGTTATAATAGTGTTTGGTACTCCACATGTTGTATAAACTCCAACTCCACCGTGTTGTTGTAGTTTCAAATCATTGAAAGGAGGACATTTACTTGTGTATGCAACACAACGAGGAAAACCCACAAAGTTGTAGTTTTCTAAATGTACACTTTCAGGCAGATAGTGTTCTGGCAGCCATGTTTCAGTTACAGCAATACATGTTGAATAGACACATTTAAATCCTCTTTATGGCAACGCAAACTCTGTACATTCAGTATAAACACAGAAAAGGAACTCTCTTGTACTGTCATCAATGATTCATCATGTGCCATAAAAGATGGCATTTCTTGAAGAGCTTCACAAATCTGATCATTACAGAAAATGGCCTTTTCACTAAAGTCTTTAATTGTTAACCCTGACAAACTCCTTACCCGCTCAAAGCTACATAAACCTGACCAGGTGCAAACACTTTACACTAACGACAGCAGTATCAACAGTTAAAGCCTGAACTTTATGTACTGTGCATGCCCATGCTAGTTTTAAAGGAAACTGATGCTGAAAACCAGCTTTCGTACAAACGTTTTCCTCTTCTACATTGTCAGGCTGACGGACAGGACGCGGAAGCGGAAGCAAGTCAATCATAGTTTATTAATTCAAACCAAAAGAGTTCAACAAACACTCACTGCTGCCGAGGCGAGAAAACAAACGAAGAATATCCGCTCGAGACGAGTAATCCAAAATGAAACCTTGAGTCCAAAACGAAAGTAAACGGCAGCGGCTAAGAGTAATCCATAGGGAACGGAACCAGCGGGGAATGCTGGCGGTCGAGCAGCCACGGGTATCACCAGCATGACAACACAAGGACCGACAGCCTGTGACTCGAGAACGTGTGTTCATATAGTCAGAACCATAACGAGTCACGGCTGTCGGTGATTAGGCAGGCATGGGATAATGAGGCACCATGAACGCTACCGAGGGGGGGCGTGGCAGGGTGCATCTCTGACGGCGGCCAAAGGGGGCATGGCAGGGGAATCCCTGACATACATATACAGGTGTAGAATGGAGCAATTTTACTGCCTCAAATCAACATTGTTTTTGTCTTTTCAATCCCACATCAAACTGAACGTACACAGTTTCAGGTAACTTCTCTTTAGATGAGCGTACGATATGAGTAACTACACCACAAACACCATTAACTACTCCATCATCAACATCTATGTTTTTAATTAACAGAACACGTGCATCTATACCTAAAAGTTAATTTTCTGGCAAACGTGTTATGAATCTTTACATGATGACCAGCTAATAATTCTATTTTGCCTGTTTTTTTACTCGGTGCATAATCCTCTGCCTCTATCGTTTCAATTTCCGGCCACATTTTTATCACCTGCTTCAAGTTGTGCATATGAACTTGATCATTTGTAGCATAAATGTGTAAAGATCTATTATCTACCTCAACCTTGTCACAACTTGATATGATTAAATCATCTTTGTTTAGTGCAGTTGTTTTGCTTCTTTGCCTTAACCTGTTTAACATGTCAGCAAAATGACTGTCCTTTTGTCTAACAACCTGTGTGAGTTTAACAACACTAAAACATCTAAAAATCACATACACTGGTTTTCGCTTCACAGGAGGCAATTGGAAAAAGTCCCCAACAGCAATTACACTCACATCACCAAAAGCAGACAAATCTCCACTCTGTTTAATTTCACGTAATCTTCCATGTATATATGCCAATAATTTATGATCAACCATAGATATTTCCTCTATGATTAGTATTTGAACACCATTGAATTTTGCTCGCAAAGAATTAAATTTGTCCTTACCCAACGGTGTGTATGGCAACTTTACATTTGTGCCAATACTAAATGTGTTGTGAATTGTTGCATTGATGCCCTCAGTATTAACAGTATTTTGTGTCGTATCCAACACGTCTGCATCCTTTTCAAATAATGCTCTGTTTTTATTGACTACATTTTGAACCAATTCTACTAATCCATTACCTAAACAAATGTCACCTTCTTTATAAAAGTGTTCATAAGTAGTATATCCCTCTGGTTTTAGTTCCGTATCTGCACGATAAGGAGAAAACAGTTGCAGTAAACTTTGGTAAAACTTTTCAGGACTCTTAGTCACTGAAAATCGTGCAGAACGAACAACTGCAGGCTGAGTACGTGTTCTTTTAACAATGAAACCAAGATTATTATCTAATGTCATTTCATTATGAGACTGACCTCTAGATGTAATACGATACTCAAATGTGGCTAAGCACATATCATCAAAAACACTCTGACGTGGTCTATTCTTGTAACGATCAACCAAACTTGTCCTCCACATCTCTTCACTTCTTAAAGTTTGCGACTGCAACTTGTTCTGTAGAACTTGCAATGGCAAACTCATACAAACTGAATCACCTGTGGGAATAAACTGAACATTTCTGGAACACTCCTTTAAATGCATATTTGTCAACCTATACACTGCCTCTTGTGCACTAACTTCACGATTATGCAAGTACACACTGCCTCATTTTTTTAAAGCTTGTTTGGCATCGACATTACCCTGAGTTGTAGCTTCCCGTTGAGCATTCGCTAATAATAAACCCATTTCCCTTTCAGAGTTTGAAATGTAGGAAATTATATAAACAATACATGCATAAGCATCAGTTACATACTGAATATCCATATTGGCATTCCAGCATAAAAGATCAAATTTATTATACTGATTAACCCACGCTTCATTTAATTGCTGTTTCAACACAATATGCGTGGTATTATTTACACGCCTATATGCCATTTCAAATAAATCCTGATTTATTCCTACACTTTCAAACACACTTTCTACAGACTTGAACTGCTCTTCTCAAACAGCTGTTTTAACTGCTGATGTTATATTCTGAGCATAATCCACCTTCATTTGGTTATTTTCACATGTACTTTCACCAGATCCTTCTTTCTCAGACTCATCTTCCACTTTTCTTCAGCAAATAAAAGTTCTGCTTGTTGGTGGTTTAGAAAAATTAAAACGACAAACTGTATTTTTCTTTTTACATGTTTGTGAATGGTGTTTACTGTGAAGTTGCACTGATGTAATAATATTGTGCAATTCCTCATTTTCACTAGAAACCTCACATGTTACATGTCAACAAACTCAACTACTTCATTAGAACGTTTATCTATCTATATCTTTTTAATCCAAAACAAACAATGAACATGTGGAGAATCACGCTGCTGAAATTCAACCCTGTAAAAATCATCTACAATTTCTCCTATAGGTTGAGCAGGAGACATAAGAACTTCTCTCAAAAAACAATGGCACCTAAAATCAAACATGCGAGCTGCAGTAACGGGATTGCGACGCAAAAGCTCACATTTATCAGCTCATTCCCGTTGTTCTAAAGTTTCATGTCTTCCTTGTTGCTTTAAAATGCTTAACATCAAAAGATGTCCATCTCATGTCAGCAGATGAAAATGAAGAAAATCAAGTAGGAATTCGTAACTGTCTCACCATCTCTGGTCCCTTCGTCCGATTATCTTGCTACTTTACCTTCACCTGACACTGAGCCAGAATACTCCCTCATGTCTTCTGCAGCTGCAGAAGCCCACAAGCTTTTTATCTCAATAAACATGCTTAGATCTCCTCAATGCTGTCTTTGTTCTTTGTCTATTCAACACACTCATAACATCAGTCAGACTCTATTCTACTCTCACACATACATGCCTTATCATCATTTTACTTATACTTGTGTAAATAGGTTATAGATTTGATTAACATATAGGCTAAATAGTTTTTATCAAACTACTTCTATTGTATCTAAAGTTCTATGCTAATTATTAGGTTTATTTTGTTGGATTAATATTAGTTTGATTATCACACACGCTAGATAAGGTTGATTAAAATATTTTTCTCGACAAGGGGTTAGGGTTAAAGGATTAGGGTTGGGGTTTAGTGGAATAAGTGGTGCAGAGCCGGCCAAGCCCAGTGTCCATGTTGTGCACTGGCCTACCTGTGACCTGTGGCCTACCAGTCACCAAGCACTCATACCTCATGTTTTGTCAGTCATAAACATGAGCTCCAAATTACTCTAGACTGTTCATTCAAACAGTCTAGAACTCAATTTATTTATCCATCCTTGTTCATTCTGTTCATTTCCTTATGTTGTCAGACCACCATGAATTATGTTGTAGTCCCATGATCTTCAGGGACCCAACACCATGCTGAATAAAGTGCTGGACAATAAAAGTATGGGCTTCTTTCTCATGTTTGACATTGACAATTAAGCTGACAACACTGATACAAAGTGTTGCTAGTCTCCCCCACATACTGTTTACTGCACTTTGAGTAGTAGATTAGATAAACAGTCCTGGGGTTAGCTGGTGTTGGATCTGTGATCATCGCAAATGTTGAGCTATTTTATGAGTTGCTCAGTAGCTCCTAGTTTTATAACTATAATGACTGTATAAGACTGTAGAAAGAACATTACACTCCAATGCTCATGTTAGTTCTCACTCTCCAGTGTTCTGTACTGTTGAAAGATTCATAATCACACTCTTGAGGTCACCCAAATGAGGATGGGTTCCCCTTTTGAGTCTGGTTCCTTTCAAGGTTTCTTCCTCATAACATCTAAGGGAGTTTTTCCTTGCCACAGTCACCACGGCTGTTTATCAGGGATAAATGCACCTGTTGATTTCTGTAAAGCTTCGTTGAGACAATGTCTGTTGTGAAAAGTGCTATAGAAATAAACTTGACTCCGTAGCTCACATCTGACATGCTAAATGCACGACTGTTCATTTATTTGTCAAAGAGTGAGTAGAGATATGTAGTGTTGAACATTTCCTTTTTGCACACAAAGCATGGTAGCCATATGCAGAGATATAATGCCCTAACAGCATCGAGGAGTAGGGAAACTGAGAGAAAGGAGGCTCCTTCAACCTCCAGACAGCTTAAGCTGGGAGACATCAAGATATTAACAAAGTTGATCATGCAGTGTTGAAGTGTTGAACCTCATATCATATGGCCTGTTTTCTTTAAAGCTGTTTCCAAGCTCATGCTTTGTCTTACGTGTGCTCTCAGATGACATTTCATGAGCATAGGCTTTGTGAGTCCTTTTAAATTCTACCACCAAATTGCGTGCAGGTGTAATCAATCAGGAACTGGGTGACTGTGAACATGGAACTGTAGCTGAGGTCTGGGGAATGTAGTCCACGGCAGCCTTGTTTGTAGGCGGCAATGACTGCTGGAAATTGTGGTTTGTGGTTTCCTGTGTCATGACATTCTTATTGTAGCTTGTGGGTGGCAATCGTACTTGTAACGGAAAGCAATTCTGGTGCAAATTACAAAGCTTTTATACAATGTCAATGTACATTTGAAAAAAAAGAATTACTGTGTGTGTGTGAGGGAATTCTGATCATCATCAGAATAATGTTTTGATATTAATCCTCTTTGAAGCACTTCTACTGAACTTTTTGATCCTGACTGGTGGAACCTAACCATGAATCCACAGAATAGACAGAGAATTTCAAGAATCAACATCTCTTTTCAGCCATAAAACCCCATTCCTAATGTAGAGTTCAACAGTAGTTGAAGCTGCACCGTTTACCGCATCAACCTTCATTCTTCTTCCTTTTTCCATCTCTTCTCTTCTTTTCCATCCTCCCCCCATTCATAATAGCACTTACCATAGGATCCACCCCTGAGGCACACCGTGTTTATAGCAATATTACAGCAAGCACTTTTCACTAATCAGTTTTATTATAGAAACTATAGGAAGGAATACAAATCATTGATTATTCACACGCTTGCATGGAATAAATTATATAAAAAATTGGTTAATAAATAAATAAAGTTGTATAATATAATATAATATAATATAATTAATATAAATCTATATAAAAATTGTAACCCCACCTCAACCCTGTAACCCTAATTTATAACCCTAACCTGCAACCGTATTTTATTACCCAACCCATGGCGCAGTAACCCTAAATAATAAGTCAAGTCAAGTTTATTTCTATAGCGCTTTTCACAACAGACATTGTCTCAAAGCAGCTTTAAAAAAATCAGCAGTCAAGGTGAATGGTGCATTTATCCCTGATGAGCAAGCCTGTGCTTGGGGCTGTGGCACGGAAAAACTCCCTTAGATGTTATAAGGAAGAAACCTTGAGAGGAACCAGACTCAAAAGGGGAACCTCATCCTCATTTGGGTGACAATTAAGAGTTTGATCATAAATCTTTCAACTATACAGAAAACTGGAGAGTGAGAACTAACATGAGCACTGGAGTGTATGATAAGTGATGTTCTTTCTACAGTCATAAACAGTCTTTATGGTTATTAAATCAGAAACTACTGAGCAAATCATAAAATAGCTTAACATTTGTGATCATCACAGATCCAGCATCAGCTTCTCCATGCCAGAGTCTTCAAACACTCCAGGAGGTCCAATGTCAAAACTCCACACATGTAGTGGGATGCAATTGAGCTCTGGTACGTCCGAGTTCCCGAAGGGGAACAGTAAAGTTGTGGAGTTGTAGGTGAGATTGTGACCCTAACCCTAAATTAGTCAAGTCAAGTGGCTTTTATTGTCATTTTTACTATACACAGTGGTACACAGTACACAGTAAAAATTAGACAACGTTCCTCCGAAACCCTGGTGCTACACTAAACAACAAAACAACATAAAGTGCATCGAGTGCAGCCTGGTGCAAACAATGCAAACAAAAGAACAGTACAGACAGACAGAGTGCAGACAGACAACACAAGACAAAACAAAAGACAAAAACCAAATATAGCGCCGACTAGTAAACCTACTGTATACTTAAATATACAGTACTGTGAAGGAGAAATGTAAAAACTATACCCAGGAGAAAGTACAACAGAACAGAGCAATGTAGTGTAAAAAAACAGCAGCAAGGAGGTGCAAGGACAGCATGTAAACATTTTACTGTAGTATAAAAGTTGCAAAAACAGCATGTAAACATTTTACTGAATACAAGGTACAAGTATAAATAATAATAAATATATAAATGGTGGTAGAGTGGATCGAGATAAGTGATGATTGTGTTTAGTCCAGGTTGTACAGTTCAGTAACAGTAACACACAGTGAGTGTGTGTGTGTGTGTGTGTGTGTGTGTGTGTGTGTGTGTGTGTGTGTGTAAGTGAGTGTGTGTGAGTTCTGTTCAGTTCTTTGTGTTGAGAAGCCTGATGGCTTGTGGAAAGAAACTGTTGCAGTCTTGTTGTGACGGCCCGAATGCTTCGGAACCGTTTTCCTGATGGTAGGAGGGTGAAGTATGTGTGTGAGGGGTGTGTGTGATCGTCCACAATGCTGTGTGCTTTGCGGATGCAGCGTGTGGTGTAAATGTCCATGATAGAGGGGAGAGAGACTCCGATGATCTTCTCAGCTGTTCTCACTATCCTCTGTAGGGTCTTGCGATCCGAGACAGTGCAATTCCCAAACCAGGCAGTGATGCAGCTGCTCAGGATGCTCTCAATGGTCCCTCTGTAGAACATGGACAGGATGGGGGGAGGGAGATGGGCTTTCCTCAGCCTTCTCAGGAAGTAGAGACGCTGCTGGGCTTTCTTGGTGATGGAGCTGGTGTTAAGTGACCAGGTGAGGTTGTCCGCCAGATAAACACCAAGGAATTTGGTGCTCTTGACGATCTCCACAGAGGATCCATCGATAATCAGTGGAGATTGGTCGCTCTGTGCTCGCCTGAAGTCCACAACCATCTCTTTCGTTTTGTCCACGTTCAGAGACAGGTTGTTTGCTCCACACCAGGCAGTTAACCGTTGCACCTCTTCTCTATATGCTGACTCATCGTTCCTGCTGATTAGACCCACCACGGTCGTGTCATCAGCAAACTTGATGATATGATTCGAGCTGTGCGTTGGTGCACAGTCGTGAGTCAGCAGAGTGAACAGCAGTGGACTGAGCACACAGCCCTGAGGGGCTCCAGTGCTCAGTGTGGTGGTGCTGGAGATGCTGTTCCCGATCCGGACTGCCTGAGGTCTCCCAGTCAGGAAATCCAGGATCCAGTTACAGAGAGAGGTGTTCAGGCCCAGAAGGTTCAGCTTCTCGATCAGGTGCTGAGGAATGATTGTGTTGAATGCTGAGCTAAAATCAATGAACAGCATTCGTACATACGAGTCCTTGTTTTCCAGGTGGGTGAGGGCCAGGTGGAGGGTTGTGGAGATAGCATCGTCCGTGGAACGGTTTGGACGATACGCAAACTGCATGGGGTTCAGGGAGGGTGAAAGCTGTGTCTTGATGTGCCTCATGACGAGCCTCTCGAAGCACTTCATCACGATGGGAGTGAGCGCGACGGGACGATAGTCATTGAGGCAGGAAACAGTCGATTTCTTTGGCACAGGAACGATGGTCGTTGTCTTGAGGCACGTGGGAACAACGTTACTGCTCAGGGAGATGTTGAAGATGTCAGTGAAGACATCTGCTAGTTGTTCTGCACATTCCCTGAGCACTCTGCCAGGAATGTTGTCAGGTCCAGCAGACTTCCGTGGGTTAACTCTGCATAGAGTTTTCCTCACTTCAGCTGTGGTTAGACAGAGCACCTGGTCAGTGGGAGGAGGGATGGTCTTCCTCGTCACCACATTGTTCTGTACCTCAAACCGGGCGTAGAAGTCGTTCAGCGCATCTGGGAGGGAGGGGTCACGGTCACAAGCAGGTGATGTGGTCTTGTAATTCGTGATCGCCTGGATGCCCTGCCACATGCGCCGGGTGTCTCCACTGTCCTGGAAGTGGTCGTGGATTTTCTTTCGCGTGCGTGCGCTTTGCCTCTCTGATGGCACGAGACAGTTTGGCCCTTGCTGTTTTTAAGGCCACCTTGTCCCCTGTTCTGAAGGCAGAGTCTCTTTGTTTCAACAGCGCACGCACATTTGCAGTCATCCACGGCTTCTGGTTGGAGCGTGTAGTGATGGACTTGGAGATGGTCACATCGTCAACGCACTTACTGATGTAGCAGGTCACTGATGACGTATACTCCTCCAAGTTGATGGAATCGCCCCATGTCCCAGTCAGTGCACTCAAAACAGTCCTGAAGAGTAGCTCCTTCTGGCCAGTGTAGCGAATTTAGCTCGCAAAGAAAAGGGAATATTTATAAGTAATTATAACGGGTTATAATTACTCCTAAATATTTAAATTAAGTTGAATTGACGGTAATGGAATTAACATTACACTTATTTGTCTGTTCGTCCGGCAAACAGACAGTATAATTTTATATTAATTCTATAAAAAAGGTATCTCCCTGGCCAAGAAAGACGTATCCCCCTTTTACTTTATACCGTAATTTAAATTCATTAAATAGAGCATGTAGTTCAGACCTAATGTTTGCAGGAACTTCGCATTTATGGAACGTACTCAGAGGCAATCACTTATGAAAAATACGCCGTTTAATGAATGAGACAAACACAACATAAAACTAACTACAAACAAACAAACAAAAAGAAATAAAGAAAATAAAATAAAAGAAAGTTGAAATTAGGAAAGGAGGAAAAGAAAGGAAAAAAAAGGAGGAAAAGAAAGGAAAGGCAGCTTACTTCAAATTAATCATATCCTAACTGAGAAATCGTCACGGAAATTTAAATTCGCCTTAATATTAAGGGGTTCAAACTTAACACGCATCTAAATTAGTTGGTAAACCGGTTACTTGCATTGACTTGTTGCACAAGAGTCCGGATGCGGTAGACAAAAGAATCTTGGACGAGTCAGTTAGGATGGAGTCAGATGTTCTCCCAGCTTCTCCTGAAGATCAGAGCAGTTGGTGTTTGAAGATAAAGCTTGCTGAAAAATCTCAAAAGAGATTTGAGATCTCGTCCCGAAGGGTCGCTGCTGAGCTGTTCGAGGCGTCCGACTCTCCAGGCCATCGGGCCCCCGGGCCTTCGGGCCCCGGGGGTCCGAGCCTTTCCGGTCGAGCCGAGTGAGCGAGTTGCTCTCTTGACTGAACTCTGACTGAAACAGACTGCACTCTGACTGGACAATGATTAGTTGGGTTCAAGGTGTTTTAAAGGTCCTGAACCCCACCCATCCTTGGGGGAATGACCAATGCTATGGCCTGAAATTTTGGAGGGAAAAACTTCCTTTGTTCATGCATCTGTGGGCATGGTTTCCGGGCTATACTTGCTTTTAAAGGACTTTAAAGTTTTATTCAAAGTGAATTAAGACGGTATGGTACATTTCATGATCAAATGTACCATTATTTGAAAAATAAAGAAACAGATAATTTTGCGGTCATTTGGATACTAAACATGAAACGGAATGACAGTATAAGGCAGAGGTACATTAACTTACAGAGATCAGTAATTAACTGATGTTAATACAATGTGGTATTCTGATAAATAAAATGCACTGTTGTTAGGAAAGTAAAGAACAGATAATTCTAAGTCAATCAAGCCTTAAGAAGAAAAGAAACAACATTTAACACAGAGTTACATTACTAAACATTTTAAGGTTTGAATATTATTGATGTAGAGTTAAACACTTGCTTTATTTATAGTAGAAGATACAAACAAGATGTATGTTTGTATCATGTGAAATGGGACATTCTATTTATTATTTAATTAATAAAAGAATGCTCCCTTTGTGTGTGTGTCTGCATATGTGTGTGTGTCACAAACAGACGTACTGGGGCCGAGTTCCGAGAGTGAATTGTTTTATGGTCTGAGGGTCGCTGGGAATTCAACCAGAGAGGCCAGGGGGGTTATCTGGTTTTCGGGGTGGTGTGTGTGTGTGTGTGTGTGTGTGTGTGTGTGTGTGTGTGGTATAGAGACTGGCTTGTGTTATCGGTCTTCCGGGGGGGGAGTGTGACACTTTACTTATACACCACCCCAATAAAAGTTTCACCTTTTGATTGAGATGTAGATGTCATAGGTTAAAAGGAATGCCTGGGACACGAAGTCTAAATGACCTGTGCCAGACGCTACACCAGGTTTTCACCTGTTTCAGAACTGGTTTAGAGCGTCTGATGAGCGGTCTGTATGCTGGGATCAACATAACAGAGCTGTGGTCTGAGTATCTGAGATGGGGGCGGGGCTCCGCACGATACGCGCCGGGGGGTGTTTGTGTAAACAAGATCCAGCGTGTCCACATGCTGATGGAGTTTAGGAAGCACAGTCTTGAGATTCGCAATGTTAATTAGACTAGATCTATTGTTGTGAAAACATGAAAAATGATGTTTTACCAATAGGTTTTTCAGTTGCTTTAACTAAAGATTTTAATTGCTCATTAATTGATTCAGAACGGTGGCTCAATAATTTCAACAAATGAATAAAAGTTGAGTGAATTAACACCTAATGTGCTAAACTTAACTGAGTCAATGCAACAAGATGACTGATGAGCTAAAAGCAACCTTTCCGATTACGTAGCATCTCTGGATGGTGTTTCTGTTTCAGCTTGTACGGCTGTCAAAGACCTTGGTGTGATTATTGACCCGAGTCTTTCCTTTGAGACTCACGTGAATAATATTACCAGGATCTCCTTCTTTCACCTTAGAAATATTGCTAAAATTAGAAATATGATGTTGTTACAGGATGCAGAAAAACTAGTTGATGCTTTTGTTACTTCTAGATTAGACTACTGTAACGCTTTACTGTCTGGGTGTGCGAGTAAGTGCATAAATAAGCTTCAGTTAGTTCAGAATGCAGCAGCAAGGGTCCTCACTAGATCTAGGAAATATGACCACATCACCCCTGTTTTAATCAGTCTACACTGCTCCCAATCAAATCTCACACTGATTATAAAATACTACTACTGACATATAAAGCACTTAACGCTCTCACGCCGCTGTATCTGAGTAAACTTCTGTACCAGTATGACCCTCCACGCCTACTTAGATCAAAAGGTGCTGGCTATCTGTTGGTATACATCATAAAAATGCACTGAGGTTTACAGTAATTTTGCCTTTACTTTTCTCATAAACTGCAAAGTAAATGAACCTCAGTGTGGAAAAGGGACTGATCCGAAGCTGCTGCTTTTCAGCTGATACACACTGTGTGGTCAAAAGTATTTGGACACCGGTCTTTTCGAGTCAGATGTGGTTCATTCACTATTTATGCTAAAAACCTGCATGAAGGTGGTACTAAATTTATTAAATGTACCATTTACATGTTAGAACTCAACTTGCTCTGACCTCAAATCAGGCTCTAAACTGTAGCAGTTCCTCCTCCACCCACACGGGGGAGACTTCTCCATGGAAGTTATGCTGAGTTACAGAAAGTTACATTGGGTTTCTGTAGGTTCTGTAGGTGGACGAATTTATTGCATCTCATGTACAAATTGCAGTAGCAGTTCTACAGAATTCACGTCTCAATGAGAGAAAAAGCTCAGCTTTAGTAACTCATCCTGCTGTTTTAATAAAATTTCAATAAAAAGAGAATCTCAGCATCTCCAACTAGAAATACAATGTGGATTCTGTTCAGGTTCATACAGCAGGTGATGGAACTCATCATCAGTTTGTATGTTAATGAGCTGGATGAAGCATTTATTCATTAGATATTTATCCAGTTATCATCTGTTAACCTGTTATTTCAACAAAACCAGATTTACTCCTGCAAACCAAGTTCAAGGAAATGCTACAAGGAATTAACTCCCATGTCGTGTTTGCTGGACTTTAGAATTTAATACATTATTGCACTGAGGTGCTTTAGTACCTTGGTCTACATTTAAACATATTCATGATTCTATAATAATTAAAATTTTTATTATATGCAGATTTACACATGAAACCTAAAGAGATAAAATTATTAAATTCCCAATAATTAGTTTGATTAAATATTATACAATCAGCACATCCTCATCAAAGCATGAAACATTAATAAGTCCCACAAAAAATAATAATAATAATAAAATTAAATTAATAATAATAATAATAATAATAATAATAATAATAATAATAACAACAACAACTGCAGTTGGTTGTCAGATGTCAGTCTCACACTGCCCTCTAGTGGCCCTGTCACGACTTTCTTTTTACGTAATTTTGTACAAATATTATTAATGGTGTTTTGTTGTCTAGTTATATGTGATGTCGATCTTTTACAAAGCAAGATATTTTTCTTAATAATATTAAACTGTCTTAAGCTAAAACTGTTTACTGTTTTACATGTACTGAAGTTAAATGAAGCTTAATGAAATTACTGTAATAAATAATGTAGAAATAACGAGTACAGATTTAATAACATTGAAACAATTTATTTTGTCAAAAATAGCTCATCCCCAGCATACTAGGCACACACACCTGAACCTCTTTAATCACTTATCACCTAACCCATATAAGCCCCTCACCTCCACTCACACCTTGTCAGTTATTGTTCATGGTTTTGCTGCCCGTCACACGCTTTCCCGTAGACTGTTCAGTACCGCGCTTCTTCCCAAGCGCACCGTGGATTTATACACCGACTACCAATTTGTTGTGTTCATGCACCGTGGACCGCGCTTCCGCTGCGCCTCACCGGATTATTTACCCTTTTTCGGCGAGTGTATTTGAATTTGTTCTGTGTCTCAAATAAACTATCTTTTGCTTTCACTTCGGCTTCGCCTCCAGATTCCTCGCCTAACAGAATAACTGACCGAACGAAAACAGTAAGGAGCTATTTCTCGGCTCTTACCTGGAGATGGATACCAGACCCAGCAGCTCCTCCGACCCGGTTCAGGATCTCGTCGCAGTGCTGCAAGCCGGCTTTCCATCAGCCGCGGCTCGACCAAACCCCCCCGGCAGTCCCATGGCGCTCCCGGGAACGTTTTCGGGAGAAGCGTCGGAGTGCCGCGGCTTCCTGCTCCAGGTAAACCTCTACATAGAGATGCAACCGCAGCGATTTCCATCCGAACGATCCAAGGTAGCATTCTTCATCTCGCTCCTCTCCGGGAGACAATAGCTTGGGCTCAATCGCTGTGGGATTCGGAAAGCCCGGTATTGAACGCCTATGCTTTGCACTTCCTGGAGGTTTTTAGCGCAGCTTCCGGGGTCCTAACCACCGCCGACCAGCTGCTCAGTTTGTGCCAGGGGCGTGATGACATCACGGCTTACAGCCTGCGTTTCCGCACACTGGCGGCATCTAGTGGTTGGAATGAGTCGGTGCTTCTGAGCATATATCGAGTGGGTCTTTCACCAGAGATTAAACAGGCAATGGCAGTCTATGATGACAAAGTGGGACTGGAGGAGTTCATAGGAAAATCCATTGGCCTTTCACAACGGCTAGCGGCGTGCCCGCCTATATATCATCCATCAGGGACCCATCCTGTACCCACCACGGTTTCCGACACCGAACCGATGCAGCTGGGCTCGCAAAGGTTGTCCAGGAGAGAGAGAAACAGCCACTTGGCCGCCGGAAAGTGCCTGTACTGTGGTAACCCGGGTCATTCCATCGCCAGATGCACCAGATGTCCTGTTCGCACAGCGGTGAGTACGGTTGAGTTTCCCGCAGACATATCTCCCTTGTCTAAGCTCACTGTGATGCTTCTGACCCCAAACCTATCTGTCTACGTATGTGCTCTGGTGGACTCTGGATCAGCAGGAAACTTCATCTCCCAAGCCTGCCTCGACCGCCTGCGAGGGGCTGGGTGAAGTACTGTGCGCCAGTTGTCACCCTCCAGGTGGGGCTATTCCATCGTGAGGACATCAGGTTCATGGTGCTCGACGACTCAACCGTCAGTCTGCTCCTGGGACGGCCCTGGTTACAACAACACGCCCCGCGATGTTCCTGGGACCCGTGCGAAATTCTGGAGTGGAGTGCACACTGCAAGGAAAACTGCCTCTCCCAGCTCCCCACACGGGACCCTAAGGCCATGGCCAGTGCCACCAGGGTAGAGGAAGCCACTACCAAGACCCAGGCGTCGATTTCCAAAGAATACCGGGCGTTCGAGGATGTGTTTTGTGCCAAAGCAGCCACTCGTCTCCCCCCTCACCGGCCCGGGGATTGCTGCATCGACCTGCTTCCTGGAACTAAGCTGCCCAAGGGCCGTGTTTATCCCCTGTCCGCTCCTGAACACCGAGCTATGGAGGAGTACGTCCAACAGGCGCTCCAGCAGGGATTCATCACCCAATCCTCCTCACCGGCGGACCATGCATCGGCTACCGGCAGCTAAACGCCCAGATCGCTCCTCTCCCTTTTCCCCTCCCTCTCGTTCCTTCAGCTCTGGAGGACCTAAGGAAGACGAGGGTATTTTCCAAACTCGACCTCCGGAGCGCTTACAACCTGGTACGCATCGGAAAGGGAGACGAATGGAAGACCGCTTTCATTACACCATCAGGGCACTACGAGTACCGGGTCATGCCGTACGGCCTCTCCATCGCTCCAGCCGTGTTCCAGGGGTTCATGAACGAGGTGCTCCGGCCCTTCCTCCAGAAGTGTGTCATGGTCAGGGCCGTGCACAGACCTTTTGAGGGGCATGTGCTGAAACTGAAAAAGGGCACCCCCCTCCCTTTTTTTATATCAAGATTATTTAGTAACACCACCAAAAAAGGGCACTTCGGAGTGTAAGGGCAAAAAGGGCATGTGCTCTGCACAGGTTGAGCCCTACCTGTGCACGTGCCTGGTCATGGTCTACATCGATGACATCCTGATCCACTCACGTAACCTGAAGCAGCACCATCGTCACGTGCGCGACGTCCTAGGGGCACTTCGTTCCCACCAGCTCTATCTAAACCTCTCCAAGTGCGAGTTCCACCTGGAAAAGATACAGTTCCTGGGCTACGTGATCAGTGCACAGGGGATACAGATGGATGAAGGCAAGGTGAAGGCTGTGAGGAACTGGCCCATTCCAGAGTCAATCAAGAAGCTCCACCGTCCCTGGTCCCACCTAGGGGTTGACTTCGTGACCGACCTGCCACGGTCAGGGGGACACACGTGCGTCCTGGTAGCGGTGGACCGCTTCTCCAAAGCTTGCCGTTTTGTTCCCCTCAAGGGCCTGCCAACCGCCCTCGAAACAGCTGAGGCCCTGTTCACCCACGTTTTTAGGAACTTTGGTCTCCCGGAGGAGAAAGTCTCGGATCGTGGGCCCCAGTTCACGTCTCAGGTGTGGAAGGCCTTCTTCCAGCTCCTGGGGGTTTCGGTGAACCTAACGTCTGGTTACCACCCGCAGTCACCCACAGTCAAACTGCCCTGGGCAGAGTACGCCCAGAACTCGCTCCGCCAGGATTCTACAGGTCTCACCCCTTTCCAGTGCGTGCTGGGGTTCCAGCCGCCCCTGTTCCCATGGTCGGAGGCGTCCCCTCGTTTCCAGCCCAGGGATCTGGTATGGTTGTCAACATGAGCAAGATGAGCCCCCGGTACATCGGGCCCTTCAGGGTTTCCAGGCAGATCGGCGACGTATCCTACCAGCTGGAGCTGCCACCCAGGTACCGCATTCATCCCACCTTTCATGTGTCCCTGCTGAAACCGTGTGTCTCGCCTTCCTCTCGTCTTCCAGGGGACCCAACGACGTCCGTCCAGCCGGAGGTCGTGGCGCAGCCGGACGTTTACTCTGTGCGGGAGGTCTTGGACTCCAGACGGCACAGGGATCGGAGGGGTACGGTCCAGAGGAGCGGTCTTGGGTGGCCCGACAGGACGTGCTGGACCCGGCGTTGTTGGCGGAGTTCCACGCAGCTTACCCGCACCGCACGGCGCCCCGGGCTAGGGGTCGTCCTCGTCGCAGGATCAGGGCGTCCGGTGCCGCCCCTGGGGGAGGGGGTGGTGTCAGGGAGCTACCTGTTCCTTCTCCTGTGCGGGCCACGCCCGCTCGTAGCTCATCCCCAGCATACTAGGCACACACACACCTGAACCTCGTTAATCACTCATCACCTAACCCATATAAGCTCCTCACCTCCACTCACACCTGTCACACAGCCTGTCACACGCTTTCCTGTGGATTGTTCAGTACCGCGCTTCTTCCCAAGCGCACCGTGGATTTATACACCGACTACCATTTTGTTGTGTTCATGCACCGTGGACCGCGCTTCCGCTGCACCCCACCGGATTATTTACCCTTTTTCGGTGAGTGTATTTGGATTTGCCCTGTGTCTCAAATAAACTCTTTTGCTTTCACTTTGGCTTCGCCTCCAGATTCCTCGCATAACAGTTATGTTATATGTATTAAAGTATTTGTTTATTCTGACTGACTGCAATGTATACATTGCTATTGACTTATTGTTTTGGCAACAGAAGGGAAGAAGACCAGCATGGTGAGTGAAAGATTTTCACTTCAGCCGGGACACAGGCCAAGAAATGGCAAAGAAGATGGGCAAAATCTGGTAAATAATGCTTGATGAAGTCACATCTGATAAATGTGATGTGGCTGAAAACCACACATCTCTGATTGCAGACCAAAAAACCAGGCCGACACAGCAACAACGCCACGTGTAACTATCACAACAAACCAGATAATACATTAGTGTTCACTTTTAGTTTAGTGTGGTGTCAAAGTCAAGTAGCTTTTATTCTGATTTTAAGCATTATATATATATATATATATATATATATATATATTATATATATATATATATATATATATATAGCTGATTCTATGTGATTCTTAAATACATAAACCACAGTGTAGGATGACCAGAAGACCAGTTGCAGACACTTGATGGTTAAGTTCAAGTTTTTTTTTCTGTATTTCTGGTTTATTTACTTTAACGGACATGGTCACCCCGCAGCTCTACAGAAATGAAGAATGAAAGTGAATGTGTATTTATCCCTGATGAGTATTCGGGGCTACTGTGATGTCTTGTTGGAACTAGCTGTAAAATGTTTCATTGAAATTTTAAGTACTATTTTAATAAGCAATTAACAATTAAAAAATAATGTATTATTTTCAACAGATGGATGAGGAGCTCAGAGTGGTCCAGTAGATATCATTGTGGCAGATGGAAACACACTGTCTAAAGCTAAGTGTGTCTCTACATTGTTAGTGCAGTTGCAGTAAACCTTAAGCTAATACTAGATGAAAAGGACTCGGGCTGATGCATGTTTGTGTGTGTGTGTTTACAGAGTATTCCAGAGTTTGGTGAGGACTGTCTGTTGATGACACCTACACTGAGTGAAGAACAGCCTCCACTTCTGTCACCAGTGGCTTTGATGATAATAATTTAGATGGCATCGACTCTGTTGAGTTTGTTTTTATTGTCTATGTAATAAATATAACATTTAAAGAAAAGTTAAATAGAAAATAGATTTAGTGAAGAAGATTAATATATTTTGGGCATAAACATGTGCTTCACATTTTAAAACATCTGCAATGTAGAAGAGCTCATTATTATTTACACTGTTGTATGTCCACAGATGAGGAGCACACATGGTCTAGGACCAGCCCTGGATGAGGACGACCCTGGAGAACTAGCGTGGATAATGTCTAAAGAACCTTATGGAAAAGAAGGCACATAAAAGAAGGGAATTTGTGAATTAAAACAGTTATTTTCTCTAATTATATTTGGCAGCATGCAAATATGCTTTATTAAATATGCTACATATGTAGTCATTATTAAAGAATATATAGTGCATGATGTTACCAGAGTAAAAAATAAAAATTTAAGTACGTTTTGCATTATAAAAGAAGCTGTAGAAGAATAATATATTAAAGCTGCAAGCAGCGATGAACGGGCCCTCGCACCCGGGCTCACCGCCACCCGTTGGCCTGAGGGAAACAGTGAACAGTGGGCGAGGTGCATGTAAGCGAGTAAAGACAGGAGAATTATGGCCAGATAATAGAATAAGTGCCACACTTCCTGCTGCCAGTAGAACCGTTAATGTATATTGTCATCAGGCCATGACTATTATCAAACGTGAAGTTTGGATCTGATCGGTCATTGTATGCCTGAGTTCCAAACAACTTTCTGTTTTGTGATGTAATTGCAAACATCAGCACTTAGCCAAGTGTTGCACGGTTAAACGTGTTTATAGCATGTTTGGTATTGCGTGGCATGTTGAAATGTGTTTCTGAGAGTGAAGTACAGTGTAAAATATAATATTTCCTTTTGCCAGCAGGTGGCACTATAACTAATACTGAATATGGGCATGTAGATCTGTTCAGATTAGGAGTTGTATCAAACATGAGAAGTTTGGAGCAGATTGGACATTGTATGTCTGAGTTATAGCAACTTCCTTTTTATGGCGAAGCATTGAAGTTTGTCAAAGTGCCATGGACGTGTCCTTCAACGATAACTGAAGATCTTCAAAATTTAACATCTCAAAAGATGGAAAGATTACACTGACTAATTTTGTTGTTCTGAATTATTTGTCTAGAAGGTTTTGTTAAAATACTATATTTGAAAATGGGAAATGTGATACAAAATTAGCAGAGAAGCTAAATCGTTTGAGAAGTAACCATCTTTTTATTCTGTAAAATTTTGTCATGCGAGCATATCATTCAAAATTTGACCAGATACCACCGGAGCTCGTAAAGAAGCCGCAACATAGCGAGCCCTTTATCCCGACCGGACGTGTCCGGCGCCGGGGCCGACGCAGAGACCGAAAACAGAGACGGGGAAAACGTGGAGGACTTCGGGCTGAGTTAAAGCTAAACCAACATCGACCAGTGCTTCCAAGCATTCTTTCCAGCAGCAGTTCTCACACAAAGACTGGAGTGAATTCGCTTCACAGGCCACGATTGATTCCGTCACCAACATCAACACCTACACCGACGCTGTCCTTGATCACATCAATAGCTGTGTGGTTCAGGTGACTAGACTAAAAAAAACAAAGTGTTCCCCAATCAGAAGCCATGGATGAACCAGGAGGTCCGTCTCCTGCTCAAAGCACGCAATACCGCCTTTAGGTCTGGAGACCGGGGAGCCTACAGCTTCGCCAGAGCCGGTCTGAGGAGGGGAATCTGCAAAGCCAAACATGCTTACAAACAGCAGATTGAGGAGCACTTCAACTCTGCTGACCCCCGACACATGTGGCAAGGAATACAGGCTATCACTGACCGCAAACCACCCAACCAGTTCTGCCTCACTCCCCAACGAGCTCAACCTCTTCTACGCTCACTTTGAAAAGGGGAACATGGAGCCCTTGCTCAAAACATACAAAGTGCATAAGAGTGGCAGAAAGCTATAAAGGCTGTGACGAGACATTTGAAATTGAGTTTGTTGAGGATTCTGCAAAACATTTGCCTGAAAATGATACAACAACCAAGCGTAATATGTCAGTAAGTAATTGTCCTTTAAAGAAACGGAAAAGATGATGTTTTTGAAGTTAATTTGGATGTTGAGTTTGTTAGTGATGTACAAAAGAGAAACATGATGTTTAGTCCTATTTGTAAGCATGTTTCTCAAACTGTGTACTCGTTTAAAAGGGGATTTTGAAGAACAAAATTCCAGTATTACCCACATTTTTATTTATTAGGAGTTCCATGCAAAATTATTAGTATAATGGCTGATGGGAACTGTTTCTTTCGAGCCGTCTCTCAAGCTGTAAGTGTACACAAAAGTATCATAGAAAAATACGACTTGCTGTTGTGCAACATTTGGAGGAAAATTGTGAAAAATATCAATACATTTTGAGAAGAGAGTATTCCTCCATATCAGAATACATTAACAAGTCTAAAATGAAATGTGTTAATAGCTGGGCAACAGAAGTTGAAATACAAGCAACAGCAGATTATTTGGGAATTGATGGTTTATACATTTTAAGATGGGCGTTGGTTAAAATACAGTTGCAATAGTATAGTTTTGTCAAAACACAGCATCTATTTAGAAAAGTGTCATTAAAACGATTGAGACTGTAGTTTGTGTTAATGAGCCTGAACTACAAAGTTGTTCTGGATACTGTAAAATCAGTACATCTTTCATTAAAGGATATAACATTAGAACAAATTATGAAAACTTAAATATTTTTCAAGTTTGGAAAACAAGAAACATCTTATTTCTATGGGAAAGCACCATAGTATATTAAAAACAACTTACAATGACATGTTGTGCAGCAATGATGGAAGAGATAAAGGTGTTGAAGAACTGTAGATCAGATGACATTCACATAGACCTTTATCTATGGCAGGTGCACAAACATTATGTAATAAATTGAATTTGAATTTTGAAAGAGAAATTATACAAAGACCCACTGTCTATGGATCTTTAGGTGTTTGTAAGAGGGGAAAAAGTTGTAGAGGATGGCAATAGTTTTTTTAGAGCAGTGTCACAAGTCATTACTGGTTCTGAAAAGAGTCATCGGAAAATAAGACTTGCTGTTGTGAAGTATATGCATAATCACAGTGAAGAACTCATGAAGTTAGTAGGTGAAGAATTTGCTTCAATGTCGGAATATATTTCCAAATCACAAATGCAATATGTTGGATATTGTGCTTCTAACATAGAATTTCAAGGTACAGCAAATGCTTTAGGAGTAGATCTATTCATGTGTAATGGGGGAAATGGGTCAAATACAGTTGCATGAGTGCATTGTTGGGAAGTGATGGAATATATTAAACATTGTGTAAATTATTTTGAACCAATAATGTGTGTTCAACATGCTGAGAAAAAGTTGGTAATTTGCCTGAAATGCAGTATATGTTTAGAAAGAATTCAGAGAAAGTATGGTAGTGAATTAAAGTATCATGAAATTGTGTTGCATAAGGAGGTGGTATATTATATTAACAAATTTTAACAAGTTTGATTTTGTTATGAAGCATTTTTTGGAATTGGTAAAAGATGGAGCAGATTGTGTGTGTTGTGTTTGCCAAGATTGTTATTTCGACATCAGGTTTTAATTGTAATAAGATGATTTGTCAGAAGCTTTGATTTTTGATAAATGTAACTGAAGAATTTTTGCACAAATGTGAAAAGACCTGTGCAATGCCATGTCAGTGGCTGATACACCTAGAGGCAAACTGTGGATTTGTTACACGTCATTATTATATTAACAGAGGTGAAATTCCTCCTGAATGTGAGACAAACAATCTGAAAGTTCATCCCATAAGAAAGCTAGAAAGGCTGTGACGAGACATTTGAAATTGAGTTTGTTGAGGATTCTGCAAAACATTGCCTGAAAATGATACAACAACCAAGCGTAATATGTCAGTAAGTAATTGTCCTTTAAAGAAACGGAAAAGATGATGTTTTTGAAGTTAATTTGGATGTTGAGTTTGTTAGTGATGTACAAAAGAGAAACATTATGTTTAGTCCTATTTGTAAGCATGTTCTCAAACTGTGTACTCGTTTAAAAGGTGGAATTTGAAGAACAAAATTCCAGTATTTACCCCATTTTTATTTATTAGGAGTTCCATGCAAAATTATTAGTATAATGGCTGATGGGAACTGTTTCTTTCGAGCCGTCTCTCAAGCTGTAAGTTGTACACAAAAGTATCATAGAAAAATACGACTTGCTGTTGTGCAACATTGGAGGAAAATTGTGAAAAAATATAATACATTTGAGAAGAGAGTATTCCTCCATATCAGAATACTTAACAAGTCTAAAATGAAATGTGTTAATAGCTGGGCAACAGAAGTTGAAATACAAGCAACAGCAGATTATTTGGGAATTGATGGTTTATACATTTAAGATGGCGTTGGTTAAAATACAGTTGCAATAGTATAGTTTTGTCAAAACACAGCATCTATTTAGAAAGTGTCATTAAAACGATTGAGACTGTAGTTTGTGTTAATGAGCCTGAACTACAAAGTTGTTCTGGATACTGTAAAATCAGTACATCTTTCATTAAAGGATATAACATTAGAACAAATTATGAAAACTTAAATATTTTTCAAAGTTTGGAAAACAAGAAACATCTTATTTCTATGGGAAAGCACCATAGTATATTAAAACAACTTACAATGACATGTTGTGCAGCAATGATGGTAAGAGATAAAGGTGTTGAGAACTGTAGATCAGATGACATTCACATAGACCTTATTATGGCAGGTGCACAAACATTATGTAATAAATTGAATTTGAATTTTGAAAGAGAAATTATACAAAGACCCACTGTCTATGGATCTTTAGGTGGTGTTTGTAAGACGGAAAAAGTTGTAGAGGATGGCAATAGTTTTTTTAGAGCAGTGTCACAAGTCATTACTGGTTCTGAAAAGAGTCATGGAAAATAAGACTTGCTGTTGTGAAGTATATGCATAATCACAGTGAAGAACTCATGAAGTTAGTAGGTGAAGAATTTGCTTCAATGTCGGAATATATTTCCAAATCACAAATGCAATATGTTGATATTGTGCTTCTAACATAGAATTCAAGGTACAGCAAATGCTTTAGGAGTAGATCTATTCATGTGTAATGGGGAAAATGGGTCAATACAGTTGCATGAGTGCATTGTTGGGAAGTGATGGAATAATTAAACATTGTGTAAATTATTTTGAACCAATAATGTGTGTTCAACATGCTGAGAAAAAAAGTTGGTAATTTGCCTGAAATGCAGTATATGTTTAGAAAGAATTCAGAGAAAGTATGGTAGTGAATTAAAGTATCATGAAATTGTGTTGCATAAGGAGGTGGTATATTATATTAACAAATTTTTAACAAAGTTTGATTTTGTTATGAAGCATTTTTTGGAATTGGTAAAAGATGGAGCAGATTGTGTGTGTTGTGTTTGCCAAAGATTGTTATTTCGACATCAGGTTTTAAATTGTAATAAAGATGATTTGTCGAAAAGACCACAGCTTTTGATTTTTGATAAATGTAACTGAAGAATTTTTGCACAAATGTGAAAAGACCTGTGCAATGCCATGTCAGTGGCTGATACACCTAGAGGCAAACTGTGGATTTGTTACACGTCATTATTATATTAACAGAGGTGAAATTCCTCCTGAATGTGAGACAAACAATCTGAAAGTTCATCCCATTCCACCAGAATTGTCATGTTTAAATAGCTTAGAGCAACATTTGATTGCATTACATATACCATTTATGAAAATGTTAGCTTTACCTAAAGGGGGGCAAAATGGAGTACATGGACCCATAACGTGTTCCTGCTAATATTGTGCAAACGTCTAATTTGTTGCCTCTTTCTAGTATTGAAGGATCTTCGTTGCCTGTAAAATTAAAGCGCAAGTTAACGTATAAATACCATTATAAATATCAGTTTGTTGACACTATGCACATAAGACAAGCATTAAACTGTTTAAAACAGATAAATGTGCATTATAAAGATGTAGACTTTAATGAAGTTTGGCTGAATGAGTTTTGTTGTGAACAAGATGGTGTTTTAGAAAAAGAGACTGATGTAGATGCAGAACATGGTGAAGTGTCTGTAAAGGTTGGTGAAGATGAGCTTTGCATGACAGACAGCAACATTGCATGTTTCAGGATACGTGTCTTATGCCTGTTGACGTTGGTCAGGAAGCACTCGATCAGTATTTTGATGAAATAATGACTCTGGCACCAGCAGAGGGGAATAATCCTGTTCAATTACTTTCTGATTTTGCCAATGAAGCTAAATGCTTCCCAGTGTTATTTCCACAGGGATGGAATACATACCATGAAAATCGAGACAGGCGTTTGACATTGTCAAGATATTTTAACAACCGGATTTTGCATGCTGACGGTAGGTTTGCACAGAATGTAGAATATCTATATTTTTTGCGCAGTACATGTCTGAAATTCAACAGGTTGTGTCAAATGTATCTATTGCATTGTGTAAAGGAAAAAGTGGCTCTATGGTTAAAAAAGTGGTTTTGTTCTTTTTCATCCGCAGATATGCGATGGAATGATCTTCTTTTTAGTATTTTGAAACAAGAAGGAAGAACACAGACAATAGAACAATTACAATGGGCAGATAGGTGTGAGCTTTTGCGTCGCAATCCTGTCACAGCACAAGAATGTTGGATTTTCGGTGGCATTGGTTTTTAAGGGAGGTACTTAAGTCTTCATACCATCCAATAGGTCAAATTAAGGATTATTTTTATCGTGTTTAATTTCAGCAGCGTGGTTCACCACATGTCCATTGCCTGTTTTGGATTGAGAATGCCCCACTAATTGATAGAAATACAGATGAAGAGGTCATTCAATTTATTGATAAATATGTAACTTGTGAATTACCATCACAGGATGACTCGTTATTGGAGATTGTTACATCTGTGCAGCAGCATTCAAAACGCCATTCCAAAACTTGTAAAAAGAAAAATACGGTGTGTCGATTTAATTTTCCCAGACCAGTATCTGCTCGAACCTTTATATGTCGTGGTAAAAGTGATGTAAAAAGTCAGTGTAACTGTCATGCAGATAAGACTGATAATGTAACTAATAAATGTGCATGTGGAAATCAGGGTCTGACAGATTTTAAAATGAATGGAGGAAAAGGCAGGTAAAATTTTGTTAGCTATTAAAAAGGCTCTTTCAGAAGAGAATTGCAATTATAACAGTGTGAAACATTTGTTTAAACATTTAAGTATAGATCAATAAATATTTAAACTTGCATATAAATCTGTGAGTAGAAATACACAAGTTGTGCTAAAAGAGAGGTCAGTAAGGTTTGGATCAATCAGTATAGCAAGCCACTATTAAAGTGTTGGAATGCAAATGTAGATATCCAGTATGTTGTAGATGCATATTCTTGTGTAGTCTATATCATTTCTTATATATCAAAGTCAGAAAGAGAAATAGGATTGTTGTTAAACAATGCACAAAGAGAAGCACTTAAAGAGGGAAATGTTAGTGCAAAAGAGGCAGTGTTTATTTACATAATAGAGATGTGTGTGCTCAAGAATCTGTGTACAGGGTAACAAATATGCATCTGAAGAGTGTTCGAGGAAAGTTGTGTTTGTGCCAACAGGAGACAATATCATCAAAATGAGTCTTCCTTTAAATGTGTTGAAGCAAAAAGCAACATCAAATAACCTTACAACAAAAGACATGTGGATGACTAGTATTGTAGATCGCTATAAGAACAGACCAGTTGATTTAACGATATGTGTATGGCAACATTTGCATCAGAATATCGCATTTTAAGTAAAAATGAAAAATCCAAAAGTCCACCTAAATTACAAAATGAATATGGTTTTATCACAAAAAGAACACGAACGCAACCTGCAGTTGTTCGTTATGTGCGCTTTTCTGAGGAAAAAAATCCCGAATTGTTTTATCAAAGTAGTATGCAGTTGTTTTTACCATACTGTATAGATACAGAACTAAAATCTCTAAACTGTGAGACATTTGAACAATTTACAGAAATGGTCATGTAACATTTAGTGATGGATCCAGACATTCAGTCAAGTCAGTAGTTGATGTAAATAGAAAGAAATTTGAAATGGAAGCAGATGAATTAGATAATATCCAAGAGACTATAGACAGTAAGGGTGTAATAGTAGATGGCTGGTGTGACCTGTGCCCAGAGCAAGAGTTAGAGCGGTTACTTTGTGTAGAGGAAATAAAAGAAAGAAAACAGCTAGTGGAAGAACAAAATGAAAATGCCAGACTTAGCATCAGTTAGAGGAAAAGTTGCACACTTGGAAAAGAAAAATAATATAATGTGTAGAAGCGATGGCTTGACCTTAATTAGATCTTTAAATGATACACAATTATCTTTTTTTTTTTTTTTTTTTTATCAAATTCGACAATGGTGCTTAGATAAAATAATGTAGAAAACCCCAGATCCATTACATATATTTATTACTGGTGGTGCAGGAACAGGAAAAAGTCATTAATTAAAGCTATTCAATATGAAGCAATAAGGTTACTATCAACAGTGTGTCGTCATCCTGACAATACATGGATTTTATTAACTGCTCCTACTGGGTGAAGAAAAGCTTAATTGTTTGCGTGCTAAATATGGTGATCTGCAGATTTTGATAATAGATGAAATCTCCATGGTTGATCACAACCTATTAGCATATATTCATGGTAGGTTAAGACAGATTAAACAAACTGGTGACTTTTCTCCCTTTGGAAATGTAAGTGTCATTGCAGTTGGAGATTTATTCAGTTGCCTCCAGTTAAAGGAAAACCCCTGTATGTTGACATACAGTGAGGAAAATACGTATTTGAACACCCTGCTATTTTGCAAGTTCTCCCATTTAGAAATCATGGAGGGTCTGAAATTGTCATCGTAGGTGCATGTCCACTGTGAGAGATATAATCTAAAAAAAAAAAATCCAGAAATCACAATATGATTTTAAAACTATTTATTTGTATGATACAGCTGCAAATAAGTATTGAACACCTGTCTATCAGCTAGAATTCTGACGCTAAAAGACCTGTTAGTCTGCCTTTAAAATGTCCACCTCCACTACATTTATTATCCTAAATTAGATGCACCTGTTTGAGGTCGTTATCTGCATAAAGACACCTGTCCACCTCATACAATCAGTAAGAATCCAACTACTAACATGGCCAAGACCAAAGAGCTGTCCAACGACACTAGAGACAAAATTGTACACCTCCACAAGGCTGGAAAGGGCTACGGGGAAATTGCCAAGCAGCTTGGTGAAAAAAGGTCCACTGTTGGAGCAATCATTAGAAAATGGAAGAAGCTAAACATGACTGTCAATCTCCCTCGGACTGGGGCTCCATGCAAGATCTCACCTCGTAGGATCTCAATGATCCTAAGGAAGGTGAAAAATCAGCCCAGAACCACACGGGAGGAGCTGGTCAATGACCTGAAAAGAGCTGGGACCACCTTTTCCAAGGTTACTGTTGGTAATACACCAAGATGTCATGGTTTGAAATCATGCATGGCACGGAAGGTTTCCCTGCTTAATCCAGCACATGTCCAGGCACGTCTTAAGTTTGCCAATGACCATTTGAATGATCCAGAGGAGTCATGGGAGAAAGTCATGTGGTCAGATGAGACCAAAATAGAACTTTTGGGACATAATTCCACTAAACGTGTTTGGAGGAAGAAGAATGATGAGTACCATTGCAAGAACACCATCTCTACTGTGAAGCATGGGGGTGGTAGCATCATGCTTTGTAGGTGTTTTTCTGCACATGGGACAGGGCGACTGCACTGTTAAGGAGCGGATGTATTGTGAGATTTTGGGGAACTACCTCCTTCCCTCAGTTAGAGCATTGAAGATGGGTCGAGGCTGGGTCTTCCAACATGACAATGACCCGAAGCACACAGCCAGGATAACCAAGGAGTGGCTCTGTAAGAAGCATATCAAGGTTCTGGCATGGCCTAGTTAGTCTCCATACCTAAACCCAATAGAGAATCTTTGGAGGGAGCTCAAACTCCGTGTTTCTCAGCGACAATCCAGAAACCTGACTGATCTAGAGAAGATCTGTGTGGAGGAGTGGGCCAAAATCCCTCGTGCAGTGTGTGCAAACCTGGTGAAAAACGTTTGACCTCTGTAATTGCAAACAAAGGCTACTGTACCAAATATTAACATTGACTTTCTCAGGTGTTCAAATACTCATTTGCAGCTGTATCATACAAATAAATAGTTTAAAAATCATACATTGTAATTTCTGTTTTTTTTTTATTTTTTATTATGTCTCTCACAGTGGACATGCACCTACGATGACGACAATTTCAGATCCCTCCATGATTTCTAAGTGGGAGAACTTGCAAAATAGCAGGGTGTTCAAATACTTATTTTCCTCACTGTACTAGGTATTAACCTATGGTCTACTTTATTTTCAGTCGTGAAACTGAAAGTAATAGACAAAAAGATATGTTTGCAGAGTTACTAAATAGAATATGAATTCATACAAAAATGGAACCAATGTTAAACAGTGACATTGAGTTATTAAAAAACTGTGAAACCAATGAAGACAGCTCAGCTTTACACATATTTCCAACTAACAGACAGGTAAATGAGCATAAAATGTTCAGCAACTATGTAATGCGTGCCCTGAATATGTTGAAATTGAAGCTGAAGATTTTACACATAACAACAAGACAGGGAAATTTGAATTGAAAAATGGTCATCATTCCAAAACATATAATACATATTTAGATGAAACACTGCTTCTAGGGAAAGGTGCTTGCGTAATGCTATGTAAAAAAGTAGATGTAAAATGTTTGTGAGAGGGCTACATTATTTGAGAAATGGTGTTCAGCGAGTGGTGTGCAGAGTTTTGAGCAACTTAAGGAACTCATACTATTCGAGGACTTTAAGTCTTGCTTAACTGAACAACTCGTCGTGTATCTAAACGAGCAGAAGCTCAATGTTCTGTATAGAGCTGCCGTGTTGGCTGATGAGTTTGTGTTGACTTAAAACTGTGTTTAGTTCCTCGTTCTACAATGGCGTGTCCGTGCGGCTATTAAGAGCACTTAAGAGACTTCCAAAATCCATTGTTTCCACTGACAGTCCTCCTGAAACTCGTGTGTTTTTACTGCCACAAAAAAGGTTATATAATTGCTGTGTGCCCAATGTTAAAACGGAAAAATAAGGGACAGGATGCTTCAGTTGAGACATCTGAGCCCACCAATCCGATTACTGTTTACCCAAACCGCTCGGCACGGTCTGGGTAATATCCGGCGGAGTGCCATATCTACGCCGCATGATGTCACATGACGTCAGGTGGACGTGAACGCACAAAAAAACACAAAAGGACAAAACTCCGGAGACACGGGCGTGTGACCTGTCTAAACACTCGCACGGGGAGGCGAGTTGGATGCTGGGTCATGTGATTACGCCATGTGACATCACCTGCCCAGCCCCCTGTCTGTATTTGCTCTGATCTCTGGTATAACTGCTAGTACTTTACTCTGACCTCTGGTATAACTGCTTTTATTAATTTACTTTGATCACTGGTATAACTGTTAATAATTTACCCTGATCTCTGGTATAACTGCTATTATTAATTTTCTCTGACCTCTTTTATAACTGCTATTAATAATTTACTCTGACCTCTGGTATAACTGTTATTAATTTACTCTGATCTCTGGTATAACTGTAATTAATTTACCCTGATCTCTGGTATAACTGTTATTAATTTACTCTGACCTCTGGTATAACTACTATTACTTTACTCTGACCCATGGTATAACTGATATATCAATTATTATTGTTTTTTATAATTATCATTATTATTATTATTATTATTATTATTATTATTATTAGCAGAAGCTGAAGTATGGGATTACACAATGGAAAGTCAAAAGCGGAGTCAAACAGTATAATGGGGATTCTGGGGCTGCTTCTTCCTACAGTCTATCAACATGATCCGTGAGTCAGACATGTCTTGTGTCACTGTGGTGAAATCATGTCATTTACATTCGGTTTGACAGCAACTTCATTCAGTTTCTATTTATGGCCTCAGGTGTGATACTGTACCTCCTTTGCAAGAAGTGTTGGTTTGGGGCATAGGTCCTGCTTTATTTGTTTAAAGGATCAATTCCTCCAAGCCTTATTGCTGCTCTTTTCTCATTGGATTTCAGCAGAATACACATTCTGCCACATCCAGAAAAGAAAAGAATAAATGTAAGAGCAGCCAGAGAGCAGAGCTGTATATAAGTGTACAGAGATCTGATACTTCAGTAGAAACTTAACTGTAATGGACGGTGAAGATGGAGAGTCATGATTCCAGCAGGTTCAGCATGGTTTGTAGGTGTGCTGGTGCTATACAAATATAAGAAACTATAAAAACGTGCCCTTTTATTCTCATCTAATCTAAATGTGTGTTGCGTTCTAATCTATTTGTGTGTGAGTGTGCATGGAAAGAGAAAGAAAAGAGGAGAAAGAAGGAGAACCTCGTGATGCTTGTCATCGTTTTCATTGCTTGTGCTACATAAATATCACTGCGAAACGATTCAAAAGCAGGACCTCCAGAGCGCCTGCAAACTGCGCTGCCAAAGACATTGCCAAAATGCCTTAGTGTAAGAGAACGTCCTGGTTCTTCCACCCTGTAGGGGAAAGTGGATTGGATCTCTGGAGCATAAAAAAAAGTTTTAAGGGACTCATGCTCTGGAGCTCAGCAGAGCCTCTGTGCTCTTTTGGTCTTGAGATGTTGCATGGTGAGCCTCTGGTTCTTCTGTTTTTCAGGGGGATTTTATCTAAGGAACATTATACAAATTTCAGGGACTCTGAAGCTCAGACAAGCCGCTGCACATTGTTCGGCACGTGCGACGTCGGATGGTGATGTCCTGGATCTGCTGCACTACAGTGCATAATACCGTAAGGTTTTATCACGGTATTCAATTCTGTGGAAAAATGTTTTTATATGGTGTACGACACGGAAATAAGAAGTTAAATTACATTTATCTTCCTGAATCGCACTGGATGGTTCTGGAAGATGAGAGAACATGTTGGACGTGTTCTGGTGTTTGGCTGCTACTTTCCCTACCACATGTTTCACACAAAGGAAATTGTCTTCCACCAGCAGTCCCTCAGCATTTTCCGCTACCCAAAATATTTTCAAACCTTTGACTTTAGCCTTTTAAAAGGGGCATAAATTATCGTCAGTGTTCCACCTTACGCCATGCTTCTCCTCCACGTGGAGACTGTTTACGTCAGAGTGCGCATGTGTCTTTTACACAGCACACACGCAGTGTACTAGCATGAAAAAGCAGCTAAGACACGTTCTAAACTTCTACATTTGGATCTACAATTATTCACGCTATTTTGAAATGTCTGCGATAACAATACTGTGCATATTCATTACTGCGATTTACTGCATTACCGAATACCGGCACACGTCTTATACTAATCTATCGATATATATCCCTGTGAAACCCCCTTTCAAGAAGTTTTGGTTGCTAGCATAGGTTCTGATATCAGTAGGTGAAAGATCATGCTTTCCGATCCTTATGGTTCCATTTTCTTCTGTTTTTCCAGTGAATTCTCATGCTCCACATTAAGAAAAAAAAAGAATAAATGTGAGAGCAGGCAGAGAGCAGAGCTGTTTATAAGTGTACAGACATCTGATACTTCAGTAGAAACTTAACTCTCATGGACTGTGAAGATGGAGAGTCATGATTTCAGCAGGACTCCATGCCACCACTAGCACAAAGAATAATACATTGGTTAGAATGAAAGTTTAGGAAGCAGAAACATCATGTCAAACCAAATGAAATTTACCTAGCGGTTCTGATTTCACCACAGTGACACAAGACATGTCTCTGGACCCTGAACCATGAGCACTGACTCCCCATAGAACCATAATCTGACGTGGCTTAGTGCACACAAACGCCCTGGTTCTGTCACCTTGTAAAGGATTTGGCCTTCATCTCTGCAGCCTGATAAAACATTACAAAGACTCATCCTCTGGAGCTCAGAGCAGCCACGGTGTTCATTTAGGTGCATGGGATCCCCTCCCACAATATCCAACATCCCATGCCCAGAAGAGAGCACCGTGGCTGCTATGAGCTCCAGGGGAATCTCCATAGGAGTTTGAAATTCCTCAACAAGGCAACAGAACCAGAGGGGGGAGGGTGCAGGGAAAGAGAAAGAAAAGCCCATGAATCAGCTCCCTTTCTCTGGCTCAAACCTCCAGACGCACATAGGCGTTTCGAGTGCTTGGCCCCCTTCGATCGCTACCGTCCCCCAATATCCCGACGACACATCAATTAAGAACCTATAAAGTTGAACTTCCAGAACGCCTGCAAAAAGCCATCTGACGACCTGGAACGGTGCAAGCCGACGCCCTGGTTCTGCCACGCCGTCACGGATTTGGACTTTGTCTCTCACGCCAGACACTTTGTCATATATCAAAGCAAACAGAGCTTCGGGGTGAATTGCATCATGGGAGATGTCATTACCCTTCTTGTGCAGAAGGGCATTATGGGTATCAAAATGGGCTGGGTCATCAAAATACATGAAGGGGGACTTGTGACATATCGACGGACGGAGGGAGTTGGACTGTGGGTAATATAATGACGTCACGTGACGTCACGTTAAGCCACGCCCCCTCCATTAGTCCAAATAAGCACAAAAAAAACCATGCTCAGAAATGGGCGTGTGATATGTCAAAGTACTCGGCACAGTGGGGGAAGTTGAACCCCTGCTAAATCGAAGACGTCACGTGACGTCACAGGCCACGCCCACCGAGCAAACCTATTAGCTTACCGTGTCCCAGACGTGTGACACATCAAACCGCTCGGCACGGTCCGGGTAATATCCGGCGGAGTGCCATATCTACGCCGCGTGACGTCACATGACGTCAGGTGGACGTGAAAGCACAAAAAAACACAAAACGACAAAACTCCGGAGACACGGGCTTGTGACCTGTCTAAACACTCGCACGACGAGGCAAGTTGGACGCTGGGTCATGTGATTACGCAATGTGACATCACTGCCCGCCGTTGTCTGTCTTTACTCTGATCTCTGGTATAACTGCTATTAATTTACACTGACCTCTGGTATAACTGTTATTAATTTACTCTGACCTCTGGTATAACTGCTATTAATTTACACTTATCTCTGGTATAACTGCTATTAATAATTTTCTCTGATCTCTGGTATAACTGTTATTAATTTACTCTGATCTCTGGTATAACTGTTATTAATTTATTCTGACCTCTGGTATAACTGTTATTAATTTACTCAGACCTCTGGTATAACTGCTATTATTAATTTTCTCTGATCTCTGGTATAACTGCTATTATTAATTTAATCTGATTTCCGGTATAACTGTTATTAATTTACTCTGACCTCTGGTATAACTGTTATTAATTTACTCTCACCTCTGGTATAACTGCTATTAATTTACTTTGACCTCTGGTATAACTTAAAATTTTGGTCTGTATTTTAAAACTATTATTTTAGTCTGACCTCTGGGATAACTGTTATTAAGATAAGATCTACCTTTATTCAATGCAATTCAATTCATTTATATTTTTATTGCGCTTTTAATGAACATTGTTTCTAAGCAGCTTTAAACATATAATGTGGTGATTAAAAGTGAATATGTTCTTTATAAGTAAGTTTGTTGAGCAAGCCGGTGGCGACTGTGGCAAGGAAAAACTCCCCTAGATGGCTTAAGGAACAAACCTTGATTGGAACCAGACTCAAGAGGGAACCCATTCTCATCTGGGTTGCACCAAATGTCCATATATCAAATCAAATCAAATGTATCACATACACATAAATACAGAGTATGTAACCCTAGTTCCCTGAGGGCACGAGACGCTGCGTCGAAACGCTTTGGGAACGCGCCTGAGTGTTCATGCTCTGAATAATGTGTGTAATCAGTCAAAAATTGGACGCTGGTCGTCACCGATGAGTTGACGTCACGACCAGGAGTATAAAGCGCATATGAGAAAAGCCAGCGGCAGCTTCTGTAAGGGATAAGGAAGCGCTGCAAGGACGCCGGAGGCTCATTAGCAGGGAGGCCTTGCTTGGGAGAGCCGTAGCAGACGAGCAGCTGATGGGACCTTCTCCAAGGACCCGTCCTGTGGACGTAGGTGTCCAGTGCACGCACCGGGCAGAGACGATTGAGCTTCTCCTGGTCTGGTGACATGCCCCTCCACAGCCAGATCCCCAGAAAGTTCCGTGTCAGGATCTATTCGCCGAAGCCTTCCTGTTAGAGATGACAGTCCTCTCACGAGTGGGAGATAGTGGGATAGTGGCAGAGTGTCGCGACACTGCGTTTATGAACCTTCTGATGGGAGACGGAGGGCTGCGGCTGCGGCTGAGCCCGCCAAGAAGCCCCATGTGAGCGGCGTGAGAGGTAACGCTGGAATGCCGCCACCTGTTTCTTATTTTCCTGAAACCTCTCAACCACCGAATGTACGGAATCGACGAAAAGGCCAGAAGGAGTTAGCGAAGCATCCAGCAATACTGCCCTGTCCCTACCAGTCATGTCTGATATCGTGAGCCACAGGTGCCTTTCTGTAGACACCAGGGCAGCCATAGACCGGGCAATGGCCCTAGCGGTCTCCTTAGTGGCTCTGAGAGCCAGATCCCCGTACGGCGAAGCTCATCAAAATGGCCGTCAATGGCACCCCCACATACAACTCACACAGCAGGTCAGCCTGATATGCCTGCAACACAGCCATGGTGTGCACGCAAGCAGCAGCTTGACCTGCTGAAGCATAGGCTTTACACACGAGCGCAGATGTATTACGCAGGGGCTTCGTGAGTAATGTCGGGGTCTTAAGGGAAGAGACAACTACGGGAGGGAGATAGGTGGCAAGTATCTCTTCAACCTGATGCATAGCCTCATAACCATATTCTTTCCGCCCAAAAATGTGGGAATACACAGTAGAAGTGGGGGTGAAGGGGCGGGCTGAGTAAGTTTTAACGCATGTCTTAGACACTCGGTGTGTTTGTCGGGAAAAAAGTGAAGAACCCGACTCGGAGGCTGTGACATGAGCCCGCAAAGTTATATCGAGCTTGGCAACCGTGCGCGTTACAACCTCCGAAAGCTCCTCGGCTTCCGTACTATCAACTGTCTTGCTGACGTTCAGGAGAAGGTTGTTCTCCTAGCACCATCTCTACAGGTATTTAACCTCCTGTAGGTAGGCAGTTGTTGGAGATCAGGCCCACCACAACAGTGTCGTAAGCAAACTGTATGATATGGAGTCCGGAGTCAATGTAGCAGTCTGTTGACATAAATTCCTGTCATATTCCTGTCATCCTCAAAGCTCCCGTTCTTACTCCGGAATTTCATGGAACCACCCAAGGCGTTGATGGGAAACCGTACCAAGCTGCACAGAGTGGCCTCCCACCGAAGAGAACACCATCCAGAGGCAGGCCTGGACGAAGTGGAAAGATCACGGAGAGGAGAGGGGCAGAAACAGTGGCCACTCGAACCTCAGGAGCGTATATACACAACACAGCGTATTAATACAAAAGATGAGGAAAGACACCACGAGTAAGTAGTTACTCGTAATAGATTTGTTATTTTAGTAGGAACTCTCCATAAGAAAGTGGTCCAGAACAAAATGCATGGACAAATGCGTTTCTCTGGCATGCAGCACAGCAATGATTGGTGTTTATCAGAATTCATGCAAAGGTTCCCAACACTGCATGAATACTGATAAACATACCAATCAGATCTCTATATACACCTATTTTCTGCATATAGAGATCTGATATTTCAGTAGAATACTTAACTGTCATATACTGTGGAGAGGGAGAGCTGGGAATCAGCAGTGGCTCCACTTGACCTCCACTTGCAAAAAGAATCACAAATTGAGTTTGGGAATAAAAAAAGGCCAGATTCTTTACATGCTTGTACATAAAGAAATACTCACCTTTCATGCAGTTAAAAATCTGTACCAACAGCCGTCTGTATGCCCAGTCTCTGTACACTAGAGATTCATTCAGATACAAACCTGGTGCTCAAACATGGTGAAAACTAATTCTCAGTGCTCATGGGTACTTTAAAGCTTGGTCATTTCTATCATGCTGTGCACACATTCACTCGGTCCACCCTTCTCCACACCACTACACAAACTTCATCACTATGCACTCATTCATTCATCTGCCCTTCTCTTCTGAATACATGAACTAGGAGGAGAGATGAGCAAATATAGGGTAAGAGAACGAAGGGAGTAGGAGGAGAGGTAAGCAAAAATAGGCTAAGGGAAAGAAGGGAGTAGGAGGAGAGGTAAGCAAAAATATGGTAAGGGAAAGAAGGGAGTAGGAGGAGAGATGAGCAAAATTAGGATAAGGGAAAGAAGTGAGTAGGAAGAGAGATAAGCAAAAATATGTTAAGGGAAAGAAGGGAGTAGGAGGAGAGGTAAGCAAAAATAGGGTAAGGGAAAGAAGGGAGTAGGAGAAGTAAGCAAAAATAGGGTAAGGGAAAGAAGGGAGTAGGAGGAGAGGTAAGCAAAAATAGGGTAAGGGAAAGAAGGGAGTAGGAGGAAAGGTAAGCAAAAAAAACGTTAAGGGAATAAGGTAGAAGCAGGAGAAATGAGAAAAAAACAGGGTAAGGGAAAGAAGGGATTAGGAAGAGAGATAAGAAAAACAGGGAAAGAGAAAGAAGGCAGAGAATGGCAATCAAAAGCCAGTCAGTGCACTGGTTCTGCCTCGGGTTCTGCCGCCCAGCGCGAATAATATATGTGTACTGTTCTAATCTATTGTGCAAAAAGCCAGGCAACGTGGCTTAGTGCACACAAACGCCCTGGTTCTGTCACCTTGTAAAGGATTTGGCCTTCATCTCTGCAGCCTGATAAAACATTACAAAGACTCATCCTCTGGAGCTCAGAGCAGCCACGGTGTTCATTTAGGTGCATGGGATCCCCTCCCACAATATCCAACATCCCATGCCCAGAAGAGAGCACCGTGGCTGCTATGAGCTCCAGGGGAATCTCCATAGTAGTTTGAAATTCCCCAACAAAGCAACAGAACCAGAGGGGGGAGGGTGTAGGGAAAGAGAAAGAAAAGCCCATGAATCAGCTTCCTTTCTCTGGCTAAACCCTCCAGACGCACATAGGCGTTTCGAGTGCTTGGCCCCCTTCGATCGCTACCGTCCCCCAATATCCCGACGACACATCAATTAAGAACCTATAAAGTTGAACCTCCAGAACGCTTGCAAAAAGCCATCTGACGGCCTGGAACGGTGCAAGGCGACGCCCTGGTTCTGCCACGCCGTCACGGATTTGGACTTTGTCTCTCACGCCAGGCACTTTGTCATATATCAAAGCAAACAGCCCTTTGGGGTGAATTGCATCATGGGAGATGTCATTACCCTTCTTGTGCAGAAGGGCATTATGGGTATCAAAATGGGCGCGGTCATCAAAATACATGAAGGGGGACTTGTGACATATCGACGGACTCAGCGTAGCATAGGGAGTTGGACTGTGGGTAATATAATGACGTCACGTGACGTCACGTTAAGCCACGCCCCCACCATTATTCCAAATAAGCACAAAAAAGAACATGCTCAGAAATGGGCGTGTGATATGTCAAAGTACTCGGCACAGTGGGGGAAGTTGAACCCTGGCTAAATCGAAGACGTCACGTGACGTCACAGGCCACGCCCACCGAGCAAACCTATTAGCTTAGCGTGTCCCTAAACTCGTTTTGACCCGGTCGTGTGACACATCAAACCGCTCGGCACGGTCTGGGTAATATCCGGCGGAGTGCCATGTCTACGCCGCGTGACGTCACATGACGTCAGGTGGACGTGAATGCACAAAAAACACGAAACGACAAAACTCCGGAGACACGGGCGTGTGACACGTCTAAACACTCGGCACAGCGAGGCGAGTTGGACGCTGGGTCATGTGATTATGCCATGTGAAATCACCTGCCCCAACCCCTATCTGTCTTTGCTCTGATCTCTGGTATAACTGCTGTTAATTTAGTCTGACCTCTGGTATAACTGCCATAACTTTAACTTTACCTTGACCTCTGGTATAACTGTTATTAATTTACTTTGACCTCTGGTGTAACTGCTATAAATCATTTACTCTGATTTCTGGTATGAATGTTATTCATTTACTTTGACCTCTGGTATAACTGTTATTAATTTACTTTGACCTCTGGTATAACTGCTATTAATTTACTCTGATCTCGGTATAACTGTTATTAATTTACTCTGACCTCTGGTATAACTGTTATTAAATTACTCTGACCTCTGGTATAACTGTTATTAATTTACTCTGACCTCTGGTATAACTGTTATTAATTTACTCTGACCTCTGGTATAACTGCTATTATTAATTTACCCTGACTCTGGTTTAACTGTTATTAATTTACTCTGACCTCTGGTATAACTGCTATTAATAATTTTCTCTGATCTCTGGTATAACTGTTAATAATTTACTCTGACCTCTGGCATACCTGATTTTATTAATTTACTCTAACCTCTGGTATAACTGCTATTAATTTACTCTGATCTCCGGTATAACTGCTATTAATTTACTCTGACCTCTGGTATAACTGTTATTAATTTACTCTGACCTCTGGTATAACTGTTATTAATTTACTCTGACCTCTGGTAAAACTGTTATTAATTTACTCCGACCTCTGGTATAACTGCTTTTAATAATTTTCTCTGATCTCTGGTATAACTGTTATTAATTTACTCTGACCTCTGATATAACTGTTATTAATTTACTCTGACCTCTGGTATAACTGTTATGAATTTACTCTAACCTCTGTTATAACTGTTATTAATTTACTCTGACCTCTGGTATAACTGCTATTAATAATTTACTCTGATCTCTGGTATAACTGCTATTAATAATTTACTCTGACCTCTGGTATAACTGCCATAACTTTAACTTTACCCTGACCTCTGGTATGACTGTTATTAATTTACTTTGACCTCTGGTATAACTGTTATAAATAATTTACTCTGATTTCTTGTATAACTATTATTAATTTACTCTGACCTCTGGTATAACTGCTAATAATAATTTATTCTGATCTCTGGTATAACTGCTATTAAATTAATTTGACCTCTGGTATAACTGCTGTTAATTTACTCTGACCTCTGGTATAACTGTTATTAATTTACTCTGACCTCTGGTATAACTGCTAATAATAATTTACTTTGACCTCTGGTATAACTGCTATTGATAATTTACTCTAACCTCTGGTATAACTGCTATTAATAAATTACTCTGACCTCTGGTATAACTGATATATCAATTATTATTGTTTTTTATAATTATCATTATCATTATTATTATTATTATTATTATTATTATTTTTATTATTATTATCATTAGCAGAAGCTGAAGTATGGGATTACACAATGGAAAGTCAAAAGCGGAGTCACACAGTATAATGGGGATTCTGGGGCTCGTTCTTCCTACAGTCTATCAACATGATCCGTGAGTCAGACATGTCTTGTGTCACTGTGGTGAAATCATGTCATTTACATTCGGTTTGACAGAAACTTTATTCAGTTTCTATTTATGGCCTCAGGTGTGATACTGTACCTCCTTTGCAAGAAGTGTTGGTTTGGGGCATAGGTCCTGCTTTATTTGTTTAAAGGATCAATTCCTCCAAGCCTTATTGCTGCTCTTTTCTCATTGGATTTCAGCAGAATACACATTCTGCCACATCCAGAAAAGAAAAGAATAAATGTAAGAGCAGCCAGAGAGCAGAGCTGTATATAAGTGTACAGAAATCGTCTCAAGGTTACGAACGTAACCCTAGTTCCCGAGGGAACGAGACACTGCGTCGAAACGCTATGGGAACGCCCCTGCGTGACCACGCTCTGAACCACGTGTGAAATCTAGCCAATAGGCAAGCCGTGACGTCATAGACAGGCGACGTCGCGTAAACCAGGAAGCTACAAGATGGCTGTGCGGTGGTAGCGACATTAGCTTCTGCAAAGAGAGAAGGTAAGCGCCGCAGGGATGCAGGGAGTGTGGCACGGAGACGCAGCGTCTCGTTCCCTCGGGGAACTAGGGTTACGTTCGTAACCTTGAGACGTTCCCCTTCAGGAACTCGAGCTGCGTCGAAACGCTATGGGAACGAGTGGCCAATCACGCCACACTGACCAGACCCTGCCAAAGAGTGAGGGCCTCGGCACCAGCACGCAGGACAGAGGAGCCAGGGGTGGCTCCGAGGCCGAGGCCATAGAACCTGACAAAGGTCAGCGGGGTGGACCAACCCGCAGCGTCACAGACGTCCCGGAGTGACACCATGTGTACCTGGCCGCAGAGGCCGCCACACTCCGGCGGGGCGAGCCCTGACCGCGATCGGAGCGGGGACCAGGACTCGCAGCCGAACAACTGCACCAACCACCTCCAAGGACTCGTCCTGTGGAGATAAGCACCCAGTGCTCGCACTGGACACAGCCGGGTCTCGTAACCCCTGGTTGGGGGCCATAACAGAGGAGGGCAGAATGCCTGTAACACGACACATCGTGTGGGAGCACCCGGCCTCGTGTAAGAACACTCTGGCCATGCCATGGGGCAACTCCAGGTGGGACGAGGCAACTGCCAAGTCCCAGACAGGCACTCCGAGTCGTGTCCCGGGCCACAGCCTCCGGGCGCCGCGGAGGAAACGTGTCACCAATGGGACCTACCCAGCGAACACAGAAACCCTCAGGGTCGAAGGGTTAACCCTGAGGCAAACTGCACCTGCAAAAACACCAGAACTGAACCGACCGGGCAGTCATCTGGGTCCAAGTCATGGTGCTCACACCGTGACGCGAACAGTCGCCATCGTGCGGCGTACGACCTCCTCATGGAGGGAGCTCTGGAGTGGAGAGGGGCCTCTACTACCTCGGTAGTGAGAACAGCCGCTACAAACCGTGTCCCCTCAGGGGCCACAGGCTCCACAACACCGGGCGGGGGTGAACCAGGGTTCCGCCGCCCACAAGGTGCCACCCGGAGGAGACAGACTCCCTACCGGAAAAACTTTCCCAGAACTCCAGAGAGCAGCGCAATCGGGGGAAAGGCGTACAGGCGTAGCCTCGGCCTAGACCGTCCCACGGCAGCCACTGTCTCGACAGGGCGACTGCTCAGACATCCAACCGACCCCTGCGCCCGTTGCTCACAAGGGCGAGACCGGAGGACCCCCCGGTGGACGATGTACGAGACCACCGCAGCATTGTCCGAGCGGACCAACACATAGCGATCTCTAAGGACTGGGAGGAAGTGTTGTAACCCCAACAACACTGCCAGCACCTCCCGGCAACCTATGTGCCACAAGAGACGCGGGCCGCTCCACAGACCCTGGGCGGAGTGGCCACTCATGACCGCTCCCCACCCCGTGAGGGAAGCGTCCGTCGTTAGCGTTACGCGACGACAAGGAGTCCCTAAAACGGGGCCTCAAGACAGAACGTAGGGTTTCACCATACAACCAAGGCTCAAAGGGCACACCGTGAGACCTTGATGTGACGATACCGACTCCCCCAGGGGGAGAACCCTCCTGCCCGGAGCCACCACCGGAGGGGCCACATGCGGAGAAAGCCGAGTGGAAATACGCTGGACGCTGCCGACATGAGACCCAGCAGCCTCTGGAACTGCCTCACAGTGACTAGGTGGCCTGCCCCTACCCTCCTGACAGCAGAGAGGATGACTACAAACCGGGCGGGAGACAACCGTGCCCGCAACTCGGCCGAGCCCACACCACGCCGAGAAAGTGGCCCTCCGCGCTGGGAAAAGTACACACTACCGGCGTCTCAGTCTGAACCCAGTACCCTCATGCAGGCGAGAACAGCATCTCAACGCCGAACCGCCAGCTGCTCAAACGAGCCAACATCAACCAATCGTTGATATAATACAGAACGTGGAAGCCCTGAAGCCGCAGCGGGGTCAGTGCCGCGTCCACGCACTCTGTGAAGGCACGGGGTGAGGGCGCTAGGCCGCACGAAAGGATCGATATTGGAAAGCTCCGCCCCGAAAGCAACCTCAGGAACCTCCCGTGCGCGGTGAAGGACGGCTGCATGGGAGCATGCAACCACCAGATCTAGCGTATGACAAACCAGTCCTCGGACCTGATCCGAGACACGACCTCTCTAAACGAGAAACCTGAACCCGAGCCTCAAAAGTGAGTGGTTCAGTAGCAGAGATCCAGAATGGGATGTAACCCACCGTCCTTCGGAACAACGAAGCATGGGCTGTAGCAGCCTGACTCGCAAACTGAGGGGGGAACCACCTCGATGGCCGTTCCCCAGGAGTGTGCGCACTTCTGTTCCAGGACAGAGCCTGCACGGGTCCCGCCAGGGCGGGACACACCCGTCGAGCTGGGGAGGAGAAGATGCGAACCGAATCGCGCAGCCCTTCTCCACAGTACGCAGGACCCCGAGAGACTCCAGGCAGCCCTACAGACTGACAGAAAGTCTCCACAGGGAGAACCAACCCCTCGGGGCTGGCCCCCGACCCACTCAGAGCGGCTGGAGCGGTGCTCTGCAGCCGACCACACCTCCTGAGAGGCGGCGGAACCCCCCGTCCGCAGCGATCATACGGGCGGAATACGGGGAGCAAACCGCTGAAGAAGCTGTGCCTGAACACGACCCGTGGCAGGGCTAACAGACAGTCCTCCTGAACCGAACGGCAGGAGCAGCGTACTGCGGCCGTTGAAGCCCCTGAGAGGCGACGGATGATCTCATCCGCAACGAACTGTCGGGCGGAAATAAGGGAGTTAACCGCTAGAGGGAGGCAGCGTCCTGAACACCCTGTGGCAGGGCCGACAGGCCGGCCTCCCGGCGGTGCAGGGAGGGACGAGCACCGTAGCATGAGGTGCGCACCGCCCTCCAAGATGCAAGCCATCAGGCCACGCACCACAGCCCGTCCACTAGAGGCGAGGACGACCTCAGGCCGTCTAGCCCTCCTCGGGCCTAGAGAGTCACCAGGGGCCCCTAGGACCGCCCGCGGAGTCGGGTGGCAACACTCTCACCGGGCTATCTCGCTGTGCCTGGACGTACCAGGGCGCGGCTGCCGCCGAGCAGCCCCATCGGAGCAGCGAGGAACTACCACTGAAACGCCACTGCGGTCTCCTGAACCCGCCAGCAATCGCCCTTACCCACAGCGTCACCAGGTCAGGCCAGGAGGGACACCATGACGCTCAGAAGGAAGCTCGCATCATCCCCATAGCAGGCCAGCCTGGTATGCCTGCAACACACTCATCGTGTGGAAGCAACCCGTAGCCTGACCCGCCGCGCAGCGCTACCCACCAGAGCCGAGCGGCGCTTCGTAGGCAAACCGATAGCCGTCACAGACGTAACACTCGGGGAGAGATAGCTAGCTAGCGTCTCTACCACAAGCGGCAACGTCCCGTAGCCGCGCCACGCAGCTCCAATAACATTCGCGCACAGCGAAAGAAATCGGAAAAGCACGCGCGGCCACGGGCCTCCCAGGACCCAGACACCTCGGTGCACAGATCAGGGGAGGCGCTGAGGCTGTGACACAGTGCAGGAAACGCACAACCAGCTCACTGGCGCGCGCTGCTCCCGCCACACGACCGGCCAAGCTAATCCAGCTCGGATCCGGCCCGTGCCACGACCACAAGGAGCTCCATATACAGCACAGGCTGTGAGGAGTCCGCAGGCTCGCCAGCATCCACCAGCTCATCCTCCTCGGAGAGAGAGACATGTAATGCTGCGCCGCCCGCACCGGGAGAAGAAGCAGCCACCAGGCATGCTTCCCCAAAAGAACCGATACCAAACGAGCGCTCTCCCCGTGGAACGGGAGCTCGCTAGCAGCCGGGAGCGCATAGCCACACGGCTAAAAGCTAACAGCCGATACCATCGAGAGCCAAAGCCTCGAGGGAGAGCGCTCACCTCGGAGAGCGCTCTCTGAAATTCTCCCACCTCAGAGGAAGAATACGGAGCACCGCGAACGCACCGGGGGAAGAACCGTTCTCAAACGAGCGCAATCCCCGGGGGACGGGAGCTCGGCTAGCAGCCGGGAGCGCATAGCCACACGGCTAAATGCTAACAGCGGATACCATCGAGAGCAAAAGCCGCGAGGAAGAGCGCTCACCTCGGAGAGCGCTCTCTGAAATCCTCCTACTCGGAGGAAGAATACGGAGCACCGCGTCACACGCACCGGAGAAGAACCGCTAAACGAGCGCACTCCCCGGGAACGGGAGCTCGCCTCGCAGCCGGGAGCGCATAGCCGCACGGCTAAAATGCTAACAACCGATACCCTCGAGAGCCACTAAGCACGCTCCTAAGCTAAGCAAACAACACATCGGCTGCGTGCCACCCCCCCGAAATAGATCGGGGCAAGCAGGAGACACGCAGATGGAATTCTGCCTGCATATAAGCTCATGACTGCACAGATAACACACTCAAAGCGCTTACCTGAACGAGCAGAAGCTAATGTCGCTACCACCGCACAGCCATCTTGTAGCTTCTGGTTTACGCGACGTCGCCTGTCTATGACGTCACGGCTTGCCTATTGGCTAGATTTCACACGTGGTTCAGAGCGTGGTCACGCAGGGGCGTTCCCATAGCGTTTCGACGCAGCTCGAGTTCCTGAAGGGGAACTGATACTTCAGTAGAAACTTTACTGTAATGGACGGTGAAGGTGGAGAGTCATGATTCCAGCAGGTTCAGCATGGTTTGTAGGTGTGCTGGTGCTATACAAATATAAGAAACTATAAAACGTGCCCTTTTTATCTCATCTCATCTAAATGTGTGTTGCGTTCTAATCTATTTGTGTGTGAGTGAGAAAGAAAAGAGGAGAAAGAGGAGAACTTGTGATGCTTGTCATCGTTTTCATTGCTTGTGCTACATAAAGATCACTGCGAAACGATCAAAAGCAGGACCTCCAGAGCGCCTGCAAACTGCGCTGCCAAGACATTGCCAAATGCCTTAGTGTAAGAGAACGTCCTGGTTCTTCCACCCTGTAGGGGAAAGTGGATTGGATCTCTGGAGCATGAAAAAAAGTTTTAAGGGACTCATGCTCTGGAGCTCAGCAGAGCCTCTGTGCTCTTTGGTTTGAGATGTTGCATGGTGAGCTCTGGTTCTTCTGTTTTTCAGGGGGATTTTATCTAAGGAACATTATACAATTTCAGGGACTCTGAGCCAGACAAGCGCTGCACATTGTCGGCACGTGCGACGTCGGATGTGATGTCCTGGATCTGCTGCACTACAGTGCATAATACGTAAGGTTTTATCACGGTATTCAATTCTGTGGAAAATGTTTTTATATGGTGTACGACACGGAAATAAGAGTTAAATTACATTATCTTCCTGAATCGCACTGGATGTTCTGGAAGATGAGAGAACATGTTGGACGTGTTCTGGTGTTTGGCTGCTACTTTCCCTACCACATGTTTCACACAAAAGAAATTGTCTTCCACCAGCAGTCCCTCAGCATTTTCCGCTACCCCCAAAATATTTTCAACCTTTGACTTTAGCCTTTTAAAAGGGGCATAAATTATC
>JBCEWE010000147.1:0-32500 GCA_039877035.1 Silurus lanzhouensis
CTCTCTCTCTCTCCCCCCTCTCTCTCTCCTTCTCTCTCTCTCTCTCTCTCTCTCTCCTCTCTCTCTCTCTCTCTCTTCTCTCTCTCTCTATCTTACTTTCTTAGTCCTCATTGTTCCAGCAAGACACCAGCAGGCTCCTTACGTTTTTTTTCCAAGTTTGAGAATGGAAATCTACGGATGGCTGTTCACATTCGCAGGTGAACTTCAGCATTAAAATTAACACTGTAATCCCACCACCATGATCCCACCACCATGTTCACATCTCCATGTTCACATCTCCATGCTCGAACCACCATTATCCCACCACCTTGTTCTCTCATCACCATGATCCCACCACCGTCATCCTATTACCATGAGCCCTCCTCCCTGAGCCTACCACCATGTTCCCTCCACCATGATCCCACCTCTATTATCCCACCTCCATTATCCCTCCACCATGATCCCACCTCCATGATCCCACCTCTATTATCCCACCTCTATGAGCCCACCACCAAGATCCCACCTCCATGATCCCTCCACCATGATCCCACCTCCATGATCCCACCTCCATGATCCCTCAACCACTTTCTTTCTCTCAGTCTCTCCTTCCCTCCTTCTTCTCTTCTTCTTCTCTCCGCTTTTATCTCTCCTTTAGATACGAGTATGATCTGATTGTTAATGCTGACGTGAACTCCTCGTCTCATCACCAGTGGTTTTATTTTGAGGTCAGTGGGATAACAGCCAACGTCCCGTATCGCTTCAACATCATTAACTGTGAGAAAGGCAACAGCCAGTTCAACTACGGTACACACACACACACACACACACACACACACACACACACACACACACACACACACACACAAACACACACACAAACACATCCTCCATTCATTAACTAATAAACCAATTAAACAATTAACTGGATCCTTAATTCATTTATAAAAGTTAGAATTTTGATTAATAGGTAATAAAGTATTTAAAAAATTAAGTGTGTGTGTGTGTGTGTGTGTGTGTGTGTGTGTGTGTGTATATATATGTGTGTGTGTTAGGCATGCAGCCTGTAGTGTATTCTGTAAAAGAAGCACTTGAAGGAAGACCTCAATGGGTTCGAACTGGAACTGAGATCTGCTACTACAGGTAACACACACACACACACACACACACACACACACACACACACACACACACACACACACACACGCAGACACATGCACACACGCAGACAAGCACGCAGACACGCACGTGAGACTTAATAACAGCACACAGCTGTGTGTTTCTGTGTACTCAAGACTAAAAGCTCTTATCCACTTCCTGTTTCCTGTTAGGAATCATTTCCGTCCATGTGAAGGTCACAGAGGTCACCGCCTTTACACCTTGACTTTCACCATGACCTTTAAGCACGAGGAGGACGTGTGTTACATGGCGTATCATTATCCGTACACTTTCTCTGGGCTGCAGGTGTGTGTGTGTGTGTGTGTGTGTGTGTGTGTGTGTGTGTGTGTAGTTACAGTTATTGATTAAACATGTTATATTGCTGTTGGTGTCTTCAGTCTCACCTCCAGATGTTGCAGAAGTCCATCGACCCGCAGAAGGTTTTCTTCCGTCAGCAGACGCTGTGTAACACACTCGGGGGAAACGTCTGTCCTCTTATCACCATCACGGCCACGCCCACCTCACACACTTTCACACACCTGCACCAGCTCCGTGAGTGTGTGTGAGAGTGTGTCTGTGTGTGTGTGTGTGTGTGTGTGTGTATAAAAGTATGACACACCCACGATTTTCTTTATTCATATGCCCCTTTCTTTCTTTCTTTCTTTCTTTCTTTCTTTCTTTCTTTCTTTCTTTCTTTCTTTCTTTCTTTCTTTCTTTCTTTCTTTCCCTTGTCTTTCTTTCCATGCTTTTTTTCTTCCCTCCTCTAATCCTTACTTTTATCCTTCCTTAATATCTTTGTTCATTCCTTCCTTGCTTTACTTATATATGTGTGTGTGTGTGTGTGTGTGTGTGTGTGTATGTGTGTGTGTGTGTGTGTATGTATGTATGTATGTAGGAAACCGGCCGTGTGTGTTCCTGACAGCGAGGGTGCACCCCGGTGAGTGTAATTCCAGCTGGGTGATGAAGGGGACGCTAGAGTTCCTGTGCAGTGATGACGCCGTGGCCGAGAGTCTCAGAGAATCTTTCATCTTCAAAATCATCCCCATGCTGAACCCTGATGGAGTGATACATGGCAAGTAGGTACACACACACACACACACACACACACAAAACATTAACATGTCCGAGCACACACTTCCCAATAAGTTCTAGGGGTCACATTCGAGCAGAGCCGAGCCAATCTGAGGTGAGCTGATCCAAGTCAGTCTGAGCTGAACAAAGTCAATCCGAGCTGATCCGGTCTGAGCTGAGTTATTCCGAGCCGATCCGATCTGAATTATTCCGAGCTGATCCGATATGAGCTGAGTTATTCCGAGCCGATCCGATCTAAATTATTCCGAGCTGATCCGGTCTGAGCTGAGTTATTCCGAGCCGATCCGATCTGAATTATTCAGAGACGATCTGAGCCGAGTTATTCCGAGTCAATTTGAGCCGAGTTATTCCGAGTTGATATGATCTGAGCTGAGTTTTTCCGAGTAGATTCGATTTGAGCTGAGCTCATTCTGAGGTGAGTGGAGCAAATTTGAGTTAGTTGATCCAAGCTAAGCTGGACTAAGCTTATCCGCCAGGTGGCCAGGTAAAGTTTATCTGATCTGAGCTGATCTGAGCAAAAGTTTATCTGATCTGAGCTGAGCTGGTCAAAGCTGAGCTGGACTGAGCTGATCTGATCCGCTGTACTCGTCCTCTGCTGAAACGTGAAAAGGCAGTGATGTTGATCAGTATTAAAATGTTAGTGATGCATGGGGGCGGTGCACTGCATGACACTGACGTATTGCGTCTGCCCCTTGGGCTTCTGGGATACGTGGCAGTGATGGATGGATCTGTGCTTGTGCAGTTCATCATTGTGAGAGAAATAACAGTGACCACAGCCAAGCTTCACCCAGCCAAACACACTCCTCTGTCATTCTCTCTTTCTTTTTCTCTTTGTCTCAGCCTGCAACACTCGGGGTAACGAACCCTTTACCTACAGAGACTCCGCGCTGCCACAACAGCAAGGACAGGAAGTGAATCACAGCTAGCTTTATTTATAGTTTCTATAGTAACCGCTCGTTCACTCGGTCATCACATGTGCCTGTAAAACAATTCTGTTAATGTCGACATGGCGATGTTTCTGTTTCTGTAACAGTTACGGAAGGAGTCTCCAGTTCCAGCTGTAACTTTGTAGGTTTTATGCAGCATTACTTATAACTAAACATTGATAAAAATGATGGCATATCATGCTTAAATAAAGAAAAGGTGAAACTACACTCTACAGAACAACTGCCATTTTGATGTGAGCCTCCTGTCATCTTATTTGAGCTGTAATGTATATAATTAGAATAAAATATTCTACAGAATAATTTACCTATTCACAAGGGTGCCACCAGGGGGCGCTGCTGAAACACGCTAAAAATACACTCTATGGACAAAAGTATTGGGACACCCGACTTTTTATTCCACCTTTATGTGGAGACACACAATCGTATCGAACAGCTCTGAATGCTGGAGCATGAAATTTCCGCTTCACTTAAACCAGGAGACCCCAAACATGTTCCAGCATGACGATGCCCCTGCACACAAAACCAGCACAATGAAGATCTGATTTCCATGCGTTGGAAGATGTGGAAGATCTCCTGCTTTAGAGCTCCAACCCTATTAAACATGATGAATGTGAACTCTGACTGCACCCCAGGAACCTCCTCACCTTCTCACCTACATCAGACTTTACTAACACCCTTGTGGCTAAATGAATCTCTACCGAATCTCTATAAAATTGAGTGGAACATCTTACCAGAAGAGTGGAGCTTATTAAAAGAGGAAAAGGAGAATAAATGTGGAATTGGATGTTCAAAAAGAAGTACAAAGCAATCATGGTGGTCTCTCTCGCTGCTCCGTGTCCGGATCTGATCGGAAGGTGTGGAAGAGTCGTAACAGACTTTATAATGCTGCACAAACCCAGATTTACACAGCTGGAGGTCAGTGCTGCTCTGAAGCACAGCTCGATCTTCACCACTCAGCAGCTCTGATCAATCGTCTCCCTGACCTCTGCTCCATCTCTTTCTCTCCTCCATGTCTTCAACACATTCACTCGATTGTAAAATGCAGGACCTTCACCGGACCTGTCTCTCGGTTATCTTTTTTTAATTTTCGGTTCTTTTGTTCAGCGCCAGAATGACGTCTGGAAATCGCTGTGAGACGAGGAGAAGAAAAGACATGGCAGCATGGAGGATTAACAGGAACGTTCATGTACAGCATATTCGTGGTGTTACAAAGCACCGATACTGGAGGCTCCTTTCTTTAGCGTTGCATGAACACCACACACGTTCATGTGAACGAGCTGTTACGGATGAAGTTGATGATGATGAGTTTTTACCTGAATTTCCACGAGCACTAGTGAAGTGAGCATCGTGATGAGTTTGGTGTGTGATGTGCATTTTTCTGAACATAATCTCTTCAGCTGAAGCTCTTTAGCTCATGTTTTCCAGCCTGAGTTGTAGAAGCATGTATCAGGTCATCAGAGGGGGAGGAGCAGGGGGTGGGGTAGTTAGGGGTTTGTTTGGAGGTGACATGAGGGTGGATGAGACTAGAAGCTGCAAGAAAAATAGCAGTCTGATCGTGGTGTTTCTGCAGGGGAGCGCAGCGGTGCGGGTTCCTGCAGGAGCCTGATTGCTGCTCGGGCTTGCTCGGCCATGATGAGGTGTGAGGAGATGTCATAAATCCACTGTGCTCCATCAGATCTCTGCAGCCTTCCCCGATCTCCCCACTTCCCCTCCAGCATTAAAAGGTCTTCTCTTTCTTTCTGAAAGAGACTCGAGTGTATTCATCAGCACTGTTCCCCTCGAGGTCTGCAGGTCCTTCAGTATCGAGAACACACTGCTTTGTCTCGCATCGTTCTGTGTGAGTGTTTGGTTATTTTTAAGTGAAGCGTTTTTAAATAGCAGTGAATAAAAATATGTAAAGCTGAAAGATGAATAAAAATCACCTGAAAGAAAATAAACAGTACTTAACATACATTATAATTTGAGTAATAAGGGACACTGTGGCCACGCCTCCTTCACCAGGAGTAGCAGATACATAGACCACGCCTCCTTCACTAGGAGCAGCAGATACATAGACCACGCCTCCTTCACTAGGAGTAGCAGATACATAGACCATGCCTCCTTCACTAGGAGTAGCAGATACATAGGCCACGCCTCCTTCACTAGGGGTAGCAGATACATAGGCCACGCCTCCTTCACCAGGAGTAGCAGATAAGTGGGCAACACCTCCTTCACTAGGAGTAGCAGATACATAAGCCACGCCTCCTTCACTAAAGCTAACAGATATTGAGGCCACACCTCTTAACTGAAATAAACATATACGTAGGCCACGCCTCCCTAAATAGCACAGGAAGTAGGATGGGTAGATTGTGTATTAAAGTGTGTGTGTTCTCCAGCTGCGAGAAAATGCATTTAAATTAATCCTAAACCCGAGCAGCAGATGAAGTTTATCTGTGGACGTGATGATTTCAGTTTATTGACACCGATCAGCGTTTTTACTTTCAGCATCTTAAACAGGAAAAGGTTTGAAATAGCGTTTTGTTCTGGGAATATTCCCATTCCCACGTCGTCTCCGGAGCGCTGTGTTTTTCCTCCGCGTGTCTTATCGCTCGTGAGCTCGCTGCTTGACCGCGCCTGTAATCACGGCCGGAGATAAAGCCGGAGAAGGAGCTGAAGCGGAGCGCCGGCGTAGCGAGTGTCACAGGAAATTACAGAAACGCAGAGATTACAGGCAGAACCGACAGATACCACACGTTCCAGGACACATTCATTAACTAATGGCACCCTGCTGTTCAGCACTGATAAGCAGCCGTGTAATCTCACAGCCAGAAATGCCACGAGACAATAAAGCTTCAATCTGCTCTCACGCACCGCTCGCTTAATGACGCGCAGATACGAGTCACAACCTTCACTGGTTTCCTCTTCCTCCTCTTCCTCATCCTCCCCCTCTTCCTCATCCTCCTTTTCATCCTCCCTCTCTTCCTCCTCCTTCTCCTCTTCATCCTCATCCTCCATTTCATCCTCCCCCTCTTCCTCATCCTCCTTTTCATCCTCCCTCTCTTCCTCCTCCTTCTCCTCTTCATCCTCATCCTCCATTTCATCCTCCCCCTCTTCCTCATCCTCCTTTTCATCCTCCCTCTCTTCCTCCTCCTTCTCCTCTTCATCCTCATCCTCCATTTCATCCTCCCGCTCTTCCTCATCCTCCTTTTCATCCTCCCTCTCTTCCTCCTCCTTCTCCTCTTCATCCTCATCCTCCATTTCATCCTCCCCTTCTTCCTCAGCCTCCTCCTCTTATCCTCATCCTTCTTTTCATCCTCCCCCTCTTCCTCCTCCTCCTCCTCTTCATCATCATACTCTTTTTCATCCTCCCCTCTTCCTCCTCCTCTTCATCCTCATACTCCTTTTCATCCTCCCCCTCTTCCTCAGCCTCCTTTTTATCCTCCCCCCTTCCTCTTCATCCTCATCCTCCTTTTTATCCTCCCCCTCTTCCTCATCCTCTTCCTCCTCCTCCTTCTCCTCCTTATCCTTTTATACATCCTTCCCCCTTCATCCTCATCTTCATCCTCCCCCTCTTCCTCCTCTTTCTCATCCTCCCACTCTTCTTTCTCTTCCTCGTCCTCTTTTTCATCCTCCCCCTCTTCCTCATCCTTTTCCTCCTCTTTTTCCTTCTCCTCTTCCTCATTCTCTTACTCCTCCTCCTTTTCATCCTCTTTTTCATCCTCCTCCTCTTTCTTATCCTCTCTCCTCCTCTTCCTCATCCTCCTTCTCTTTTTTATCCTTCTCCTTTTTCTCCTCCTCCTCTTTCTCCTCATCTTACTCCTTCTCCTCCTCTTCCTCATCCTCCTTCTCTTTTTTCTTCTCCTCCTCCTCCTTTTACTCCTTCTCCCCCTCTTCCTCATCCTCCTTCTCTTTATCCTCCTCTTCTCCCTCCTTCTTTTCTTCCTCATCCAGTTTCTCCTCCTTTTCTTCATCTTACTCATCCTTCTCCTTCTACTCATTCTTCTCTTCTTCCTCTTCTTCCACTTTCTCCTTCTCCTCCACCCTTTTCTCATCATCCTACTCATCCTTCTCTTCTTCCCCAGTTTCCTCTATCTTCTCCTCCTCCTCATCCTCTTACTCATCCCTCTCTTCTTCCTCCTCATTATTCTTCTCCTCCTCTTCTCCTCATCTTCCTAATTCTCCTTTTCTTCTTCCTCCTCACCTTCCTTATCCTCCTTATATTCATCCTCCTCCTCCTCTTACTCATCCCTCTCTTCTTCCTCCTCCTCTTAATCGTCTTCCTGCTCCTCCTCATCATCATTTTTCTCCTCCTCCAGCGTTACATGTGACTGGTATGAATCCCTGACACTGGAGACTAAATGTTACCTAAACACATTTCTCCTTATTCCTCAGATACTTTTTGTTGCTATAGAAACAACAGCATTATTATAAACCTGAGCTTCTGTCAGAGCTGCTGATGTAGAGAATTAATCAACACCTTCGTCTCTCCCTTCAATCAGAATGCAGGAAAGAAGGTGTGCAGTGGATTAAAAACTGATGAAATATCTACACTTTATAGAAAAGTTCAGCAGAAAAGGTTCATGTGGGAACTAAGTTTAAAAAAGGGTTCAGTGTCGACAAAATATTGAAACCGGAAATCGTTATTAAATCTTAGAAAGTCAGCTCCATGAAGATCTGCTTTCCATGGTTTGGAAGATGTGAAAGATCTGCTATACCGCTCCAACCCTATTGAACATAATGAATATGAATATGAATATGAATATGAGCAATCTGATGTTCAGGTGTCCACAAACCTCTTAGGTGATATTGTGTATCTACTACAGTATAAAGTATTAAATAAATATTTTACGGAAAGTTTCACTCAACAAATCCTTTATTGTTACAAATCATGCTTTTTGCTTTAATGTAACAGAAAGTGGATAAAAACCACACATCAGCTTCATGAGCGTCCCTCAGACCCTGTCGGTTCTCTCCGCAATAAAGGAGGCTCTAATCAGCATGTGCTGAAGAACGGATTTGAATAAAATGCAATATTTCCGAGTGGAAAATAACGAGGCGTGCAATTATTCAGCACGGGTCTCGGACAGTCTGAAAAATCCACCTCGGTCTCGAAAACAAAAATGTGCAAATGTATTCGTCTGTTTTGTTCTGAGGAGGAATGTAAATCTGAGGAATGGAAATGTACCTGCTCAGGACGACCCTGATGACATTGGCTCGTTGCCTGAGCTCGCTCCGTAACGCTCACTTCAGATCTCATAAAGTGCTTATACACAGCGTCGAGCGCTCAACACGCGAGCCGGCCTCGTGCGAGCTTTAAATCATCGGAGCCGCGGCATTAACACCACCACCTCCTGTTCCACTGCTTTAAACCAAAGTGAAAAATACATTTGAAATGCATTAATGCTCAATGCTTTAACAACCATTTGGCCAAAAGAAATGAATGTTCACAACACATTTATTTCACTTTGTGTTTCGTTAAATCATATTTACTCACTGATCCATAAATATACAAAATAAAAGTTGATATGTGGCCAAAGGTGTGAGTTTTTTAATGTCCCATTCTGCATTTAGTCCTAATGTGCTGTTATAATGAGCTCCACTCTTCAGGGAAGATGTTCCACTAGATTTTGTGGAGATGTGTGAGATTTCGTTCAGCTACAAGGGCGTTAGTAAAGTCTAATTGGAAGGTCATGAGTTCAAATCCAAGCACCACCAAGCTGCCACTGCTGGGCCCCTGAGCAAGGCCCTTAACCTTCAATTGCTCAGCTGTATAACTGGATTGTGATTGGCTGGATGGTCATGTGTGAATAGTGGATTCTGATTGGCTGGAAGGAGTTCAGGTGTGAATGCTGGATTGTGATTGGCTGGAGGGAGTTCAGGTGTGAATGCTGGATTGTGATTGGCTGGAAGGAGTTCAGGTGTGAATGCTGGATTGTGATTGGCTGGAAGGAGTTCAGGTGTGAATGCTGGATTGTGATTGGCTGGAAGGAGTTCAGGTGTGAATAGTAGATTGTGATTGGCTGGAAGGAGTTCAGGTGTGAATAGTAGATTGTGATTGGCTGGAAGGAGTTCAGGTGTGAATGCTGGATTGTGATTGGCTGGAAGGAGTTCAGGTGTGAATAGTAGATTGTGATTGGCTGGAAGGAGTTCAGGTGTGAATGCTGAATTGTGATTGGCTGGAAGGAGTTCATGTGTGAATGCTGGATTGTGATTGGCTGGAAGGAGTTCAGGTGTGAATGCTGGATTGTGATTGGCTGGAAGGAGTTCAGGTGTGAATGCTGGATTGTGATTGGCTGGAAGGAGTTCAGGTGTGAATGCTGGATTGTGATTGGCTGGAAGGAGTTCAGGTGTGAATGCTGGATTGTGATTGGCTGGAAGGAGTTCAGGTGTGAATGCTGGATTGTGATTGGCTGGAAGGACTTCAGGTGTGAATGCTGGATTGTGATTGGCTGGAAGGAGTTTAGGTGTGAATGCTGGATTGTGATTGGCTGAAAGGAGTTCAGGTGTGAATGCTGGATTGTGATTGGCTGGAAGGAGTTCAGGTGTGAATAGTAGATTGTGATTGGCTGGAAGGAGTTCAGGTGTGAATGCTGGATTGTGATTGGCTGGAAGGAGTTCAGGTGTGAATAGTGGATTGTGATTGGCTGGAAGGAGTTCAGGTGTGAATGCTGGATTGTGATTGGCTGGAAGGAGTTCAGGTGTAAATGCTGGATTGTGATTGGCTGGAAGGAGTTCAGGTGTGAATAGTGGATTGTGATTGGCTGGAAGGAGTTCAGGTGTGAATAGTAGATTGTGATTGGCTGGAAGGAGTTCAGGTGTGAATGCTGGATTGTGATTGGCTGGAAGGAGTTCAGGTGTGAATGCTGGATTGTGATTGGCTGGAAGGAGTTTAGGTGTGAATGCTGGATTGTGATTGGCTGAAAGGAGTTCAGGTGTGAATGCTGGATTGTGATTGGCTGGAAGGAGTTCAGGTGTAAATGCTGGATTGTGATTGGCTGGAAGGAGTTCAGGTGTGAATGCTGGATTGTGATTGGCTGAAAGTTCAGGAGTAAAATGTGTGTCAATATATTTTCTATGAAATGTGATAATAAATAGGAATAAAATAAATAAGATAAATAATTAAATAATATAAAAATACAAATAAATAAAACTTTATAAATGTAAATTATTTATATGGAATATTTAAAAATTGAATTACACAGTATTTTGGTGCTTTTACTCACAAAATAGTTGCAGTCGCCTGATTTAGACTTTCACATAAACGCTGCTTGTTTTTCTGCTCTTTGAATTAAAATCCATCTTCCACACAGACTTCTGATCTCAGCTATCATCAGACTTTTCTCCCTCATCCTCATTTAGCAAGATTTCTCCGTTCCCTCTGTTGCCCTCAGCTCTCATTAAACACCCGAAGCCGAGTCTCTGTAAAGTGTGTGTATAAAGTGGGTGTACAGTTAAAAACTATGTGAATCAAGTAGTCGTGTGTTCCGATATAACGTGACAGGTTTGACAGTTTTCCTACCGTATTCCCGTATTTATTTTCCGCCGGTGCCATGACCCGGTTCGGCGACTCTGGATGTCTGTTAGATCTGAGAGTTGCGTCACATGAAAATGAGCTGGGTTTTGTTTGACAGAGCAGAATCCACAGATATTGTTGGCTTGAGAACTTGTTACTGAAGAATTAATTATTTAGAACTGAGCCAGAAGGGAAAAAAATCCTCATATGATCATTACAGTTTTTTTTCTATATCTGGTTTAAAAGATTTTTCCAGCTTGCTGTGGCTTCCTGAGAAAATAAAAACACCAGCTAACTGCTAGATAAATATATTGATATGCTTACTATAAACTGAGTGTGCTGTGCTACAGTGTAAGCAATATTTAATCAGCAGGATGTGGAATATACTGTACCTAGCACAGATACAAATAAATAAATAAACTTTCTTTCGGCTTCTCCCGTTAGGGGTCGCCACAGCGGATCCTCCGCACGTTTGATTTGGCACATGTTTTACGCTGGATGCCCTTACTAACGCAACCCTCCCCAATTTATCCGGGCTTGGGACCGGCACTGAGAGTGGCTGGGGATGGTTTCCTGACCGGGAATCGAACCCGGGTCGCAGCGCTGAGAGCACTAGACCACCAGGGGACCTAGATACAAATAAATAAATAAATGAAAAAAAAAAAAAAACACTTTAGAGTTCTTGGATACTACTGGTAGAACAACTATGAAAGTTTTAGCTAGGAACTAGGAGTACTATTGAAAGTACAGCTAGTAACAGTGCAATTAGAGAAATTAAACTTTGGACCTTGAAAAACTATGGAAAGTACTGCTAGCAACCAGAAGAAAACCCAAACCCTAGGAAAATTATAGCTAGTATCTTTGAAAACTATGGAGATTACAGCTGAGAGCTAGAAGAACTATGCAAGGTACTTCTAGGAACTAAAAGATCTAGGGACATTCTAGCTAGGACCTAGAAGAACCAGAGAAAAGGAGAACTTAGTACACACATCTGGACCCACACATCTGTCCTCTGTAGAATGTGGAATAGACATGAATTCCATGCCTGCAGTTATTCATGAATACAGAAACCCTGTGTTGGATATACCTGGATAAAATATGTGAAAGTGTGTGTGTGTGTGTGTGTGTGTGTGTGTGTGTGTGTGTGTGTGTGTGTGTGTGCGAGATTGAGCCGAGTCAGTGAGTAATGTGTGAATGACGTCTCATACTGCTGCTTTATAAGTTCTTGGAGTGAAATGTTGATCAGATGAACAGCAGATGAAAGTGCAACGAAGATCTTCAGATTAAACTGTCAGCCCTAATATGATGGATTCACTCCTCGCTTCAGATCTCTGAACATACTCAGGCACCCCCCGGCTGCTCATCAGGGATAAATACACATAATTCACTTTAAATCTTAACTTCTGTAAACCTGCTTTGAGACAATGTCCATTGTGAAAAGTGCTCCAGAAATAAACTTGACTTGAACTTGAACATACTCACGTTTCCCTCTTAATGTTGCTCAGGCTGATATTTCAGGTTCTGCAAAATAAAGAACTTGTAATGGGTAGAAACCTCGACCTAAATGTAATGAAATAGCAAAAACAAAAAAAGCACATTTTATGATGTGCAAATGCAAATATTAGCATTTCAACATTTCACCAACACAAATTTATTTTGTAGCAGGAGAATCAGGGAAATTCCAGCTAGGAACTAGGAGAACCAGGGACGGTTCAAAAAGAAACTAGGTGAACCAGTAAATTCCAGCTAGGAAATAGGAAAACCAGGGAAATTCTGATTAGGAAATAGGAAAACCAGGGAAATTCCAGATAGGAACTAGGAGAACCAGTGAAAGTTTGGCAAAAAAAACCAAGAGAACTTAGGAAGCTAGAACTAGCAACAATGAGAAGTTACAAAACTATATGTCAGATGTAGAAGAAGTACAGAACTACAGCTAGAAACTGGAAGATATAAAAACACCAGAAGTAGGATCTATAGAAGCTAAAATCACTATAAGAAGGAACTATTGGAACTAAAGACACCATAAGTAGGAAGTTTGGAGCTAAAGACAGTGTAGATGAAGATGGAGATGAGGAACACTGATTATAAAACACAGTAATAAAGTGGCAGATGAATGTTCCTGCTGCTGTAAGTTACGTTCATCATCATGCTGCAGATTTCATGGAGCCTTTAGCTGCTTGTCTGTAACGACTCCCATTAAAACGTTCCCTGCTGAAAAACCCCCAAATGATGTCTGAGTTCTGATTGACGGCTTCATTGGCTGCTCAAACTGCACGCTTGTTGTTCGCAAACAGTTCTTTCAAAGAAAAATAACAAAAAAAAGCCGAAGCTGTGAAAAACACAGTGAATGATTCATGAGGTTTTAGCACTGACGCTGGGGCGAGAAATAAAAGTGCCCCCTGAAGAATTTGGCACAGCTGAACTCATGCATATTTACACAGAAAACACACACACACACACACACACACACACACACACACACACACACACAGGTGTGATTTCATTCTCTTTTTGTACAAACAAATGAATGATGTGAGCTGAATTTGTATTAAATAAATCGCCGCAATTAAAGCTAAATGGCTAATACCTCACGTGCTAGTTGCTAACCACTAATGCTAACATTCTTGTTGGATTTAGACCGCGATCTACAATTTTTTTTTAGCAAATGATCCAGGATCCGATTTTAAATAAGAAACTACTGCATACTAGCTAAGCTATTAATCCAGCCAGTCATGCTAATTAGATTTAAACAATTATCTAGCAATGTCATTTATTTAGCAAATGGTAGATTAGTTCAAGATCAGAATTTTAGCTTATCTAATTTAGCAAATCACAATGCTAGTTACATATAGAAAGCAGGCTAGCTCTATTATTTATAAATGTAACTAGCTGCTAGTTGCTGAATAAATTATGTGGCCACTAGATCTAACTAGCATAACTCGATAGTTTATCAGCTTAGCTACACCACATTTGTACACCAAATGTACACCACATTTGCTTGAAGAATTGGGTAGCAATAATTATTATCTTAGCTAAGCTCAGCAAACTTTTTTGCTGCCCAATGCTACAAATTACTGTGGTGTACACACCGCTAGTTTTTTTTAATACATTTTAGCTAATGAGTCATGCTAGTTAGATTTATTCAGCAAATGATCAAGTTTAAGGTACATTTTTGAGCAAAACTAATTTGCTAGCTAGCTACAGAGGTAGCTCAGTGGTTTAGAAGTTGCATTTATGAACAAAATGTTCAAATCCCAAAGCCATCAAACTGCCACTGCTCGGCCCCTGAGTAAGGCACCTGCCCAGGTGTATAAACAAAATCATTGTAAGTCACAGTAAATGTAAACTAGCGACTAATAATGCTAGTCACATTTAGACAGCTAGCTACATTATACTTATGTAAAATATTTTAGCTATGCTAATTATCTAGCGATTCATAATGCAGAAAAACAAATGTCCTAAATACGTTGGGATTTGCTGTTAGCTAAGCTAACCGAACAACCGAGTCGTGATATTGACATTCAGACAGCTAGCTAGCTGCGCGTTTTATTCAGCAAACGAGTCAGGATACTATTTTACTTAAGTTAATAGAATAGCGAGGTTATTGGCCGCTACAATGCTGCCTTTGTTTATTACGGAAGCAGTAAAACAATCTAATTAATATTTCACTGTGATTGTGTTTTTCAAAATATAAACATATAAAATATAAACATGTAATAATAATGAATTTAAAACTAGCATTATTGTTGAAGGAAAGGTCTTGTACAGTCTGTGTGAGTTATTAGCGAAGCGTCTGGGCTGATTAGCGTCTCGCGTCCTGAGCGGAAGAAAAGCCGTCACTCCAAATCAGACACAGTGATTCATCCTCAGCTCCGTTCACCGAACTGCATCCCTCTTCAATTAGCTCCAACAATAAGAACTCGTTATTGCATTACGCATTTCATATTTCACAGAAACCGCGGAGATCCTTCAGAGCAGTGATGAAGCGCCTGGGGAACTTGCAGCTGGGGAACGTGTTACCAGCGAATTATAGAGGAAGTGAAAAGCGGCGTGAGATCACTGCACACTTCCTGTTCTATAATTCATCTGTATCTTCTGGATGTATTGTTGAAGCCAAGGCTGAAATATAGCTGATGTTCCTCTCCACAAAGCGTTTCTGCCATCTCTCAAAGCTTCACACGTTTAAAAAAAACGTCCCATAGGAATGTAATTGAATAGTCAAGACATGCTAGCTGGTTTCTACCTCTGGTTTCGTTGGTTCTCCTGGCTTTAATTCACCTTGTATTGCTCTGGATCTTCTGATTATGTTTTATAGTTTCTCCTGGTTCTTTCTATATTTTCTCAGGTTCTCATAGTTACTGTCGGTATTTCCTCTGGTTCTCCTGGTCCCTGGATGACAAACTTGTGTGTTCCAACAACATTAATCCATTCCCCCCCTTTGATTGTGTATCAGTGCAGTTCCTTCATGTTGAAGAAACTGTAACACAGTCTGAATGTGAGGCCGAATGCTTCTCTATCTCATTCCAGGTGGCAGGAGAGTGAAGAGTGTGTGTGTGTGTGTGTGTGTGTATGTGTGTGTGATCAGCCACAATGCTGGTGGCTTTGCAGATGCAGCGTGTGGTGTAAATGTCCATTAAAGAGGGAAGAGAGACTCTGATGATCTTCTCAGTTGTCCTCATAATCCTCTGTAGGGTCTTGTGATCCGAGACGGTGCAGTTCCCAAACCAGGCAGTGATGCAGCTGCTCAGGATGCTCTCGATGGTCCTTCTGTAGAAGGTTGTGAGGATGTGTGGTGGAAGCTGTGCCTTCCTTAGCTTTCTCAGGAAGTAGCGACCCTGATGGGCTTTCCTTGTTATGGAGCCGGTGTTGAAGGAGCAGGTGAGGTTCTCTGCACGGTGAACACCAAAGTATTTGATGCTCTCCATGATCTCCACGGAGGAGCCGTTGAGGCAGCGGTCAATTTGTGTCTATCCATCTCTTTTATATATATATATATATATATATATACAGTATATATTAAGAGAAAGGTTGTTGGCTTTACACACATTTTATTAAAATCTGCACCTCCTCTCTATTTGCTGACTCGTCGTTCATGCTGATGAGACCCACCATGGACGTGTCATCAGCAAACATAATGATGTGATTGAAGCTGTGCATTGCTACACAGTTGTGGGTCAGCAGAGTGAACAGCAGGGTACTTAGTACACAGCCCTGAGGGGCTTCAGTTTCAGTGTGGTGGTGTTGGAGATGCTGTTTGTGATCCAGACTGACTGAGGTCTCCCAGTTAAAAAGTCCAGGATCCAGTTTCAGAGGGAGGTGTTCAGGCCCAACAGGCTCAGCTTTTTAGATGCTGAGGAATGATAGATTTGAATTCTGACCTTATGTTTATGAACAGCGTTTGTATGTATGAATCCTTGTGAGCATGCAGAGTCTTGGGTCTTGAGGAGTGCATGCACATTTCCAGTCATCCACGGTTTATGTTTGGGGCCTTAGATGATGTTCTTGGAGATGGTGACATCATTATCAGTAGCTTTTAGCCCAGCACTAGCCTTCCTCTTCTTCACGCACCGCTTTCGATGCCTGATCCTCTGTCCACCGTCCGCAAGCAATGGCGAGGTCTGGAGGCCTGGTCTTTAAAGCAAGTCGAAGGTCGCATAGCTTCTCCCACAAAATCATTAATGATGTTGTTGGCGTTATTGTTATATTTCTAAAGAGTCTTGTTGATGGTACACATGGACACTGGTTGCTCCGATGTCCATATGTTGAGTAAGATGGACTACAACATAAAAATAGCACACATTTGAATCTGGAGCAGCCGCTGTGGGCTACGGCTGTGCCGCCATCTTTGATCACCCGGGTTGTAATTTCTGGGTTCTTTTAGATGTTTATTTTAGTGAGCTGATTCTTCTTGTTGCTGGGTATAGTTTCATATGAGGAAGGATAAAACAGCTCCCCTTAGATTTATTAACTTCATTCCTGCGGTTTTTCTGGTTCTTCAAGTACCTAAAGTGGTGTGAAAAAGTGTTTGCCCCCTTCCTGATTTCATATTTTTTTGTACGTTTTCACATTTTAATGTTTCAGATCATCAAACTAATTTAAATATTAGTAAAAGAGAACACAAGTGAACACAACATGCAGGTTTCAAATGAAGGTTTTTATTATTAAGGAGAAAACTACATGGCCCCGTGTGAAAAAGTGTTTGCCCCCCTGTTAAAACTGTGGTTTATCACACCTGAGTTGAATTTCTCTTGCCACACCCAGGCCTGATTACTGCCACACCTGTTCACCATCAAGAAATCTCTTAAATAGGACCTGCCTGACAAAGTGAAGTAGACCAGAAGATCCTTAAAAGCCAGGATTATGCTGAAAGCCAAAGAAATTCTGAAACAAATGAGAAAGAAAGTAATGGAGATCTATTAGTCTGGAAAATGTTATAAAGTCATTTTCAAAGCTTTGGGACTTCAGAGAACCATAGTGAACATGGAACATTGGAGAACCTTCCCAGGAGTGACCAGCCGACCAAAATTACCCCAAGAGCACAGTGACGACTCATCCCAGAGGTCACAAAAGACCCACCAACAACATCCAAAGAACTGCAAGCCTTACTTATCTCAGTTAAGGTCAGTGTTCATGACTCCACCATAAGAATGAGACTCTGCAAAAATTGTCTGCATGTCAGAGTTCCAAGATGAAAACCGCTGCTGAGCAAAAAGAACATAAAGACTCTCAGTTTTGCCAGAAAACATCTTGATTGACCCAAGGACTTTTGGGAAAATACTCTGTGGACCGATGAGATAAAAGTTGACACCTTTTTGGAAGGTGTGTGTCCCATTACGTCCGGCATAAAAGTACCACCGCATTTCAGAAAAAGAACATCATACCAACAGTAAAATATGGTGGTGGTAGTGTGATGGTACCATGAATTTAGCTTTTTACCAAAAAATCCTGAAGAAGAATGTACAGCCATTTGTGCGTGACCTCAAACTGAAGCAAAATTGGGTTCTACAGCAGGACAATGATTCAAAACACACCAGCAAGTCCACCTCTGAATGGCTGAAGAAAAACAAAATGAAGACTTTGGAGTGGCGTAGTCAAAGACCTGAAATCCTATTGAGATGCTGTGGCATGACCTTAAAAAGGTGGTTCATGCTTGAAAACCCTCCAATGTGGCTGAAGTTATTAGGTTTAGGGGCAAACACTTTTTCACACAGGGCTATGTGGTTTTGGATTTTGTTTTTCCTCAATAATAAAAACCTTCATTTAAAAACTGCATGTTGTGTTCACTTGTGTTCTCTTTTACTAATATTTAAATTAGTTTGATGATCTGAAACATTAAAGTGTGAAAACATGCCAAAAAAGGGGGCAAACACTTTTTCACACCACTGTTGGTGTAGCTTTCCTTTTTCTCCAAGTTCCGAGCTGTCATTTTTCTGCTCCTCCTGGTTCTTGTAGTTCCTGATGTCTTTTATCACACAGCAGTAAGCTTTGGTTCTATGTGTACAACAGTAGATTCTGCAGTGTCGCAGCTCCAGGGCCACCAGGTTCAATCCAGGGTGGTCTGTTGTTTCTTCACAGTGCTTCAGTTTCCTCTAGGGGTAAATAACTTCTTCATTCCATTCCTTCCTTCTAAATTCTCCAGGCCTTTATTGGTCTCTCATGGGCACACCCATCCTGCTTATTTCTTAGCATATATTCCATTCTTTGATCTCCTTTCTCGTCCTTCTGTTTTTCATCCATCTCTCCTCTCTTTTTCTCTGTTTATTCTCATTCCCTTTTGAAGAACTCTTTGTGACAGCAGGTCTGATGGAGCATTTATTTTCTCCACATGGCTGAGCAGTGCCGCTTCATCACCTGTATGTAAGGGAGATTGAAATTGGTTTTGATTTGAATATTCAGATGTTTGCTTATTCGTCGCTGCTAGGTAAATAATTTATCTGAGGAAGGAGAGGAACTCAGGAGACGCTTTAATATTCCTCGTTTGGCTGGACGGCTTTGGAAAAAAATGGAGCGAATATAAGGGTGTGTAGGCAGCAATGCGATTTCCAATAAGCAAGATTGGTTTTGAGAGTCTGAGGCGTGATTTATGCTCGCTTTGTAATGAGTATTCAAATTTTCATTACGTTAATTCAGTTTTATAGAGTCGTACATCATGTCAAATGGTTTTACAGCATGATGAAATATTCAGTTGGCCTTATTACAGCTGGAGTCGAAACATAACTGCACAAGGATATATTGCAGCGTGATTTCAGATGTTGAGTTAACGTTAAAAGATGGAAAGCTAATTTAGAGATATGAATGTTTACCAGGATTTTCTAGCAACATCTTCAGTGGAGTCCAAAATGCTTTATAGTTCATTCATTATTGATCAAAACCTTCCACAATTTCAGCTCAATTCTATTCCTAAAAAACTCCATCAGTCTACAGAAACCGTCCACTTAAACCTTAAGACATAAACACTAAGCAGGACCTTGCACAAGACTAATGAGCCAAGGCCCCTCAGGATTAGGACTTTCCAGGTGTCAGAGTCCTGCAGACTGGGACTAATTAACACCCAGGGTTCTACAGACTTGAACTAATTAAGACTCTAAAACCTGAAGACTTGGACTAATTAAGATTTTGAGCCGTAAAGACTGAGACTCATTAAAATCCTGAGTCCTAAAGACTGGGGCTCATTAAGACTCTGAGTTCTAAAGACTAAGACTAATTATGCTCCTGAGTCCTAAAAACTGAGAGTAATTAAGACCCTATGTTTTAAAAACTGAAAGTAATTAAAACTCTGAGCCATAAGACTGGGAATAATTGATTCTCTCAACCCTAAAAACTGAGACTAATTAAGCCTCTGAGCTGTAAAACTGGGACTAATTAAGACTCTACACCCTTCAGACTGAGACTTATAAAGAAACTGAGTGCTAAAGACTGACTAATTAAGAGACTAAACCATAAAGGTGGGGACTAATTAGGATTTTAAACCCTAAAAACTGAAACTCATAAAGACTCTGATTAATTGGACTCTGAGCCCTAAGGACTGGGATAAATTAACACTCATTATGCTGCGGACTGGCATTAATTAGACACTAAACCCTAAATATTAAGACTAATTAAGTTCAGTTTCAGGTTTATTTGGGACTCTGGAGAGGAGGGATGCCCTCGGCGGGACTCTGGAGCGGCTTGGGAGCATGCTCAGTAGGGCAGACAGGCATAGAGGTGATCTTGGCAGGTCGGAAAAGCGAGGCAACGTCCCCAGTCAGGCAAAGGCTGAGGTTGGGCAGCGCTCAGGGGCCGGAGGGACAGTTGACTTAGGAGGTTATTTAAAACCTTTTGGTTTGCCATAGATTGTTCATGACGCACCCAAAAATTTTCTGCTGGGGGCTGAGCTTCAACATGTTGACTGTCTCGTTTGGGTCCCTGAACTGCTGGTTTGATGCGGAGCAAGCCCAGCGCTTTAATACATCCGCTGGGTCCATCTTCTGGCCAGATTATTCTGTCAGTGAACTCTCAGGAGCTATGTCAGGAATCTCACGGGACACGACGCAAGGCTAGATTATTCTGACAGTGATCTTGCGGGTGACTAGGTGAGTGAGGACCCAAATGCAGGATGTCACAGGGAAACAAGGCTTTAATATAAGGCAAACTGAGCAAAGAGGCAAAACTAAATCCAGGGTCAAAACACAGGCAAACAATCCAAAACCAGTGAACAGAACTAGAAAGGGCAGAGCAGAAACAAAAAACGAAAAACAGTCTAAAGTTCAAAACCAGAAACAGAGCAGAACAGGAACAGGAACAGGAATCCAGAGCAGGCAGGGTGGCAAGACATAATCCCAGGGACTTTAGGGAACCGGTGAGATAATCTAGCCCGGAGCTAAAGTCTCCGGTGTGCTTAAATACTGGGAGGCGCAGGACAAACACCAAGATGGCCGCCGACCCGGAAGTGTGCACCGCGAAACCGGAAGTGTGTGCTGTGTGCCCGGAAGATCCTAACAAGAACTAATTTAAACTATAATTCCTAAAGAATAGGAATAATTAGACACTGAGCCCTAAAGACTGGACTTATTAGACAGTAGGCCCTAAAGACTGAGACTATTTAGACACTGAGCCATAAAGACTGGGACTACTTAGACTCTGAGTCCTTAAGACTGGGGCTCATTGAGACTTTGAGTCCTAAAGACTAGCACTAAGTAAGACTGAGCCCTAAAGACTGAGACTAATTAAGACTTAGAGGACTGTGGAGTGGGATAATAGACTAACGACCCCCTATAACAGGTGTGTGATGGCTGCTGTACTGCAGTGGCTGAGCTGCAGTAGTGAACGATGTTAGCTTTGGAGAAACTCTTCCGCTCGTTTACTCGAATCTTTTTTATTTTTTATTCCTTCCTTCTCTCGGTGTCCAGTGTCTTCAGCGTATTCATTCCTTCTGTTCTCCACCTCTTTATTTTATCTCTCACTGGACTAAACGCTGTTTATGTTGCGTGTGTAGTCTGCAGAGGGCAGCGAGTCGCTAACCTCATTAAAGCACACGACAAAAACCAATTCACCCCTTAAACTGCAGGTCTCCGAGTCAATTCAACTGCTGAACTACATAAAAACAGTGTGTGTGTGTGTGTGTGTGTGTGTGTGTGTGTGTGTGTGTGTGTGTGTGTGAGAAGATGAGTCCCACTCTTCTGCCATGGAATGAACCATGAGGATCCACAACATTACTGATGTGCTTGAGGCAGAAACAGTCTTTCTTTCTTTCTTTCTTTCTTTCTTTCTGCTTACTTTTACAACTTTTTTATTTAATTTTTGAATTGTGAGCTTTTTCACCTTCATTTATTTAATTCTGTTTATTTTTTAAGAGACAAAATGTTTATTTCTGAAATAATAATAATAATAATACAAATAATAATGTGATTTTCATTGTTTTTTTCTTAAACTGAAGGTCACTCACTTGTTTATTCATTCATTTATTCATATTTATTTATTGATGTATTTGGGTATGTTTATTTGCCCAGTCATCGCTGCTCCCTCACTGCTGATGATCTGAACCGTCAGTGGCTGAAGCCGAGTCCCACCCTCAGTCCCACCATCTATCACGCAAAAGGACTGCTCTATTACCTCTGCAGCATCGGCAAAACCCCTCTGGTGAGGCCTGTGTGTGTGTGTGTGTGTGTGTGTGTGTGTGTGTGTGTGTGTGTGCTTTTGTGTGTGTGCGCTTTTGTGTGTGTGTGTGTGTGTGTGCGCTTTTGTGTGTGTGTGTGTGTATATGTGTGTGCGCGTTTGTGTGTGTGTGTGTGTGCCCTTTTGTGTGTGTGTGTGTATATGTGTGTGCGCGTTTGTGTGTGTGTGTGTGTGTTATCTACCAGCCTCTATGAGTCTTTTGTTGTTTAATGGTGTTTTAATAGTAAGTAAACTGGCATGTATGTAAATAAGCTGTCCTTTGTCTCCAGGCCACGCCCCTTTTCTGTCCTGTTGACATGGAACTGAGATGAGACATAAATGAGACATTCTCTTAAACCAGTTCTTTTACATCGTTTCTTTCTTTCTTTCTTTCTTTCTTTCTTTCTTTCTTTCTTTCTTTCTTTCTTTCTTTCTTTCTTTCTTTCTTTCGGTGTGTGTGTGTGTGTGTGTGTGTGTGTGTGTGTGTGTGTGTGTGTGTCGTTCTCAGATTGGGTGTAATTGCTGCTGTTGACATTTTGACATTTAAGCTGTAAATATCACGGAGCTGTACAAAGAAACACACACACACACACACACACACACACACACACACACACACACACACACACACACACACACAATGACTATTTTACCTAGTTCATTGTGTTGTCATGGTTACCGCTGTGGCACTGATTATTTTTCTTTAACAACGCATCCTAAAGGATTTAATCCCGTTCTCTGCTCTCTCTCTCTCTCTCTCTCTCTCTCTCTCTCTCTCTCTCTCTCTCTCTCTCTCTCTCTCTGCCTCTCTGCCTCTCTCTCTCTCTCTCTCTCTCTCTCTCTCTCTCTCTCTCTGCCTCTCTGCCTCTCTCTCTCTCTCTCTCTCTCTCTTCCTCTCTGCCTCTCTCTCTCTCTCTCTCTCTCTCTCTCTCTCTCTCTCTCTCTTCCTCTCTGCCTCTCTCTCTCTCTCTCTCTCTCTCTCTCTCTCTCTCTCTCTCTCTCTTCCTCTCTGCCTCTCTCTCTCTCTCTCTCTCTCTCTCTCTCTCTCTCTCTCTCTCTCTCTCTCTCTCTCTCTCTCTCTCTCTCTCTCTCTCTCTCTCTCTCTCTCTCTCTCTCTCTCCTGTAAACTCCTCCTGTCTATTAGAGTTAAAGCTCTGAAACAGTATTTGTTATGTAAACACACTTCTCCCTGCAAACAATCACAAGGCCTGTTAACAAGCCATCGCTATAGAAACAATATCTCGTTAAACCTGCGCTGCTGTAGCGAATTGATCAACACCTTCTGATCAATCAGAGGCCAGGACTCGTCTCGAAAGCTACCTGTTAAAGTCACATCAAACTCTTTCTACAGGGTGGAGATTTATTTGTCAGAACTGTAATTAGATTTGCATTGTGGATGAAAGACACACACACACACACACACACACACACACACACACACACACACACACACACACACACACAAACGCACAGAGTTTACTTTGAGTTTATTGTACACGGTTAGTTGACCTCCATGATACCGATAATTAAAACACAAACAGTGTGATCATATAAAAATATTATAACTTGTATTATATACACACACACACACACACACACACACACACACACACACACACACACATACACACACACAATGCATAAACTAAATAGACAAAGAAAGCAAAATACACAAAGCATATGCAAAATCATTCTCACTCACTCTTTATTCTCTCTCTCACTCTCTCTTTCTCTCTCTCTCTCACTCTCTCTTTCTCTCTCTCTCTCTCTCTTTCTCTCTTTCTCTCTCTCTCTCTCTCTCTCTCTCTCTCTCTCTCTCTCTCTCTTTCTCTCTTTCTCTTTCTCTCTCTCTCTCTCTGTGTTTCAGGTGTTCTGTGATTATCACGGTCACTCGAGGAAGAAGAACGTGTTCCTGTACGGTTGTAGTGTGAAGGAGACGTTGTGGCAGTCCGGCTCTCCCGTCAACACCGCTTCACTCAAAGAGAATCCCGGATACAGGGTAACTTCAACCACACCCACAGCAACAACAACAACAGCAACAACAGCAATAATAATTATAATACATTATCGTTATATCAACAACCAAACGAACAGCTGCTAGAACCACAACAAGAAGCACACTTACTCAAAAAAACCACTGCAACCACCACCACCAAAACAACCACCATCACAACCATAACCACAATAACAACCACTACCATACCTACCATAACAATGATAACAACCACAAACATAACCATAAGCATGATAACAACAAACACAATAACAACCACCACCATAACAACCAACATTATAACAACCACAACCATAACAACCACTGTAACAAGCACCACTATAACAACAACCACCATAACAAACACAACCACCACTATAACAACCAACATTATAACAACCACCACCATAACAACCAACATTATAACAACCACAACAAATGCAACAACAATAGCAGCATCTGCAAAAGCCACTGTAACGGCATCCCTGCAACATTTGCGGCTACCATATTAATCTCACATAGATCAACATGTCCCAAAGCAACAGCCAGAATGACAACCCCGTCAGCACAAACCACTGCTATAACAACTTTAACAACACAATCAATCACACACAATTCATTAGCACGGTCAGCTACAACAATAAAACGACATCAAGTGACTACAATATCAATCATTATAGAAAACTGCACTTACAACCAGAACTACAACCAGAACTACAACCAGAACTGCAACCAAAGCAACAACCAGATCAACAACCAGAACAACAACCAGAACAACAACCAGAACAACAACCAGAACTACAACCAGAACTACAACCAGAACTGCAACCAAAGCAACAACCAGATCAACAACCAGAACAACAACCAGAACAACAACCAGAACAACAACCAGAACAACAACCAGAGCAACACTGCATATCGATAGCAACCCGGTGCTGTTAGCTAGGTTATGTGAGCTGGTAGCAGATATGTGAAAGATTTCAGGTGACTTTTTCCGGCTGTTGTTTCTCAACATCAAAGAAAAGCTCATTTTCCGACCAATCAGGAAAGAGGAATGTGTGAATGTGTGTTTAGGTCTTAAACTCCTTCATCACTTCGTATCTTCTTTATTCACCACCATGTTGTCGACGCTACAGGCAAAGAGAAACAGAGGTTCAGGAGTGACAGCCGTTGGGTGAAGCTCAGCAGATGTTCCTGCTGCTTAGTTGTGGATGATTTATGAGATGCTTCTACAAGAACTGGTGATGTCTGTGATGTAAAAGCTTCTCTAAGATGTCAGATGGAAAATGATGGATGAGAAACCTCAGAGAGGGAAATGGCGCTGCTGCTGCTGTGGTGGTGCCGCTGGTGATGTTGCACTCTGATTAGTTTCTGGTGTTTATAAGCTCTGCTTCTGAGAAAGATAAAAGACACCAAGCGAGAACGTTTGATGACGGGGGAATTTGACATCACAACCTTCACCTCTGTAGAACTTTGCAAACAGAAAGAGTGTAATCAAATAAAGTAGATTCCTTTTTATTTTCCAGACGATCGCTAAGACTCTGGACAGGATCGCTCCAGCGTTCTCCTTCAACAGCTGTAACTTCCTGGTGGAGAAGTCACGAGCTTCGACGGCTCGTGTGGTGGTATGGAGGGAGATGGGGGTTTTACGCAGCTACACTATGGAGAGCACCTACAACGGCTGCAATCAGGGCATCTACAAGGTCAGTCAGCAGCACGCTAATCTGGTGTCAAGTCTTACATCATTTCACTTCTTCTTCTTATTATTTATTTTAGGTTTTAATGAATATAAAAAGTCTAAAGAAATTTTTTTTATTAAATCTTTTTATTTAATGTACAAGGCAATAAAAAAAAAATAGGGTTTAATATTTAAATAAATAAAAAGTAACCAATTTGGGAAAAACATCAATAAGAAAATAAAACTTGAAAATAAAATCAGTTTGTTTAAGTTACAGGTGAAATTCAATAAAAATGAAAGGCCACAAATGAACACTTTTTTTTTTTAAGTTTATGTTTTTTTTATTGGTTAATTTGCAACAAAAATCAAACCATGGTAATTAAATGTTTCTCAAATTTGGACTGCAAAAAATGTGGGAAAGTAAAAAAATAGAAAGAAAAATAAAACAGTGATGACTGAGCAACAGAGAAGAGAGACGGCTTGATGATGACTTTTTTTTAGATTCTTTCTTCTTTTTTCATTTTTTACACTTTAAAAGGCAGAAATAATTAACAGAAGTCTCTACTCTATAAATGTTCGACACTTCTACAGTAAACTGGAGTCATTTGCTCGTTTGTTCGGTTAATACGGAGGCAAATCAGCAATAAAACTCAAATCTGCCTGTTTTTAGGTTCATTTTCTTTCCTCCTGCCGCAAGTCTTTCAGCATCGCTAACCCACTTTCATCTCAAACACAACCCTTGTTATTTCCCTCTGAGCTCTGTTCCTCCTGCCCTTCCCACAATCCTCCTCTTCTTCTTCTTCTCCTTCTCTATCGCTGCTGAGTTCCTCCCCTGGCAGTTCATTACCTTCTGCTGTCGCTAATGCCTTAATCATTTATTATCCTGCTTATTTAGCCACCTGTGGTTTGCTAATCATCGCCCCAAATCCTCTCTGTAGTGTCTCCTGGCCTTCACCTTCATTACCACACGCCTTTCTCAGTGCTGCTTCAAGGCTCTGGTTCTTATTTAAGGATTTTAAATGTACATGTTCCTGGTTGGGGTTTTAGGAAAACTGGAGATTTCAGCAGAATTCAATGTAAAAAATAAAACACTAAATTATCCTAATTAAACTTTTCCCTGATCTGCGTTTTCCATTTTAAATGCATCAAGACTGACGTGCACAGAATACTGACGTTTAGGGAATACTGACTTTAGGGAATACTGACTTTAGGGAATACTGAGTTTAGGGAACACTGTTGTTTAGGGAACACTGATGTTTAAGGAATACTGACGTTTCGGGAACACTGACGTTTAAGGAATACTGACGTTTAGGGAACACTGACGTTTAGGGAACACTGACGTTTAGGGAATACTGACGTTTAAGGAAAACTGATGTTTGGGGAATACTGACGTTTAAGGAATACTGACGTTTAGGGAACACTGATGTTTACGGAATACTGACTTTTAAGGAACACTGACGTTTCGGGAATACTGACGTTTCGGGAATACTGACGTTTAGGGAATACTGACGTTTAGAAAATACTGACGTTTAGGGAACACTGATGTTTAGGGAATACTGACGTTTAGGGAACACTGACGTTTAGGGAATACTGACGTTTAAAGAATACTGACGTTTAAAGAATACTGACGTTTAGGGAATACTGATGTTTAGGGAATACTGACGTTTAAAGAATACTGACGTTTAAAGAATACTGACGTTTAGGGAATACTGATGTTTAAAGAATACTGACGTTTAAAGAATACTGACGTTTAGGGAACACTGATGTTTAGGGAATACTGACGTTTAGGGAACACTGACGTTTAGGGAATACTGACGTTTAAAGAATACTGACGTTTAGGGAATACTGATGTTTAAAGAATACTGACGTTTAGGGAATACTGACGTTTAAAGAATACTGACGTTTAAAGAATACTGACGTTTAAAGAATACTGACGTTTAGGGAATACTGATGTTTAGGGAATACTGACATTTAAAGAATACTGACGTTTAAAGAATACTGACGTTTAAAGAATACTGACGTTTAGGGAATACTGACGTTTAAAGAATACTGATGTTTAAAGAATACTGACGTTTAAAGAATACTGACGTTTAGGGAATACTGACGTTTAAAGAATACTGACGTTTAGGGAATACTGATGTTTAAAGAATACTGACGTTTAGGGAATACTGACGTTTAGGGAATACTGACGTTTAAAGAATACTGACGTTTAAAGAATACTGACGTTTAGGGAATACTGATGTTTAGGGAATACTGACGTTTAAAGAATACTGATGTTTAAAGAATACTGACGTTTAGGGAATACTGACGTTTAGGGAACACTGACGTTTAGGGAATACTGACGTTTAAAGAATACTGACGTTTAGGGAATACTGACGTTTAGGGAACACTGACGTTTAGGGAATACTGACGTTTAAAGAATACTGACGTTTAAAGAATACTGACGTTTAGGGAACACTGACGTTTAGGGAATACTGACGTTTAAAGAATACTGACGTTTAGGGAATACTGATGTTTAGGGAATACTGACGTTTAGGGAATACTGACGTTTAAAGAATACTGACGTTTAAAGAATACTGACGTTTAGGGAATACTGATGTTTAGGGAATACTGACGTTTAGGGAACACTGACGTTTAGGGAATACTGACGTTTAAAGAATACTGACGTTTAGGGAATACTGATGTTTAAAGAATACTGACGTTTAGGGAATACTGACGTTTAAAGAATACTGACGTTTAAAGAATACTGACGTTTAGGGAATACTGACGTTTAGGGAATACTGACGTTTAAAGAATACTGACGTTTAAAGGATACTGACGTTTAAAGAATACTGACGTTTAGGGAATACTGACGTTTAAAGAATACTGACGTTTAAAGAATACTGACGTTTAGGGAATACTGACGTTTAAAGAATACTGACGTTTAAAGAATACTGACGTTTAAAGAATACTGACGTTTAAAGAATACTGACGTTTAGGGAATACTGACGTTTAAAGAATACTGACGTTTAGGGAATACTGATGTTTAGGGAATACTGACGTTTAAAGAATACTGATGTTTAAAGAATACTGACGTTTAGGGAATACTGACGTTTAGGGAACACTGACGTTTAGGGAATACTGACGTTTAAAGAATACTGACGTTTAGGGAATACTGACGTTTAGGGAACACTGACGTTTAGGGAATACTGACGTTTAAAGAATACTGACGTTTAGGGAATACTGACGTTTAGGGAATACTGACGTTTAGGGAATACTGATGTTTAGGGAATACTGATGTTTAAAGAATACTGACATTTAGGGAATACTGACGTTTAAAGAATACTGACGTTTAAAGAATACTGACGTTTAGGGAACACTGACGTTTAGGGAATACTGACGTTTAAAGAATACTGACGTTTAGGGAATACTGATGTTTAGGGAATACTGACGTTTAGGGAATACTGACGTTTAAAGAATACTGACGTTTAAAGAATACTGACGTTTAGGGAATACTGATGTTTAGGAATACTGACGTTTAGGAACACTGACGTTTAGGGAATACTGACGTTTAAAGAATACTGACGTTTAGGGAATACTGATGTTTAAAGAATACTGACGTTTAGGGAATACTGACGTTTAAAGAATACTGACGTTTAAAGAATACTGACGTTTAGGGAATACTGATGTTTAGGGAATACTGACGTTTAAAGAATACTGACGTTTAAAGGATACTGACGTTTAGGGAATACTGACGTTTAAAGAATACTGACGTTTAAAGAATACTGACGTTTAGGGAATACTGACGTTTAAAGAATACTGACGTTTAAAGAATACTGACGTTTAAAGAATACTGACGTTTAAAGAATACTGACGTTTAAAGAATACTGACGTTTAGGGAATACTGACGTTTAAAGAATACTGACGTTTAGGGAATACTGACGTTTAGGGAATACTGACGTTTAAAGAATACTGATGTTTAAAGAATACTGACGTTTAGGGAATACTGACGTTTAGGGAACACTGACGTTTAGGGAATACTGACGTTTAAAGAATACTGACGTTTAGGGAATACTGACGTTTAGGGAACACTGACGTTTAGGGAATACTGACGTTTAAAGAATACTGACGTTTAGGGAATACTGATGTTTAGGGAATACTGACGTTTAGGGAATACTGACGTTTAAAGAATACTGACGTTTAGGGAATACTGACGTTTAGAAAATACTGACGTTTAGGGAATACTGATGTTTAGGGAATACTGATGTTTAAAGAATACTGACATTTAGGGAATATTGACGTTTAGAAAATACTGGTGTTTAGGGAACACTGACGTTTAAAGTATACTGACGTTTAGGGAATACTATTGTGTATGGAATTCTGAAGTGATTCTGTAGCATAATGAATACTGACCTTCGATCCGAACATGTGAGCAGTGAGAGGAATTTCTGGCCTGTTGTCCTGTTCTTCTGAAGAACATCCAATGTCACACAGTGGCAATAAAACGCACTGAGATTAATACGCTTCACTTTAATCAATTCACAAACATCTAATAAACGTCTCAGCCACGTGACCTGGAACGCTGCCGTCATCAGTCCTTTTTAAAGCCCCATTCAGTTTTCTAAAATTGGATCAGCTATAATTCTATTTGCTGTGACAAAACAAGATGAACTGATCTATAATCGGCCTCTGAGACACGGCAGGATCCAGGCGAGGGTCAGATGTTAACTGCTAAATGCTAATCAGTATGACTAGTGGAGGAAGAAGAACGCTGTTTTCTGGATGAACGCCTTTAATTACATCACTCATGGGAATGTTTATAAATCCCTCTTGGAAACATCTGGAATTTACACTGAGGCGCATTAGATAATAGACATGCGATACTGTTTACTTACATTTAATCTGTTAACTTATTGATTTATTTTAGCTCCATAAATCTTTACTGAGTGTATCGTCAGACTGATCTATCCCTGTATCAGATTTATGGATTTCTGATCCACAGTGTTTTTATGGGAATCAGATCAGGAGTAACAGGTTCTCCTCTGACACTGGAGACTTCTTCCATAAATGTCAACAAATGGGCCATAAACAGGGAATAGAATAGAATAGAACATGCCGTTGCTATGGAAATGATAAGTATATTCCTGCTATAGCATCATCTCCTCTTGATTCATGAATATTAATCAGCAGTGGGTGTGGCCTGAGTCAACTTTCAGAGACCAACAAATGAAATGAGATAAAGAAATATTAAGATAAATAAATAAAGAGATAAATAAATAAATAAATAACAAAATAAGGACATGTTGAGGTAAAAAAAAAAAAAACCTGAGTTGAAGCAACACAAATATGATAAAAATTAATTTAAGGAATAATGAGATAGAAAAAAGATAAAAGTGTTAAAAGATAGAAATGATAGAGAAATGATGAGATTATTTACTAGACAAATACAATAAACCAAATAAACAAATAATGAAATTCAATATTATTTAAACAAATAAAAATTAAATAATAAAATAAATTAATAATTATATTAATGAACTGATAAAAAGAGTAAATAAATAATAAAAAGCTAAACGTTTTGGGGGGTTTGTTCTCAGGACTGGAGGTAGAAAGTTGTGATTAAAGCTCGTAAAGCACAAACCGAGGTCTGATCAGGTAACGGATATCCTCACACTTCTAATCTCTTCTCCTCACATGTGCAAGTTTAAACCAAGAAATAAATTTCCTCCTTTTTTTGCTCTCAGCATAATCAAGTATCTTCTTTAAGGATTAAGGACAAACAGCTATCTTAATGAAATCAGCTCGAGTGCTTTAACTCGCTGAAGCTCTGCCTCGTGATGAAGATGTGTTTCTGCAGATTCTCTCACAACCTTCAATAAAACACCTGAAGAACATCAACATGCTCTCAGCTCTCGTTCACTTCTCCATCCTCATCAACAAAGAGCACACAGTTTATATACAGATACCTGAGCATCATTCCACTTTATTCTCCATTTACTGATACAATACGCTTCACTCTTCTGGGATTTTGGAGTTTGTTTATAGAGATTTGTGAAGATTTAATGCATCCAAACACGTCCTACTCAATTGTGCCTGTAACTTTGTGGTATCTGTTTGAGGAGGAACCACATCTGGCTGGAAAAGGCAGGTGTCCCAATACATTTGGTCAAATACATAGTTGAAAAGTAGCAAAAGTGCTCATACACACCTCCAAGTTTAATAAGAGCTGATGTGTGTGTGTGTGTGTGTGTGTGTGTGTGTGTGTGTGTGTGTGTGTGTGTGTGTGTGTGTGTGTGTGTGTGTGTGTGTGTGTCTGCAAGCCTTTTCGTCTTTGAGGTGCTTTTTCAGATTGAGTGCGACTGAAGACTTCAAACAACTCAAATCCTCCATAAATAATTTGTGAAGGTTCACAAACACACGGCCCACATTACCCAGCATGCACCTGTGCAATTACACATTTACCAGGAATATACTGTATGTATTATATATATATTTATTTTTTTTGCTCAAAAAGCAAAGGAATAAAAAAGTGATGATTTTCTGCCACAAAATAGAGGATAAAAAATGTTAAAACAGGGTTTTATTTATTTATTTGATATTTTGTGTTTATATATATATATATATATTTGATGTATTATTTTTTTAATATTGTAGATTTTGTTATACAGTAACTGTTGTTTGAACATAACAATACAAACAAAAGCAATACATTCGGAAATTCGGGCACAGTTTCTAAATAAACTGGAGCTGCTTCCTATACCGTCTGTCAACAAACAAACAAACAAACAAACAAACAAACAAATAATTCAATAAATACATTTGGACCAAATTCTATTTCTACTACTTAATAAACAAACGTCAATATGTATGGCGTATATTTATCTAATAAACACCCAAATAAATAAACTGAGATTTTTTAAATAAGTAAATCAAATAACTTTTCTCTTATTTAAATAAAAAAAATTTTCAGGATGTTTACTTAAATCATTTTTAAGTATATGCCAAATAAATAACAACAAACAAACTAACAAAAAAATAATTAAATCAATTAA
>JBCEWE010000147.1:35000-45000 GCA_039877035.1 Silurus lanzhouensis
AGACAGAGAGACAGACAAGCAGTGAAACCCAGACAGAGAGACAGACAAGCAGTAACCCAGACAGAGAGGCAGACAAGCAGTAACCCAGACAGAGAGACAGACAAGCAGTAACCCAGACAGAGAGACAGACAAGCAGTGAAACCCAGACAGAGAGACAGACAAGCAGTAACCCAGACAGAGAGGCAGACAAGCAGTAACCCAGACAGAGAGACAGACAAGCAGTAACCCAGACAGAGAGACAGACAAGCAGTAACCCAGACAGAGAGACAGACAAGCAGTAACCCAGACAGAGAGACAGACAGATACAACAAGGCAGACAGTAAGACACTTTGGCAGAATGAGACATATTGACAGACAGACAGATACAGAGACAGATCAACAGACTGATGGACAGAGAGACAGAGGGGTTAAATGATAGATATTAAATGCCCCCCCTCTATATTTGTCTGTCTCTCTCCCTCTCTCTCTCGCTCTCTCTCTCGCTCTCTCTCTCTCTGTGAGGTAAAATCATTACTGCCAGTTTTTATTTTAGAGAATATAATTGAAACCTTCAAAACTTTGCTGTAGTTTTTTACATGAAAGATGTGTCAGTGTGTGTGTGTCAGTGTGTGTTAGTGTGTGTCAGTAAGTGTGTGTGTTTGTGTGTGTGTGTGTTAGTGTGTGTCAGTGTGTCAGTGTGTGTGTGTGTGTGTCAGTGTGTGTCAGTGTGTGTCTGTGTGTGTTTGTGTATGTGTTTGTGTTTGTGTGTTTGTGTGTGTGTGTGTGTGTGTGTGTGTCAGTGTGTCAGTGTGTGTGTGTATGTCAGTGTGTGTTAGTGTGTGTGTTAGTGTGTGTGTGTCAGTGTGTGTGTCATTGTGTGTGTGTGTGTGTGTGTGTGTGTGTGTGTGTGTGTGTGTGTTTTTTACTTAAAAAATGATATTTTAGTAGGTTGTGCTGCTGAAGCTGAATTAGGACAGAAAGAAAAAGGCAAAGGAAATCAGTTTTTTAGATGTTTAGTCAATGTAATAGTGATTAGTGATAGAAGAATATCTGTGAGAAGTAAAGAAAAGAGTGCAGGCAGGGTGGAGTGGGTGGAGAAGAGTGATAGCAGGAGTGATTTGTGATAGAAGAGTATCTGTGAGAGTGAAAGGGAAAGTTTATAGGACTGTGGTGAGACCTGAGATGTTGTATGGATTAGAGACAGTGGCATTGAGTAAAAGACAGGAGGTGGAGCTGGAGGTAGCAGAGCTGAAGATGTTGAGGTGTTGGGAGTGACGACGATGGACAGGATTAGAAATGAGTTTATTAGAGGGACAGCGCATGTAGGACGTTTTGGAGACAAGGTGAGGGAGGTGAGATTGAGATGGTTTGGACATGTGCAGAGGAGGGACATGGTGTATATCAGTAGGAGAATGCTGAGGATGGAGACACCAGGAAGGAGAAAAAAGAAGATCAAGGAGGAGGTTTATGGATGTGGTGAGGGAAGACATGCAGGTAGATGGTGTGACAGAGGCAGATGTAGAGGACAGGGGGGTATGGAGACGGATGATCCGCTGTGGCGCCCCCTAATGGGAGCAGCCAAAAGAAGAAGAAGAAGTTATTGGAATAGTGTGAGAGAGAGAGAGGGAGGGAGAGAGAGAGTGAGAGAGAGAGAGAGAGTGAGAGAGAGAGAGTGAGAGAGTGAGAGAGAGAGAGTGAGAGTGAGAGAGAGAGAGAGAGAGAGAGAGAGAGAGAGAGGCAGAGAGGAAGAGAGAGAGAGAGAGAGAGAGAGAGAGAGAGAGAGAGAGGCAGAGAGGAAGAGAGAGAGAGAGAGAGAGAGAGAGAGAGGCAGAGAGGCAGAGAGAGAGAGAGAGAGAGAGAGAGAGAGAGAGAGGCAGAGAGGCAGAGAGAGAGAGAGAGAGAGAGAGAGAGAGAGTTTTCACACAGATAGTTTAACCCCTTAGTCTTCAGCGCTGTGACCGATATCTCAGTGTTCTCAGGTGTTAATGTTTAATAGATTAAATAAAAATGGAGAAGAGAAACATGACTCACTATACATCATTCTAAAGCTCTCAGTCTCAAGCAGCGATTTCAGATCTCTGTTTTTCAATGGAAAACGTATAACGAATGTATTTGCTGAATGCGTGTGAGCAGTACACAACAACATCATGCATAAAAAATACACTACTTACATTATTATTGTAATAACGAGTCACAAACACATCCACTGCTGCTGATCCCGCTTTATTAGGAAAGATGAAAGCATTTCTGCTCCAAACAAACAATAGTGTCATTTAGATGTTTATTCGTTTGTTTATGTCACAGAACTTCGGCTGGTGTTTGTGTTTATATATTTCAGAAAAACTTTTGCATAAAAAACAACATTTTGCTGGTAAAAAAACAAATATAACTGGTAGAATGTAGTGTTACAAAACACTTGAGACCACAAAATAAAAAATTATAAAATAAAAAAAAGTAAAAGAGGCGGATTTTTTGGTTGCGTCTCCACCAGAGGCGATTTCTTTAAGACTGGGTTAGTGAAGCTCGGCTTCCCTTATAATGTCACAAAATTAATGGTCAAATATGTACTATTGTATTAACATTTTATTGACTAAAAATGCGTTAGAAAACGTTCATCTCAAAGACGAGTTGGTTCAGAATCAGTTACATATAGCAGGTCGGCTGACTCGATTTCCTTCTCATCCATTCCCGCAGCGTCACAGTGCATTTCCCTATTGAAGCCCAGCGTCCATTCACTTCAATGGGGCTGCTTTGAACGGTTTTTTTCAGCGCTTCGAAACTAGACGCTCATTGGATAAACGCTGCGATTATGTCCCGCCCACGGACGCTCAGCGTCTCTGGGGGGTGAATGGGGAAGTGGGCTGGCCCGGACTCCGAGCTTCTGCGTGATGATTGGAGGGTCTGTCGAAAGACTGCATCTCCTTTTGACTGACAGCGATTCTGTACTATAAGGAATCACTGAAGCTCTTCGCGCTCAGTCCCATCGCGGATTTCTCAAGTTCAGTCGAAATAAAAACTGCTGCAACCTATTTCTTTGATATTTGCTTGGCGAAATTGCTTGATTTTCATCATACATTTCACACAATTATACACCACATTCCTTGTTTCAGTTTTACAGAGTTTAATATTTTAAAATTGTACATGGCCATCCTTGATAACATCTTGGAGCAGATTCCTCGACGTTTTTCAAATTTGGAAAGCATGCTCTTCTTAGAATTAGTCAATCCAGGGAAATTTGATGACATGAAACAGGTATTTCCAGAGGAGGCCTTCCAAAGTGTCCTGAAAAGTTATGGCCATCACTTTGATTCAGGAAGACTGAGGTCAGAACTTCAAGTCCTGTATTCAGATCAGGACTTGCAGGGTAACAGGGGAAAGCTGTGTGATTACTTGGTGTTCCTTAAAGACATGGAGTTGGACAGTGCAATGCCTCAGCTTTACAAACTGTTCTCATTAGTGGCAACAATTGGAGCTACATCTGCAGGTGTAGAAAGGAGCTTCTCCTGTTTAAAGCGACTCAAGTCCTACACCCGAAACACAATGGGCCAAGGCCGTTTAAGCAGCCTAGCTCTGCTGGCCATTGAGAGGACACTGGTCAAGTCACTTGAAAAGACTCCTAGTTGGTACGACAGGGTCACAGACCATTTTCTTGAAAAGGAACGTAGGGCAGAATTTACTTTTAAATAAATAGACAATTTTATGATGTAGGCCGAAAATGAGCTTCCCCTCTCTGACAGACCAGTAGCCGCCACTGGTCTCCACTATGAGCAGGTGTGGTGTTTTTATTCTGCACCATTTCAAATCTTTTATATCCAGTCAGCGCCATAATGAAAACTAAATGATTGATGGAAAATGTAGCCAATAAGTGCAGGATTCTAATGATATATGGGAGCATTTTATTCTCCATGTGTGAGTCTTAGTTTTATTATTCTTTACAAACTCTTACTGGCCACACAAAGCAGCCAAGCAGCACGTTGTGTGAGGAACCAGGAAGTGATGCAGCTCTCAGTTCTGAACAAACAGCTGTTTTAAATTTGATCTCTGGGTCGTATCTGAGCTGTATTTGATCTGTATTTGGTTGCTTTTGATCTCTATTTGGGTCGTATCTGACCTGTATTTGATCTGTATTTGGCTCTGTTTGATCTGCATTTGGTCTGTATTTGATCTGTATTCAGGTTGTAGTTATTCGGTATTTAGTCTGTATTTGGCTGCCTCTGATCTGTAGTTGATCTGTATTTGAGCTGTATTTTGGTTGTATTTGATCGGTATTTGGGTCGTATTTAATTCGTATTTATATTGTATTAGATCTGCCTTTGATCTGTATTTGGGTCGTATTTGATCAGTTTTCTGTTCATAAAAACTGAATTAATTAATATTTAAAAGTCTGTTTCTAACAAAGACACCTGTCCCTCTCTCTCATCTCTACTGCCTGAGTTATGAGTAAAAGTCTTTGTGTTTAAAGCTGTGTTCAGGTCGATCAGTGGTCCAGAGACGTTTCAGTGCTGAAACACAAAAATGTCATTGATTCCATTCTCAGCAGTTTAGTTACAAAGAACTCCATTTTCCATTAAATCCAGTCTGTGAATAACTGTTACAAATGGCCTGTGTGTGTGTGTGTGTGTGTGTGTGTGTGTGTGTGTGTGTGTGTGTGTGTGTGTGTGTGTGTGTGTGTGTGTGTTAGATCTATAAATATGGATTTGAGTAGTAATTATCTCTCGCTGCATTTCTTTGGTAAATATTTCTCCAAACGTTCAGTTTATTTATGAATGTTATTAGATCCAGTCATTTGTTTGTTTTGTTATGAAGGCGACATGGAGAAAAAGCGAGACAAAATGTAGCTCAAGATACACCACAAACATCAAACCCAAGTCTGCGTTTACAACAGTTTAATAACCTGTCTGTCCGTCTGTCTGTCCGTCTGTCTGTCTGTCTGTCTGTCTGTCTGTCTGTATTTTACTTCCATTTCACTGTCATGCTGATCCACACCAAACCGAGCCACAACATTAAACTACACGACACCAAACTACACCATATTAAATCACACCGTCAAATCAAACCACACCAAATGGCACCATAATAAAGTACACCACACCAAACTACAGCACACCAACCTACACTACACTAAAGCACACCACACCTAACTAAACAATACCAAAATATTCCACACCAAACACAAACTACACCTCACCGAGCCACACTGTACCAAATTACACCACACCGCACTAAGCCACACCACACCAAACTGCATTATGCCAAACTACACTACAACTAACTACACCACAACAAACTGCATTATTGAAAACTACACCACAGCAAACTGCATTATACTAAACTACACAACTCTGAACTACACACCACACCAAATTACACAAGCTACACTATACCAATCTACATCACACCAAACTATATCACACACAACTACACCATTCCAAACACAACAAATTACACATCACACCAAACTTCACCACACCTAACTACACCAAACTAAACCACACCACACTAAACTACAGCACACAAAACTCCAGCACACCAATCTACACCACACCAAACTACATCACACCAAACTACATCAGACCAACCTGCACCACACCAAACTACATCAGACCAATCTACACCACACCAAACTACATCACACCAAACTACATCAGACCAACCTGCACCACACCAAACTACATCAGACCAACCTGCACCACACCAAACTGCACCACACCAAACTACATCAGACCAACCTGCACCACACCAAACTACATCACACCAAACTACATCAGACTAACCTGCACCACACCAAACTACATCACACCAAACTACATCAGACCAACCTGCACCACACCAAACTACATCACACCAAACTACATCAGACCAACCTGCACCACACCAAACTACATCACACCAAACTACATCAGACCAACCTGCACCACACCAAACTACATCACACCAAACTACATCAGACCAACCTGCATCACACCAAACTACATCACACCAAACTACATCAGACCAACCTGCATCACACCAAACTACATCACACCAATCTACACCACACCAAACTACATCACACCAAACTACATCAGACCAACCTGCACCACACCAAACTACATCACACCAATCTACACCACACCAAACTACATCACACCAAACTACATCAGACCAACCTGCACCACACCAAACTACATCAGACCAACCTGCACCACACCAAACTACATCACACCAAACTACATAACAACAAACTACACCACATGACCTACACTACAACAAACTACATCACATCAAACTACACAATACCAAAGTATAGCACACTAAACTGTGCCATACCAAACTGCACCATATCAAATCACAAAACACCAAACAATGCCACGCCAACCTACACCTTACCGAGTCACACCATACCAAATTACACCACACCGCACCAAACTACATCACACCCAACTACACCACACCAAAATACATAACAAGCTATATCACACCAGCCTACACCAAACTAAACTACACCACACCAAACTACATCACACCAACTGACACCACACCAAACTACACTACAACAACCTACACGGTCATGGTCTTTGACCTAGAAAGTTTTTTTCTTCACAGCTGCTTCGAGGACGACGAGCCGGCGTGTCCCGAGAACATCGAGTACTCGTCCTCCAGCCAGAGCTATAGCACCAACGAGCTAAACGAGGAGACTGACGCTCTGGGCTCGGATGAGGATGAAGATGAGGATGAGGACGGTGAAGGACACGGCAGGAAAACCCAGGCCAAGAAGTCGCCTCACGCCTGCTGTCAGGATTCCCACGAGACTCTAAACCTCAAGAGCAGCAGCAAGATCAACATCAGCATGAGCAACACGTACCTGAGCTAGACGACTAGACAAGTAGCTAACAAGCAAATATTATTATATACTATATGCATGGTATGGCCAAGAGTATTGGGACACCTGATTTTGACAGACGAAGCCAAATCCATGAAGATCTGCTTTAAATGGGTTGGAGTGGAAGATCTCCTGCTATAGAGCTTCAATACTATTGAACATAGATGAATGTGAACGCTGACTGCACCCAGGCCTCCTCACCTTCTCACCTCCATTAGTACCTGACTGTAGCTGAATGAATCTCCACAAAATCTGGTGGAACATCTTCCCAGAAGAGTGGAGCTCATTATAACAGTAAATAAAGAATAAATATGGAATGAGATGGTCACGAAGAAGCACATAGCAATCTTGTGGTCAGGTGTCTACAAACTTTTGGCTGTACAGTGTAGCCAGTGTAGCTTATGCAGTGCTTAAAACTTCTACAGGTGTAAATCTTTGAGGTAAAGGCAACCGAGTGATCTGTAGCATTAGCGTTAACGTTGCTAACTTGAACACATGCGCACAAGTTCTTTATGTCAATCGATGTAAAGAAAAAAATGAAGAAGGAAAATTTCACTGATGTTCCTGCTGAAAAATACAAGCTGCAACTTGGTGGGAAATTCCGAAGTCAATCACAAAAACGACTCAAAGTCAAAACGATCGCAAAAAACAAACAAACAAAAAACCCACATTTGATCTGTTTATCTCAATTAGCTAGCGGGATCGAGTCTCCGCCCACATGCGGGGGGTAATTAATGGAGTGGATCCATAAAATACAATTTTAAATAAAATGATAAAATTCGACTGATTATAAATTAATAAATAAATTAATTGCTATTTATAAAAATGTATTGTTTCTTGGGTTTCTGAAGTTCACATTGATTTTAACTCGATTTGTTGAGAATATTGTTTTATTTGATGAACAGGTGAGGAATTAATGCAACATCAGCACTTTTCAAAACGAAGGTCATGAATTTATTGTGAAGGTTTTGCACGTTTTTTTTGTGTGTAGTTTTTAACGTTTAATTAAACAAATTGTAAATAACTTTTATTTGGTGTTTTGTTTGCACGTGTCATGTGACGCGTGGCTGCACGAGAGCGGTGGTGGTGCGTAAGAACGTTTTATACTGTATACAGGTCAGGGGACTGGATAACAACCGCAAGAAACCAAACAGGAAATAAGAAACTTTGCAAATGCAAAGCGCAGACACAGGGGTGTTAATACACACACGTACAAACACCAAAGGTCGTGCGGTTCCTCAAGTGCACGCCCAACTTTTATGATTCTTTACTAGGAGACCCGAACCTGTTCCAGCATGACAATGCTCCTGTGCACAAAGCAGCTCCATGAAGACCTGATTTCCATGGGTTGGAGTGGAGGATCTTCTGCAGTCGAGCCCCAACCCTATTGGGATTAATGTGAACGCTGACTGCACCTTATTAATGATTTAATTTTGCATTGAATAAATCAGATTAGACTCGTTCGATTTTCATTTTAAATGCCAGACGCTTAAAGCTTTTTTTTTCTCAGAGTGAAGATGATTATGAGATGCGTGACATTTCATTCGGTTCTGGAAAGAAATGAGAAACTTTATAACATATTAAACCTGCAAATGAAAAGCTTTAGGGACTTTTGGAAGCCTGTAGTGTAAGATTATTATTAAATAATATATTTTTTTAAAACACGACTGAAATACAGGTGAAAGATATAAATATTAAAAAATCCCTTAAGCCCTAATAAACAAAAAAGAATAAATTATAATTATAAAATAAGTGGAGAATCATCACTCCTCATTAATCATCACAGCCAATCACAATCCTGAACTCCTTCCAGCCAATTACAATCCTCTGTTCACACCTAAACTTCCAGATGATGATAAAGATAATAATAATGATGATGATGATGATGATGGTGATGAAGATAATGATGATGATGAAAACTCAACCCCAGCAAAACAGAACTGCTGGTCATCCCAGGTGATTCATCTCCAGGTCAAGATCTACAAATAACTCTTCATGACTCTCTGCTCTCCCCTTCAGCCACTGCTCGTAACCTTGGGGTAACTATGGACAATCAACTGTCCTTTTTCCCACATGTCGCTAATGTTGCTCGTTCCTGTCGATTTCTTCTCTATAACATACGAAGGATTCGACCATTTCTGTCCACACAGGCTGCCCAGGTGCTTGTTCAGTCTCTTGTCATTTCAAGACTGGACTACTGCAGCTCTCTGCAGGCAGGTCTTCCCCTGAACGCTATTCTTCCACCGCAAATGATCCAAAATGCAGCTGCATGACTTGTGTTCAATCAGCCCAAGTTCTCCCACACCACCCCACTGCTGCGCTCCCTTCACTGGCTTCCAGTAGCTGCACGTATCAGATTCAAAACACTGATGCTTGCCTACAAGGCCAAAAATGGACCAGCACCATCTTACCTCAGTGACCTCATCACAATTCAAGACTCTTCTATGTTCTGGCACCGAGGTGGTGGAATGAACTTCCCCTAGATGTCCGTACATCAGAGTCTCTGACTATCTTCAAGCGACGACTGAAGACCTTCATCTTCCTGAAATACCTAAATTAGCACTTTCCAAGTTTGTAGAATTCGAGTTATATATTTATATTGAGTTTGTAATCTTGTGTATCAGTGTAGATTTATTCACTACTAGAGATTTAAAGCACTGTTGTACGTCGCTCTGGATAAGGGCGTCTGCTAAATGCCACAAATGTAAATGTAAATGTAAAATATGATAGTGATGGTAATAAAGATGGTAATGGTGATAATGATGATTATAGAGATGATGATGAAGATGATGATGATGATGATGATGATGATGATGATGATGATAATGGGAAAGTAGAGGAAGAATGTTTTAAAGAAAAGTCATATAGAATATGCATTTTTACACTGTCATTGTTTAATCGACACAAAGGAAAAAGTGTGTGTGTGTGTGTGTGTGTGCGTGTGCGTGCGTGCGTGCGTGCGTGTGTGTGCGTGCGTGCGTGCGTGTGTGTGTGTGTGTGTGTGTGTGTGTGTGTGTGTGTGTGTGTGTGTGTGTGTGTGAGTGTGTGTGTTTGTGTTTGTGTTTGGGCTGCACTGACCTCAAACTCACTCCAATCAATACAAGTGAAAAAATAAATAAAGCCTTTTTGTGTGGAGGCAGTAGTAAATGCAGTAGTGAG
>JBCEWE010000147.1:49592-69592 GCA_039877035.1 Silurus lanzhouensis
TGGGCGGGGCTCTTAAAAACCTTGCCTCCATTTCCTGTATCTTTCCCCTGATTTTATCTCTGAAGAGAACTCAGGAGGCGACTTGCCGGATGAACTTTTTGGTGCTGTGATGAAACAAGGCGAACCTTATTTCTGATTTTTCCTTCTCTCTGAAAAAAGCAGAAGGGAATCTTTATTTACGCTTTATTTATTTTCCCCTCCGTTTTACTCGGGATGTTATTCTGTGGAAAAAAGTGAAGATGGGATAAATGTAGAAGATCAGACTCATGTTCCTACTCTGAGATTCTCCTCTTTTTCTTTTTTCCGCATCTCCAATGGTCTCCATCATCCGTCTCCACACCCCTCTGTCCTCTACATCTGCCTCTTTCACACCAACTACCTGCATGTCTTCCTTCACCACATCCATAAACCTCCTCCTTGATCTTCCTCTTTTCCTCCTTCCTGGTGTCTCCATCCTCAGCATTCTCCTACTGATATACCCCATGTCCCTCCTCTGAACATGTCCAAACCATCTTAATCTCACCTCCCTCACCTTGTCTTCAAAACGTCCTACATGCGCTGTCCCTCTAATAAACTCATTTCTAATCCTGTCCATCGTCGTCACTCCCAACAAACATCTCAACATCTTCAGCTCTGCTACCTCCAGCTCCACCTCCTGTCTTTTACTCAATGCCACTGTCTCTAATCCATACAACATCTCAGGTCTCACCACAGTCCTATAAACTTTCCCTTTCACTCTCACAGATACTCTTCTATCACAAATCACTCCTGCTATCACTCTTCTCCACCCACTCCACCCTGCCTGCACTCTTTTCTTCACTTCTCTAACACACTCTCCATTACTTTGCACTGTTGACCCCAGGTACCTGAACTCCTCCACCTTCTCCACCTCTTCTCCCTGCAACCGCACCCCTCCACTGCCCTCCCTCTCATTCACACACATGTACTCTGTCTTACTCCTTCTGACTTTCATTCCTCTTCTCTCCAGTGTGTACCTCCACCTCCCCAGGATCTTCTCCACCTGCTCCCTACTCTCACCACAAATCACAATATCATCCACAAACATCATAGTCGATGGAGACTCCTGTCTGACCTCGTCTGTCAACCTGTTCTTTACCACTGCAAACAGAAAAGGGCTCAGAGCCGATCCTTGATGTAGACCAACCTTTACCTTGAACCAGTCTGTCCTCATACATGTCCTGCACCACCCTCACATACTTCTCTGACACACCAGACTTCCTCATACAATACCACAACTCCTCTCTCCACTCTGTCGTACGCTTTTTCTAAATCCACAAACACACAATGCAGCTCCTTCTGACCTTCTCTATACTTATCCATCAACATTCTCAAAGCAAATAATGCGTCTGTGGTGCTCTTCTTCGGCATGAAACCATACTGTTGCTCACAGATGGTCACCTCTTCTCTCAGCCTGGCTTCCACTACTCTTTCCCAGAACTTCATGATGTGACTGATCAACTTGGCTTGTGAAAAACACTAAAAGTGCACTGGCTTGTGCAACCCTAATGGCTGAGTTCCCTCTGAGATTCTCCTCCTCTACTTTATTGTGTTCGTGCAGAGTTCTGGTTTCGTCAGCGTAACTTCCTACTACTGTGGTGGATCAACATTGTATAGGTTCTGACTAAGTAACCAGAAGGTTGTGAGGTTACATCTCAGCTGTGGATGGACAGGGTGTGCTTTTTTCAAATAAAAATTAAACCATGTTTTATTTTTTCCTGTCGGACCTTCATTAAAAAGTTCCTCCTGCCTAAAGACTTTCATTTGCATACTGAACTTTGATTGGCCGATAGGTGTAATGATGAAACATCACTGTGGATCTTTCTCTCTCTTTCTCTCTCTCTCTCTCTCTCTCTCTCTCTCTCTCTCTCTCTCTCTCTCTCTTTCTCTCTCTCTCTCTCTCTCTCTCTCTCTCTCTCTCTCGCTCACTCTCTCTCTTTAAGTGTTTCTCTTTATATCTCTTTCTCTTTTTTTCTTTCTGACTCTCTCTTTTTTATCTCTCTGTATCTTCTCTCTTTCTTCTATTTTTCTTTCTTTCTTTCTTTCTTTCTTTCTTTCTTTCTTTCTTTCTTTCTTTCTTTCCTTCCCTCCGTCCCTCTGTCCGTCCGTCTGTCTGTCAGTCAGTCAGAACCACAGCCTGCAGCCACTAAGTCTGGGATGATGGAGCTGAATACACTTTCCTGTCGCTCAGCATCTCTCCAGCTGTAGGAGAATGGACTCGGTTCCTTGTCTCTTCCTTTATGCTCCTTTGAGGCCTACACTGTTTAAGTGTCTCACAGGAGAGTCCTGAAAGGGATGAAAATGTCCAGGTGTGCTGATTGTTTCAGTTCAGATCAGTCAACAGCAGGATGCTGGAGGTCTCTATATAAGCTGCTTATTGATAAGTGAACTGGGGACCTCCAGTGGAGAATAGTGCATGGAGCACATAGCCCCCCTAGATCCTACTTAACAGGTGGGCTGTGTTTTCTGCACTCAGGAGGAAACGCTCGTACTTTGGTTTTGTGGCTGCACGAAAAAAACATAAACATGTTCTGATGAACTTTGGCAAAAGATCCAGATCCATAAGGAGTCAGTGGAAGTGTGTGTGATGTGTTCAGAATTGAGTTTCATTATTATAATTTAACTCACAAACATTTGTAGAGAAATGAACTGGTGGAAAATTTCTGTGTGTTTGAGGATGATGAAGAGCTGATCTTTTTTTTATCTTTCTACTGATGTGAGACGCGTCTGAATGTGATGTAATAATGTTAATGATGTTAATGATGTCAGCATGATCATTATCTTATTAAAGTTTCTTTTAAAATCCAAATAATACCCTTTATTTTGTATAGCGCCTTTAAAAGGAGTTTCTCAAAGCGCTTGACATAACAGATAAAATTAAAAGATACACATAATAATACAAACACTAAAACTAACTATACAAAAAATAAAAACTCAATAAATAACAGACAAAGAAGTCACATAAAAGCTACCCTAAAAAAGTACGTTTTAAGATGGGATTTAAAAACACCCAGGGATTCTGCATTCCTGATCTCTGAGGGCAGGGAATTCCACAGTTTAGGAGCCAAAGAAGAAAAAGCCCGATCACCCACAGTTTTTAGCCGTGTTTTTTGGGAAGTGAGAAGAACAGCTTCAGAGGACCGTAGAGCACGTGAATGTGTGTAGGGGGTTAACAGCTCACATAAATATTGAGGGGCCAGATTATTCAAGGCCTTATAGGTGAGCATGAGAATTTTAAACTCAATACGAAAACTAACTGGAAGCCAGTGCAATTTTTCCAGGATAGGTGTGATGTGTTCCCTTGCACTGGTCCCAGTCAGAATTCTAGCAGCAGAATTTTGTACCAACTGTAATTTACTTAGGGTAGCTTTAGGAACTCCAGCCAGCAAAGCATTACAGTAGTCTAAACGTGAAAATACAAATGTGTTGATCAATTTTTTAGCAACAGAGAAAGTCAGCATGGGACGTAATTTGCCAATGTTTCTGAGATGAAAAAATGACGCTTTGACAGTGCTACGAACATGATGGTCAAATGTTAAATTGGTGTCAAATATCACCCCTAAATTTTTAGTTTAGTTTGGAATTGTAAAGCAGAGCCATCCAAACTTAAAGTTACAGACTCTGCTTTACACAACTGATGAGGTGAACCAATAAGCATCACTTCAGTCTTGTCACTGTTCAGACAAAGATAATTTTCTGACATCCATTTCTTAATCTCAGTAAAACATTGAGAGAGAAAAGACACAGGCATATTGACATCAGGTTTAGAATGTATATAGATCTGAGTGTCATCGGCATAAAAGTGATAGTTAAGACCAAGTGATCTTAAAAGCTGGCCAAATGGATAAATATAAATACTAAAAAGTAATGGGCCCAAAACCAATCCCTGAGGAACACCAGATTGCACCACACCAACCTTAGACTTGCAATCACCCATCACAACAAACTGCTTACGGTTAGAAAGGTAGGACTTAAACCACTCTAATGCAGATTCAGAAACCCCAAAAATAGTCTCTAAGCGGTTAATCAAAATTGCGTGATCTATAGTATCAAAAGCGGCACTAAGATCCAGAAGAATCAGTATAGATAGACGGCCGGAATCAGAAGCCATTAATAAATCATTAGTGACCTTAACTAACGCCGTTTCAGTGCTGTGGAGTTTACGAAAGCCAGACTGAAGTGGCTCAAAAAGATCATTAGTAGAGAGATGCAAAAGTAGCTGAGAAGCCACTGTTTGTTCTAAAATTTTGGCAAAGAATGGAAGATTAGAGATGGGACGAAAATTGTTCGGATTATCAAAGTTCATGTTGTTAGTTTTTGGTACTGGGGTGACAGCAGCAGTTTTAAGTGCTGATGGTACAACACCGGTATACAGAGAGTTATTAATAATTCTCAAAACAACAGGAGAGAGGGAATCAAAACAAGATTTAAAAAGACAAGATGGTATCGGATCAACTCTGGAAGTTGAGGCTTTCAATTTTGAAACCATGTTGCATAATGACTGGGAGTCATGAACAGCAAAGTTAGAGAGACAAATACCAGAGAATGCAGACACACTTAAGGATGAGGGAGCAGTGTTAACAATGTGATTACGTATATTTACTATTTTGGTGCTAAAAAACTCCAAAAACATATTACATAGGTGAGTTGAAGCTGGAACATTAGAGATGTATAAATCTCTCTCTCTCTCTCTCTCTCTCTCTCTCTCTCTCTCTCTCTCTCTCTCTCTCTTTCACACACACATTTTCTATCTCTCTGTGTATCTTTCTTTTTTTCTTTTTTCTTTCTTTCTTTCTTTCTTTCTTTCTTTCTTTCTTTCTTTCTTTCTTTCTTTCTTTCTTTCTTTCTTTCTTTTTTTCCCATCTATTTCTCTGTAGCCTCCACTCTATTTCTCTCTCTCTCTCTCTCTCTCTCTCTCTCTCTCTCTCTCTCTCTCTCTCTCTCTCTCTCTCTTCTGCCCCTCTCTCTCCCTGAGATCTTCCCTGAGGTCATTAGATGAACAGATGTGTGTTAACGCCTGCAGTGAGGAGTGTATCAGTGTTTCATCTCTTCAGCTGCTTCATTAAATCTCATCAACACTGTTCCCTCGTTTCCCTCTGCAGCACCTGACATGAGCCTGAGCTCAGCAATCGTATCTCACAGCGCTTTCCATCTACCAGACGTTCACCTGAAAGAAAGTCCCGTCTGTGAAAGGAGGCCGTCTGTGCACAGGGTCATGGTTCTGCGGGAGCAGGTAAACGTCATGCTGCTGCATCCAAATACATCCTGTACAACTGAGGAAACATCACGTATAGCAGGGGAAGTCGGGTGTCCCAATACTTTTGGACACATAGTGTATTTGCATACTGGAATCTGATTGGCTGTTGTGTTTTATGATGCAATAAACACTCAGATTTGATAACGTTTCATCTACAAACACATTTTTAATCAAATTTATAAGATTTTTCTTTTTTGTTTCATCCTATAATGTTTACATCTAATCTGTAATAGCGTTTCTATAGCAACGATTCACTCACGCATGGAGACGAGGACATGTGAGGACACGTGAGGACACACACGGGTGGATTATAAACCTGAGTGAAAAGGGAAAGCGTTGTTTCAGTGCACTGGATTCAGGATGATATGAAACAGATTGCTGAAAAGTTCAGACACAGGGATGTAATTATCCACCCGTCTGATGAGTCTGATAACCTTTTGGGAATCTGATCTCAGTGGTAAATTGAGTTTCACACTAACGTAGCGGCGTGTTTGATGTAGCGGGGAAGTTAGTATCAGCCACTAACGCCGTTTTATAATTTTTTATACATTTTTAGGGTTAAAAATAGAAAGAAAACATCATGTAGTGAGATTTCAGTGCAAATTCACTCTTTTATTCTCAGCTGAAAAGCAGTGTGTGTGTGTGTGTGTGTGTGTGTGTGTGTGTGTATGTGTGTGTGTGTGTGTGTGTGTGTGTGTGTGTGTGTGTGTGTGTGTATGTATGTGTGTGTGTGTGTGTGTGTGTGTGTGTGTGTGTGAGTGTGTGTGTGTATGTGTGTGTATGAGTGTGTGTGTGTGTATGTGTGAGTGTGTGTGTGTGCGTGTGTGTGTGTGTGTGTGTGTATGTGTGTGTGTGTGTGTGTGTGTGTGTGTGTGTGTGTGTGTGTGTGTGGTGCTGTCCCTCTTTGTGTAAATCTTTAAAGCCACTCTAAAGCTTATCGTCTCATCTCACGCACTCACTGAAGCGAATCAGCGTCACATCTCGAATCGATCCTCATGGGGCATCTCACTCTCTGTCTGCACTCATCCCTCTCTCCCGATCTCCCTCTCTCCCTCTCTCTCTCTCCTTCCTGTCTCACTGCTTTCATTGCTCTTCTTTTTGTCTCACCTGGCTCTGCCAACCCTCTCTCTCTCTCTCTCTCTCTCTCTCTCTCTCTCTCTCTCTCTCTGTCTCTCTCTCTGTCTCTCTCTAGATAAATTGATGAAGTGAATAAAATAGAATGCAGGGAGAAGACAATAAATAAATAATGAAATAAATAATGTTAATTAGTGGTGACAATTGTGCCGTGGAGAACACAAAAGGCCACGCCTCCTTCCCTAAAAGACAGGCACAAAGGCCACACCCACTTCACTGAGACCGACAGCACAAAAACCACACCTTTCTTTCTTTCTTTCTTTCTTTCTTTCTTTCTTTCTTTCTTTCTTTCTTTCTTTCTTTCTTTCTTTCATTTTTTCATTTTTTCTTTCTTTTTCTGTCATTCTTTCTTCTACCATTTTAAAATTTCCTCATTTCTTTTGTCTATCATCTTTTCTCTAGCCGTTCACCTATTTTCCATCCTTTTTTTGATATTTTACTTCCATACACTTACAGCTTTCTGTCTTTCCGTCCTTCCCTTGTTACAAAGCACTGACACTGGAGACTCCTTCCATACGTTACATTCACACATAATTCATCACTTTCTCCATGTCACTGTTTTATATTCACTTTATTATCAGTTTTGTGACTGCTTTAAACATCTTTAAAAACCCAGACCTTCAGTGATGTTCTTCCTGAATCAGTCCACCTCTTAATCCCATCGTTATGACGCCACGTCTGTAGAAAGCATCAGTATTATAAAGAAGTGCAGTAGATCAGAGCTGCATCACACACGGGATCTCATACAGAGAGAATGAACATCATCACTAAAGCAAGAAACCCAATGAACACAATTCAACACGTCTCCTTTCACTGGAGCCACAACTGCACCTCCACATACATCATCATCTCCAGCAGAAGCATCGATATTCATCTCATCCATTTGAAATGAAGGCAAATAGTGTGTTTTCATGGAAATTCTACAGGAAAGAAAAACGCAAAAGTATAAACGGTTCATGAAAAAGCTTAACGTAGGTTTTAAACTATTTTAGTGACGTTTCCTGACGATGTCCAGCTTTTCTTCAGAACTCCGTTTTAGAAATGTATCTGCTACCAAATTAGTTTCTTCTCCTCTGTCAGTGATTGTGGGGTAAAAACACAGCGAATAAATCCTCATTAATAGATTTGAGATTGTGCAGTTTGTTACAGATGTTGTAAGCTCTGATCATTGACGCTCTCTGACCATCCAATTAAAAGACATCAAATTAATGACCTGTTCTGACCCCTGTGACTGGGCCTCGCGGTGAGCAAATCACAATCTGATTGGTTAAAGCATCAGCTTCGAATAATATGGAGTTTATAGTAAAAAACTCCCAGGTGTTTATAGTTCAGCAGACTCGATGTGACGGCTTAAATCGGATTGGATCAAAACTCAGATACAGACACTCATATGAAATGAAAAGCGATGAAATGTGAAGAATAGGAATAATTTAATTCATATTCATAAATTCAGAGGTTCGTGCGCTCCTTTCAGAGCTGCTGTTCATCAACACCTTCTGACCAACGAGAGTCCAGGATTCTTTCCACTTAGATTTTTATTTCTGCTTCTTAAGAATAATAAAAATACAGATGTGGTGTGTGTCATGGCTCTGATTCAGTAAGTCTCTGCCGATAAGTGCTTGGACCCCGATGCTCGCTCCCAATTTAAATAAAGATGGAGGGATGCAAAGTGTGTTTCGTTCTTACCTTTCTCCTCTCCATCATATCAGCTCTCTCTCTCCCTTTACCAGTCAGAGTACCAACATTTAAAGTACCAACCCGAACCTCCACTCTCCTTCACTTCTTCTCCACTCTCCTACATTCTCCTCCACTCTCCTCCACTTCTCCTCCATTCTCCTCCATTCTCCTCCACTCTCCTCCACTTCTCCTCCACTTCTCCTCCACTTCTCCTTTCCCTGCTGTCTCTGTAGACGTCTTCCTCCTCTCCTTCTCCTCCACTCTCCTCCACTTCTCCTCCATTCTCCTCCACTTCTCCTCCACTTCTCCTCCACTCTCCTCCACTTCTCCTTTCTCTGCTGTCTCTGTAGACGTCTTCCTCCTCTCCTTCTCCTCCACTCTCCTCCACTTCTTCTTTCCCTGCTGTCTCTGTAGACGTCTTCCTCCTCTCCTTCTCCTCCTTCAGACAACAGCAGCACAATTTACACCAGCACCCTGTTATTAATGATACCTGTTGTGGTTGTTGGTAACCCGGGCCTCGACCGATCCGCTATGAAATTCTGGTTCCTGATCCGCATATTTGATTTGGCAGATGTTTTACTCTGGATGTCCTTCATAACACAAACCTCCACATTTATCCAGGGTTGAGACACTGAGAGTCTCCTGACCTGTGTAACACTAATGACTGGGTTACATTCGTTTCTACTTGCTAGTTTAATTTCCACACTGTTGGAATAAGATTTCACACACTAGGTTAGCTTCCAACTGATGGATTACCTCCTAGTTGCTAGATTAATTCTCCATGTTAGATTAGCTTCTACATGCCAGGTGAGCGTCCAATTGATAAATTACCTTCCAATAGCTAGATTACCCTCAAATTGTTAGATTAGCTTTACATAGCTAGTACGGTTTTGAATTGATTGATTAGCCTCCCTTCACCAGATTAGCTTCAAATTGTATCTCCTCACTTTCCTGCTGAGGATGAGGGTTTATCTCCAGTGCTCACTTCTGTCCTGGATTATTTTCTTTCTTTTATCCTGGCCTAGTTCTTTAGTCAACAGGAGGTCATGGAGAACAAAAGACAGACTGAGATGGAAAAATGTTCAGTATCTTCAAAATCTTCTAATGAAAATATGTTTCTTTAGAACATTTATGAAGAACTACATATTTATTTATATTTAATCGAAATAATTATTACAATTCTACAGTTTTATTGAAGTTTATTTATGTATTTATTTGAAATAGTAATATTATTATTTTGTAGTAAATTATATTTCCCAGACAGCAGTAGAAGTAAAACCCCAGTGTATTTAAAACGTTTGTGATTGAAAATTCTTCTGCACGTCTGCTGCAGCTGAAATCTATCTATCGATGAGGATGATCTCGGAGTCTGTGGCGTCCGATAAAGCGTCTCCATGTGGAGGTATCAGGTGATGACCTCATCCACCCGCTGCTGGTGACATCATGACAGAAGCTCTTAGTCAAGATAAAGATCTGATTTGTCCTCATAAAACTTTCAGGGCTTCAGCTGTTCCTTGGCTATGAGTGGGGAAAAAAAACACTGAGATCAGACGGAATCAGACCTGAGAGGGAGAAGAACGAGGTGAGGGAGAAAAATTTTGTGATGAGAATGAGGTAAAAAAGAATAAGGTCAGGGGCAAGAAGGAAGTGAGGAAGAAGAACATAGTGAACAAGGTGAGGGAGAGGAACATAGTGAGGAAGAAGAATGAAGTGATGGAGAAGAACATTGGATGAAGAACAGCGTGAAGAAGATGAACGAGGTGATGGAGAAGAACGCAGTGAGACAGAACACAGTGAGGAAGAAGAATGTAGTGAAAGAGAAGAGAAGAACGAGGTGAACCGAAATGTAGAGAAACTATTTTTATATAGAGTTATTGTTTTATCTGCTCTCCCTCTTTCTTTCTCTCTCTGCAGCAAGACCATAAGCATAAAAAAAACAACAACAACAACAAAAATATATATAATATACACACACATGAATTAAAGGGAAGAGATGGACTCGTGGGTATGATGGATATTGACAGAAGTACAGATTAAAGTGAGCCAGTTATGAATATCATTAACGTGTTTATGTGCTGGTTTAATAATGTAAAAGTGAAAAGGTCTGAAGTGACGCTGTGCTCGTCCAGTCCAGCGTTAAAGTTCCACTAGTGTAAGTCAATAATAATTGTGTAGTGAAGGAAGTGAGACAGAGAGAGAAGTTCAGGTATTAGTTCATGGGTGTTTCCTGTTTTAAACTCCTGCGGGCCTGCGGGAAGAAGATCCTCCTCATTCTCTCTGTGTTTGCTGTCATGGAGCCGAAGCGCTTTGCGTTCTTTACTAGAATTTTGGATTGATCCCATTGAGATAATTTCAATATTATTCTAGGATTGTTTTGGGAATATTCTGGAATTGTTCTGAGATTATTTCAATATTATTCTAGGATTGTTTTGGGAATATTCTGGAATTGTTCTGAGATTATTTCAATATTATTCTAGGATTGTTTTGGGAATATTCTGGAATTGTTCTGAGATTATTTCAATATTATTCTAGGATTGTTTTCAGGAATATTCTGGAATTGTTCTGAGATTATTTCAATATTATTCTAGGATTGTTTTGGGAATATTCTGGAATTGTTCTGAGATTATTTCAATATTATTCTAGGATTGTTTTCAGGAATATTCTGGAATTGTTCTGAGATTATTTCAATATTATTCTAGGATTGTTTTGGGAATATTCTGGGATTTTTTGGGAATATTCTGGGATTGTTCCAGGATAGTTTTGGGATTATTGCAAAATTATTTTGGAATTGTTCTGGGAATATTCTGGAATTCTTTTAATAGCATTCCAAGATGATTACAGTATAATTCTTGGATTGTTCTGGGAATATTCTGGAATTATTCTGTGCATAATGAACTGCTTTGCTATTTCAGAACTTGCTTTTAAAAATTACATAAAAAATGAAAGTAATAAACTAATAAAGGTTGAAGATGTAAACAGCTTGGATCCTAAAAAAATCACAGCAGCTCTTTAATGATTTCCCAGTAAGGAATAAAATCCAATCTCCGATCCTAACCGACGCCCCGACACACCTCACCCAGATGGAGATCGATAAAAAAGAAACCATGCAGAACAAAAGACTCCCTTCGTCTTTCTCTAGAAGATAAAACACAACTGTGTTTCCTGACACGGCACATGGTTTTAACAGCCGGGACTGGTCCTTCTATCTGACTGTCGATATGCTGACCTCATGACCTCCTGATCATCCCCTGAACCACAACTCCACATCCATCACTCCTTCATTACACTCCTACTCATCCGTTTGTAGCCAGCAGGAAGTTTCTCTACTGGGGTTTATACAGGGTTCTCCAACTGTCTCACAAAAGAACGTCTGGGTTAAGCATTTCTGGCCACCATAAGATGTTTTATCTCCTAATAGAGTCTTTATTGTGGTGTAGAACACTACATTTCTACATGCCATTAAAGAAATGGACTTAAGGTGTCTTCAAGAACAGAATGCTTGTCTGTGTCTTCAGCTTCAGCTTCTTCCTCCTCTCCATCTCTCTCCTGTAAAGGTTCTCAGTCCTCATCATTCCCCATACCCTGAGAAGGTCCATGTTTCTGACTGATGCAGATCCTGAGACTCTTCCTTCCGAAGTTCTTCCTTCAGCTTCAAGACCAAATGTGAAGATCTCATTTCCGTCATCTCTTTAGTTCTCATTTAAATTTACAGCATTCAGCAGACACCCTCATCTCCTTACACTTATCTTATTTACACAGCTGAGCGAATGAGGGTTAGGGGCCTCGCTGAAGGGCCCAGCAGTGAGATATAAACTCACAACCTTCTGATCAGAAGACCAAGGTCACCAGTGAGCTACCATTTTAGAAGATAAAGGAAGAAAGAGAGGAAGAGAGAGTGAAAGAAGGAAAAAGAGAGAGAAAGTGAGACATCTGTCTCTAAACGAAAAAAAGAAAGAAAGAAAGAAAGAAAGAAAGAAAGAAAGAAAGAAAGAAAGCGAGGGATGAAGAGATCAATGCTACTACATATGTTAAAAAAAGTTTTCAAATTGAGAATAATTTTAGATTTGTTAAAAATATATTTTTTGCTTTTCAGTGAATAAATGTGTACATTTTGCAGGAAAGTTTTTGTTTAGAAGGACGAAAAAGAAAAAACCTGTTTGTTTTTAATAAATAAGCAGATCAGAGTTTCTGTGGACCACCGTGAAGGACACTGGGAAATTCCTTTATCATTTATTTCATTTTCTCATTTAAAAAACGGATCGCATTTGTCCTCAGGTGGGATTAGAAGTGTGCTATCAGCTGCTCCGCCATCATCTACACAGTGTGTGTGTGTGTGTGTGTGTGTGTGTGTGTGTGTGTGTGTGTGTGTGTGTGTGTGTGTGTGTGTGTGTGTGTGTGTGTGTGTAATAAGCATATGCTTGGATTAGCATGTTATTAAAGTTGGGTTTGGGAAAAAAAAGAATAAGAATAATAAAGCGTTCTCAGTGATACAGACCCCTGCCCCAGGAGGAAAACCACAATAAATAAATAAATAAATAAATAAAAGAAAGAAAGCAGGAAGTGCTTGAGGAAGTGAAACGCCCTTCAAACTGTTCATTTACACTCCCAGAGGTCATTTTGAGCTTCATAAATCTAATGAATGAAAGAGAGAGAGAGAGAGAGAGAGAGAGAGAGAGAGAGAGAGAGAGAGAGAGAGATGCATTTAGGATCTTACATAACTCTGTTTATGGTACAAAATGACAGGATGGAGTGAGGTGTATTTCACAGGAGGATAGAAATATATAGAGGAAAAGAAAGAAATGTGGAGCATCCGATCTATCTATCTATCTATCTATCTATCTATCTATCTATCTATCTATCTATCTATCTATCTATCTATCTATCTGTCTGTCTGTCTGTCTGTCTGTCTGTCTGTCTGTCTGTCTGTCTGTCTGTCTGTCTAAAGTGTTTCAAACCAAGAGAGTGAAACAGGAAATGATGTCATGACTATGTATTTAAATGAAGGGAGAAATTTCATGCTACTATACACACTACTGCCAAAAGTATTGGGACACCTGACTCCCACCCCTATGTGGTTCTTCTTCCAAACTGTTACCATAAACTCAAAGATACTCAAATGTGTAGGACGTCTTTAAATGCGGCATGAAATTTTGTCTCCAGAAAATCTAGTGGAATCTCCCCAGAAGAGTGGAGCTCCTTAAACTTATCGGGAATAATTTATGATGCTAACATTCCTATTTGTAATCGATTTATTTCTGCAAAGCTGCTTTGGGACAACGTCTGTTGTTAAAAGCGTTATACAAATAACACTAAAATAATACTAAAAGAGAATTGAATAGAGGATGGTGAGGGAATGAGTGTTTATAGCTAACTTGTGCTAACTTGCTCCATGGTAATTCCATAACAGTAAGAAACATCTGATCACGGTCAGTTTGCTGAGGTGTAACACTCAACACCAGAACACAAAGCATGTAGTCGAGTTAAAGTACAGAAACTCAGTGAAATGTGACTCCAGTAAAAGTAAAAATGTCCCTTTAAAATTTCACTTGAGTAAAAATACAAACGTTTTTGCCTTCAAATGAACTTCAGTATCCACAGTAGTGATTTATTATAACTCTAATGTTCCTGTGATTATTTTTATCACAAGATTCTTCACTTAATCAACTCAGTTTCTGTGTAAAGACTCGAATGTGACTCTCAGCACACTGATCTATTAATAGAATATTAATGACTCAAACACTGATTGATTTCTATTACAATGATCATGAACCCAAAACCTTCTTTAATAAAAACGTGTAAATGAGGTCACGTGTGTGGTGGTGAGTTCGAGTCTGGAGTTTCTTCATCATTTATTCCTCTCTAAATGTTCTGCTTGATGTTGAACTGATGCTGAACTGTATGTTGGTGATCAGTAGATACACCAAGCGCCGATCAGAACACGTGTAAAACAGAGCGTGCGCTCGATCCTGATTGGTGACTCGCTGCGTGTTTCACCAGTTACGTTTTTATCCTCGTTAATAAGGACAAAATGTAGTGTAGTCAAAAGAACGATTTGACTTTGGAATATAGAGAAGTTACAGTAAAAATCTCCCCAAATGGAAACACGTTGGTAAAGTACAGATACGTGAAAAAGCTCCTTAAGTACAGTAGCGAACTACATTGTAATTGTACACTAAAAGCCACTGTGTTTTGTGTAGTTCTGCACCATGATTTCTGTACACTCACATCTACACTGCGCTTTGCTTTTCTTCTCTGTCTGGAGAAACCGTAGCCTCCCCGAGCTCCTCCTGTCTGCTCATAATCACACTCTCTTTCTCGGTATTATTTTCCTGATATAAAAACGAGGAACGCCCCGATTGATTAGATCTCATTCTGCTAACCCTGGCTTCCCCGAGGGACGTCGCGCAATCCCTCTGATAAACGTAACACAAGAAACTAAACGTGAAACGCTGTAAGAGCGAGCAAACGATCCGGCGTCGCTGTGGGACCGGGGGTAGGAACAACACGAGGAGAAACCTGAGAGCTGACAGAGGGGGGAGAGGGAATGAGTATGTGGTTTTTATCATCTTCTGTTTCATAAGAACGATCGATGGGGAATTAACGATGCCATGCTAACGCGCAGAGAGAAAAACAAGTGGCCGCTTGAAGGAGTCTAACCTAATTACTGCTGTATTACGTTCCTAATTAATGTGCCCTCTCCCATAGGAAGCTAATCAATACAGCGGTTACAGAGCACACTCCAGGCGTGAAGAGGACTCCAAACAAACTCTCACTCAGCACTCAGATGCACAACATCTCATTAGGAATAATCATATCCGTTTCTATTGTCTGGGGTTCTGGATCGCACTCGTCTTCACTCACTGGAAATTGTTCACGGAAATTATTAGGATTTGAACAAGCAAATGGGTTTGGTTTTGTTAAACTAGCAAGAAAATTCAAAATAAAAAAAAAGCACAAATGGCAAATTTGTCTACGTCCATTTCTACTTGGGAGATCCATCATAAAGCTTCCAGAACAACTTCTGACCTATCTGGGGCCTTTCTCAAGGGCCCAAGAGAGAAAGAATGGTGGTGCTGGGATTTGAAATCATGACCTTTCGATCGAAACACTTTATCCACTGAACTACTGCTTCCCTCCTCATAAAGTTCTTTTCAAGTTCTCATAAATTGGAAACCACTCACAGTTCTGAGGATGTTCTCTAAAAATCAATCCGGTTCCTGTGAAGGTTAAACCCAAGAACAATGAAGATGGATTCGGACTGTAATTAATGTAAACTCAGGGCTACAATGACTATGAATGTTTTCACACTCGAGTCTCCATCAGGTAAAAACCTCAACCTCAACAATGATGGAACTGTAATGAATGGACGTTCTGTGTGGAGGATGAGTCTGGTTCCTCTCAGGGTTTCTTCCTCCTAACATCTCAGCAAGGTTTTACCTCATCAGAGTCGCCTCTGGTTCGCTCATTAGTGATAAACATATAGAAATACATTTTTGATGCTTGATTTTGTTTGTTGATTGGACATGTAAAAAAAATAACAGAAAAATTTGGTGAAGACAAAAAAATTATAAAATTTCTTTTCAATTGGGATCTTTGAATTCTACTTTTTAACCTCTAGTAGTTTTTAAAATCTGTAATTTTACTGCTACTTTAAGTTTAAGTATGTTTTGTTTGAGGTTTTGTACCTTTCATTTTAAATCATATCTGTTACTAAGTAAAAAAAAAAAGAAATAAAAATGATGCGAGGGGAAAAAAGAATTGCGTGCCGGAAACTGATTGATTGATGGCCTGAAGACAAACGCGTTAAACTCAGAGGAAAGAGAGATGAAGACAGACAAGACAGACGCCTGTGATGTAGACCTCAGCTGAAAGTGAAATGCTGAATTGAATTATTATTAAAAAAAACAAACCCTGGCCATATTTAAGCGACCACTTTGACTTCAATGCAGAAAAGGCAACAGCTTTATTAAGCAGTGTGAGATGTGTTTTCCCACAGCGACTGAACTGGCAGCTTACAAACTCATGATCCAACCTGCACAAGCATGTAGACGTCTGTTACTAACTTAGATTTATAGTTGACATCATTGTTGTGCTGGTGTGTTGCATCACTGTGTGCTAATGTTGGTTTGCACCAGGGTTGGACATTAACAGGGACTTGGTGGCAAAATTGTCACTGCACAATGAAGTTATCTCTAATTACCAGTGTCACGATTTAAATGTCATATTTAATGAATAAAGTGTTATATTTTAGAGAAGATCTGCTGATGTTGCATTAGATTGGAGCATTACTCTATAAGCAAATCATCCGTTCTCATCAAGGGGTCCTTAACATCTGTTCATGTGCCAACTACCTTCAATCAAGCAAGGGTTATTTCCATCTTAAAGAAACCTGCTCTGGATCCATCAGACATCAACAACTACAGACCGGTATCACTTCTCTACTTTTTTTCTAAAACTCTGGAACACACTGCTTTTATTAAACTGTCTGTCTCTCTCTCACAGAACAACCTCCATGATCCGAACCAGTCTGGCTTCAAAGCGGCGTTTTCCACAGAGACGGCTCTTTTGGCTGTTTCTGAGAAACTGCATGCTGCTCGATCAGCCAAGCTGTCATCTGTGCTTATCTTCCTAGACCTTCAGCAGCATTCGACACAGTCAACCACAAGACTCTCTTGTCTACCCTCAGGAGCTTCGGTATCCACGGAACAGCATGGGAATGGTTTGCTTCTTACCTAGGAGGTCACTCATACCAAGTAACACAGAGTCCACCTCTGCCCCACGCACACTCTCCACTGGTGTCCCACAGGACTCGGTACTTGGTACCCTCCTTTTTTTCCCTCTATAATGATGAACTTCCCTAGATGTCCAAACAGTGGAGTCCCTGGCTATTTTCAAGCAATGGGTGAAGACCTTCATCTTCCTGAAACACTTCAACTAACACTTCCCAGATCTGTTTTATATATATATATATAAGTACATAAATAATATTAATAAAAAAACTCAACAGAGTTGTAGTCTGATTTATATTAAGTTTGTAATCTGGTGCACCAGTGTAGTTTTATTTATTGATGGAGACTCAAAGCACTTTTGTACGTCGCTCTGGAAATGGACGTCTGCTAAATGCTGCAAATGTAAAATTAAATCACACACTTTTGTGGAGAATGCAGCGTCTAATCAAAGCTCGGTGGAAAACGCCGGAGTTGTTTGATGCGTGCGCTCACTGTCTGAATTCTGAATCTGCATTTGCAATTTCTCTCATTATCATAAATGACATTATAACGAGGTTTTTTTTTTTGTTTTTTGCTGCGAAAGTGCATAATTCACATTAGACTGGAGTCATGGACTGTAGTGTTTTTGTATTTCTTTTAAATCTAAATATATATATATATATAGGGGACCACTGCTGGGCCCCTGAGCAAGGCCCTGAACCCTGTAGTTGTAGATTATATGTAACTTGCATTTGTAAATGTTTGTTCTTAGTTTGTTTTATCTGGAGCGAGAATATGACGTGTTTATTCTACCCTGTTTTAATGATCTATTAAAATGACCACCTGTTTAAATGTAAGTGGGTAAATGAGGTCATAAACAAATAAATCTAATTTTACTGCGTAAATATTAAGGTGATGAACAGATACACTGATAGAAATAAACCCCAAACAATCCCAATACAAAACGTGCAAAAAAATTACACTTTAACTTGTAATAGTGTTCTTTTAATTTAAAAAGAACTAGTTTGAGGTTTATAATCTCCATCCTGTTATTACATCAGAATCTGCTTTAAAAAAAAGAAGGTAACTGGGAATATTTTCCTCTGAGGACATTTTAAATGAGCTACTTTTCACTTCAGTAGATTTTTAGACCTGTAACTTCAATTTCATTGACGTAACAGTAACTTTTACTTGAGAAGAATTTCTGATGCTCTTTCCACCTCTGGTCTTCAACATATCCACTTATGCGCTCTGGAAACTTTCTGATGTCTGATATCTCCAGCTGTTAATCCAATGACGCTGATAAAATGCTCTCACTGGTGTTTTAGAGGAGCAGAAGCTGGTCCATCTCTTCTGACCACACAAAAGGTCTACTGTAGAACAAACTGCTGAAGAAGTTGATGTTGACTCTGATAGAGTGATGTCAGAACACACAAAGGATCACTGCTTGTTGTGAATAGAGCTGCGTAGTTGCAGAGTGGTCAGAAAGCCCATGCTGAACCTGAATACTACATGATTCTCCTCAAATGGAGACTAAAGCATTAGAACCACTGGAAGAAGGTGGCCTGGTCTGATCAGTCACATCTCTTTTAAATAATGTGGATGGTCAGATAGTTTACCTATAAAACAGATATAAAATAAGGTGATCTGGAGGAGGCAGTTTAATGCTCTGGGTGATGTTCTCCTGGAAACCCTTGGATCCTGGTGTTTATGTGGACGATATGTATTTTTGAAATCCCCTGCATATAGATAACACTCTCTGAACATCCATACAGCAAAACATTGGACTTTGGATCCTAAGGTTGTGAGTTCAAATCACAGTCACAACAAGCTACCACTGCTGGGCCCCTAAGCAAGGCCCTCAACCCCGTAGCTGCTGTATGAATGTGATATATGTAAGTCGCTTTGGATAAGAGCCAAAATGCCATAAATGTAAGATGACAGAGAGAATAAACAGAGGCTGATAAGAGACAGAGCGTTTATAGCTGCTATAATGTAAATGACAACACAAACTATCTTGGTAACTGATTATAATCTTGCGACGGTGATGCAGTGAAAATCTGTATAAGAGCAACAGTATTTTTCCTCCAACACTTCAGTGTTTTATTTCTTTCTGCTCGTATCTTAAAAGCCGCCGGTTCATTCGAGGACGTGACCTGCAGCAAAAGTGTCCCATTTACTGAAAGCCACTAAAACTCGGACGCAAATAGCTCACTTTATAAAATGTCAACGAGCCCCGAGGTCGCGCGTCTTTAATAAATCCCACAGACGTTATTGCCTCGGCACTAATAAGGAGCGTCGGGGGGCGGAGTCGGCCTTCTTCTGAACACGCCATCGCTCTCACGGAAAAAATAATCATCGCTGAAAGTCGCTATCTGTGTTCTGTTCATCCAACAGGCGAGATATTTACGACATCAGGGAGAAAAAACGAGTGGAATCAGACAGAGTGATCGCAGCAGATATGTGTAGAGAGATTCGTGGACACCTGAGCATCAGATTGCTATTTGCTTCTTTTCGAACATCTCATTCCAGTCTTCATTTCATGTAATAATAAGCTCCACTTTTCTGGTAGGATGTTTCTCTTGATATCTTTTGGAGATTCATTCAGTCATAAGGGTTTAAGTAATGGAACTCAGGTGCTGATGTAGGTGAGAAGGTAAAGAATCTTGGGGTGCAGTCAGTGTTCACATTCAGAGTTGGCGCTCTATAGCAGGAGATCTTTTACATCTTTCAACCATTCCATCTTTCCAATGGAAAGCAGATCTTGATGGAACTGGAGCCTTATACACAGGGGCATCGTCATACTAGAACAGGTTTGGTTCTTTTGAACGCTTGAAAGAATTTTCAGTCCTATCCATGTCTTCTTCTTCTTTCATCTGCACCCATTAGGGGTCGCCACAGAGCATCATCCCTCTCCACACCCCCCTGTCCTCTACATTTCCCTTTTTTCAACCTATACCTGCATGTCTTCCCTCACCCCATCCATAAACCCTTGTTCTTCTTTTTTTCCTCCTTCCTGGTGTCTCCATCCTCAGCATTCTCCTACTGATATACCCCATGTTCCTCCTCTGCACATGTTCAAACCATCTCAATCTCACCTCCCTCACCTTGTCTCCAAAACGTCCTACATGCGCTGTCCCTCTAATAAACAAATTTCTAATCCTGTCCATCGTCGTCACTCCCAACAAACATCTCAACATCTTCAG